>JAQNBH010000008.1:10969712-11126744 GCA_028752905.1 Cladorhizidae sp. MBARI D1340-BT2 | reverse complement strand
CATGTGTACACAAATTTTGTCAACACACTGTTCACATTACTAGCTAGTAGAAACGATCAAAGCTAGAAGAGCTGCTCCTCACTTCTAACAAACCTGCAAGAAAACCACACACAACTCACCTGATTGAAATTGCTTCTCACACTTGTGCCTGTTTTTAGTCCTATGACAGAAAAATAACCTCCATGTGCACGGTACACCAATTGTGGTGTGCCAGCTTTGTCACAAAACAACACCTTTTTGGATATGTCACAACACTACCATAAATGGTGTGAATTACACACTGATTAATATGGCAGCACACCTAATTTATTTGGAGCATCACACACACCTCCATAAATCGTGTGATATATAACCTACTTGCATAACCTTTAAACACTGAATGCTGTCATATATGTGACCCATTTGTCTCGGCTGAAACACCACAACTTTTGATTATTGCTTCAGTGGTGATAGTCATGCCAAGCCTTCTTCAGCTACTCTGAAGAGCATTTTCTTGGAGCTTTCATACACTCTGATGGTGGCCGATCTAATTAATGGGTAGCAAGCCCACACAGGTGAGTTGGACAGAAAAACTTGGTGTTGCCACACATATGTATCTATCTATGCATCCATCTATGCCTCTATACACATATTCACCATAGGTTCTTCACCATAGGTTCACCGATAAAAAAAAGAAGGTTGTTTTAAATAATGTAGGAATGGTACTAGAAAAGAGAGATTTTTAGTTGGAGGAAATAAGAATGACTCTGCTTATGCAACTAACTTATAAAGAGGCAAACATGGTTCAGTACACGATGGGTTTACTCTGGAAGCTACAGGTATGAATCTGAACAGAAATAGCTATGCACTTATCCAGAAAATTTTAAACTGTGGTAAAATAAATACAATTTCATTTCAAGGGAAATCCTTCCAAATATAACAAGCAGGCCTCTGTGCATAGTGTGCTGGCCCAGTAGTTTGCCATGGATGCTCAGTTTGGCTTTATCATAGTGGAGACAACGCATCCTGCATCAGTAGAAGAGGAGAATTATGTAGTGTGTGTGTGTGTGATGTGTAAAAGACAAACATTTTTGGCTAGATGCTCTAGCCTTCATCAGGAATCAACATGTTACATTCTGTTACAAATCTTTGTATCCTTTGTAGTCCTAATGTTTAAAGATCTGAGAGAGGAGAGGAGGCACATGCATGAGGGCTTGGACACGTGAGAGATAACTCGTGTTTGAGCTACTTGCCATGCATGCTGATAATGCTGATGCAATGGGGAATCAATAGGACATGTTTTTGCCATTAGCTAGCTAAATTTTTGATTACCAAACCATACTTTTCTAGAATCGTTTAGTGAACTATCAACTTCACCAAACCCACAAGAGTTAGAACCAGCAACAACTCAAACAAACTGACAAAACTTGGCTATTTATAGCTAAGCCTCTGAGATAGCCCTTACTAACATGGCTCAGCTCTATCTACCAAGCTAGCTAGCTAGCTGCACATTAAAATATTCCAGTAAAAAATCAATCATAACATAGTTAGTTGCTTATTTCCTAGCGCTTGGTGTCGATCGAGAAGTTTCCTTAGGTTCTATCTGTCCATGTTCATGTTTCTATAAGAGTTAATAGCTGGCAAGAATGGATGGTGAAGTTTAATTCTGACCTAGCCACTTTATTCATCAACACACTCTAGTGTTGCTGAACTGGAAATGATCATCACTGTTATTGGGGTTTTTTGGTGCTAAACTCGAAATGATGGAATATCAGAGTTGGTCCTCTTCCCACCCTTGCATAAGTTTGGAAACTTAGCTATTCCTCGATATTACAATCCAATTTGATGTAATCAATAATTTACAGATCAGTGTATATAAATGTTAGGCCAATAGCTAAATACTTGGGCTAGGAAAATTCTTGGAGCTATGTGATCTAATGAGACTGAGATTTCAAATCAATTTTTTTTATTGGAGCCACTCACCATACCATGTGTTGCATTTATTACTAGTATGTACTTAGTGTTACCATCTAGGGCAGGGATTCTCAACCGTTCCTCCATCATTTACCCCCTCAGCCTGATTTATTTCGACATTTACCCCTTCACTCCCATACAAAAAATGCATATATATATAGCCATCATAAAGGCACAGAAAAGTAAGAAGATAAGCGTAATACTCAACAGTCGATCAACAAAATCTCATTATTCAAACAACTCCGTATTCTATATCACGTTCAACCGAAAGTTCTAGAAGAATGACATGACATCACTAACGACATCCTGTACAGGAATGTAACATAATCTATTACAGCAATGAAGTAATAACACACATACAAATACATCTTACATACGCCCTTCCCAGTTAAAGCTCGACTAGAGCTTCATTCAGACTCCTGCTACTAATCGCGATCTGGCGGACAACGTAACCGTTGTGGGTATCGTCTTGTTGGAGCTGGAGCAGTCGGTGTAATATACATGTGGTCTACACCTGGTGGGCTCCATGGTTGCTGTTCCTCTTTCTGTGGTGCATTATCCCATTCGGATTGATCCTGGGGACTTGGCTGGCTACGTTTCCGAAGTCGATTTGTGTGAACTACCCTTGTACGGTTCCCCTCCGTTATTTCCATATTCACTGGGCTCTTAATCGTTTTAATCCTCATCTCTCCTCCCATCGAGGATCCAGTTTCCCCGCTGTTGGGATAGATAACCACACTGGGTCTCCAACTGCGAAGTTGGTCGAGGACACATGTTGACCATAGCTGACTTTTTGACGAGAGGCCGCTGCAGCCAGGTTGGAGTCAACAAAGTCCTTCAACTCCGCTAATTTAGCGCGAATGTGAGCAGGGTTGGAGACGGTGTCATATGCCCTAGTTTTAGAGAAAAGTGTACGTGTAGGAGGACGGCCGTACATGAGCATGAAAGGTGAAGAACCAGTAGATGAGTGAACAGAGGTGAGATATGCATAGAGGACTAGTGGTAGGTAGGGTTCCCAGTCATCTTGTTTCTCAACATAAGACCTCAGCAGCTGTAACAGAGTCCGATTAATAAAACGTTCTATCATTCCATCACCTTGGGGATGATATGCTGTGGTACGAGATTTACGGATGCCGAATGCTTCTAAAGTTTGGGCCAAAATGGAGCTTTCGAAATTTCGACCTTGGTCTGAATGTAGAATCTCGCACTGTCCGTATATCGAGAATAACTTGACTAGCTCTCTTGTGATTCGAGCAGCTGTCTGATTAGTTAGAGGGATGGCATCGGCCCATTTGGTAAAGTAGTCTTGTACCACCAGTAGGTAGTGGTTGTTGTTGGTGGATAGTCTCGTGGAAGTATCCAGGATGGAGGAAAGAGGAATGTGCTATATATGCAGTATAGGTGGTACTACTACTAGCCGTTGGTTCAAGTCCAGCTCCAACGCGTCAAGGGGAGTGGACATCAAGGACATACCATATCTCACTATGGGTGTAGGTTGCACATATCTTTTGGGAGAAACACCAAATTACACACTGAAGGATATTGCTGCCTATTATAATGTGGAGTGTATAGGGAAGAATAGCGACGAAATCACCACTGCTTGTGTGCAGCAGATATGTGGTAATAAGTTGAAGAAAGAGTGGAAGACCGAAAGCAACCATATGTTATCCGAGTTCAACAATTTGAACCCACTGTTTGCCACAATGATGAACGACCGGACACTGCTGTGTACATCGACAAAAAGGATGAGAAAGTGGTAGATTTCGCCTCTGAAACCTGTTCCTCACCCATGAAGTGGACAGAGAACAGAGAACAAAGCGACGATTGGGGCAGCAGACCTCCTTCGCCTTCAGCGCTGGAATGGGTATGTTGATATAGACAGCATTACCACATTCGCTATCCCGAATATGAAGGACGCCAACTTCCTCACCAAGATAAATGTTAGGTGGGAGAACTTTCTATTTGTTGTGAAATGGACAAGGTTCTCTGACATGAACGTTGGTTTAGATAGGCTTTAGAATGTTATCGAATCTCAATGTGAACTACCTTTGTACGGTTCCCCTCCATATTCACTGGGCTCTTAATCATTTTAATCCTCCATCTCCTCGATGGGAGGGGATATGATTGCCATGTTTGGGACCTTGACTAGTGTGTCAGTAAAGTCTAACATCAGTGCATTACCGTGCAAAAAGTGAACCCCCAATATCACTGGGACTACTAAATTCTCAACCACTACGAAATTATGCCTTAATTCCAGCTCACCCAGTTTAATTGGAGCTCTGACTTGATCCATGATAGGCAGAATATCGCCCGATGATGTAACCAGTCTCAGAGGTTCAGTTCCCTTGATTCGTTCAATGCCTTGTGCTTGCCACACTACCACCTGCTGGACCAGTGAGATGGATGACCCAGAATCCAACATTACTTCAACTGCAACACACCCTAACTCTCCTGTAGTAATGGGAGCCACCTTCACAATGTTCACTCCTTTTTGTAGGCTTATTGCTGATAGGGACGCCTGTTGCCCTGGACGGGCGCCCCACTCTCGTTTCCCTGGCGACGGCAATTTCTGGCAAGGTGTCCTGGTTGCCCACACACGAAACATCGACGGGGATCAGGACTTGGGCCCCGATAACGGAAGGAGCATTCATGCTGAACATGCCCCAGTCAACCGCAACTGAAGCAGCGTATCTTGCTGCGTTGATTGTCGTCAGCAGAACGTGGTGACAGTCAGTGTGGCAACTAGTTCGGTTAGAAGTGCTACCTGCTCTCTGAGCAGACCCACTTCGTTGCTATCCTTCGAAACTGTGGCAACCTGGCCATGATCATCAATTGTCATCAGCAACCTAGCTCGCGTGACTGCTGCTTCTAGCGTTTTTATTTCTCCCGTGGCTCTCAGTTGTCGTCCTACCCTGTCAGGTAATCCAGAGAGGAATTGATGCAATAAGAGTTGGTCACGAGCTGGCTTGTCTAGGCTTGGCCTGCCCCAGCAGTTTCTTCATGGCATGCACGAACACAGACAGTGCTTCGCCCTTCGCCTGGCACTAGCTTGCGTCTATGAAATTCCTCCAGGGAAACAAATTCTATTGGCATCAAGGTCTTCACTAGCATTCCTTTAGCGCTATCGTAGTTACCCTGCTCCTCCTCGCTCAGCTCCATCCATATTGTCAAAGCCTCTCCCTCCAGCAATGTTGGCAGCTTCAACGCTTGGTTATCCTCAGTCCACCCATTTGCCCGGCTGCAAATGTCAAAGCGTTGGAACCAATCGGTCGCGTCTCCACTCGCGAAAGGTTTGGGTACGCTACCATGACGCTCTGCCATAGACTCAAGCTCTCTGTAACCGTTCTCTGCTACCACTGTAACACTCAACAGTCGATCAACAAAATCTCATTATTCAAACAACTCCACGTGCAAGTCTATCTATTATTCTATATCACGTTCAACTAGAAGAATGACATGACATCACTAACCACATCCTGTACAGGAATGTAATTACAGCAATGAAGTAATAACACACATCTTACATAAGAAAACACATTTAGGTCATAAAATATAGTAATATACTTTGATAAAGAAAGAAATTATATAGTCCATTACATACATAGTAGTAAAACAATGAAACAATAACAGACCAAAGGCAATAGTGTGATAAGAAGAAATACTAAGCTCAGGTAAGTTATATACACCAACCTGCTTAGAGGTCTATAAGCCTTATATTCCCTTTTCCTTATTCAATTATCAGGAACAGCAATTATTTACCCCATTTTTTACAGGTAAATTTACCCCTGGTTGACAATCCCTGATCTAGGGTGATATTAATTTTGGAATGTTGACGATGGACGAGAGCTTGCATGAGAAGACTGCACTAGGTGTTGACAGGACATTTGAACTTTTGGAGTTGTACCTAAAATCCACCTACTTCAGCTGTAATGGTAAATTCAACAAGCAGAAGGAGGGATCAGCAATTGGCTCTGCAGTGAAAGTCAAATTTTATCTTTTAGGAATTGGCACTTGCAATTGCCCCCCACCCTTGAAGTGAATATTTTATTGAACCATCTGAACAACATCATCAGGCCATCCATAAAGTTTACTATGGAGCTTGAAGTGGATTATTTTCCTTCTCTCATAGATGCCACACTCTTTACATGTGTCTTACATGCCAGGGTTTAGTCGTGTTCTCTGGTGGATAGCTATATAGCTTTATATCAACCTCACATGAATTTTATTATCTCATCATTCCTGGTGAAGGCTATAGCGAAACATCAAAAAGCTAATTTAAGTCGATCATTGAGAAAGACATAGCATATCGGGTAATTCCAGGTGTCTATATAAAGTAATGAACCTCTTACTGACAAAGGATAATGCTCCATTCTGAATAGCCATTTTCTAAATATGAACAGATTTCCATGCACATTTGCACATGAGACACAAGCAAAAGTTAGCTGCACAGTCTGAAAAAAAATCATGCTCTGGTGCGCATATATTTCTCTCCATTTTTTATGTGTGTCTACTAAGGAATAAATAAGAAGCACCCAGTTATAATAATAATAATGTGGGCTTTTATTTCATGCATATTACTTCAATGGAAGTTGGTCACAAATTACATGTACTAGGGTCATCTATAGCAATAAATGCTGTTCATGATTTTACTGCTAGCATTGCAAGGATTTGATTGTGTAGTGTCAACTACGTGTATATAATCACCATTCAATCTACATAATACCCTGACTATAATAGGGGAAAGGTAGCAGGTATAAGAGTGGGTGTGATCATAAATGGACCATCACTTTTAGAAATGCATTTTTCTTTACTGTACATATGGATAAGCATACCCATAAACTTATTAAGCCCAGAATCCACAATATTTTTTGACTGAGTTATTTTCTTTGGTGTGTGTGTTGCTATTGTTATGCACTGATCGTAGTGTCCTGATTGTTCAGAAATCAGATATAAAGTGATACTGGAGAAAATTTCAGGGCAGATAGAGAATGAAACACAGCCATTATGTGGGAGCCAAGATACAATCTGCAAAATCTTCTTTGTTCCTTCATCACCAAGTGAGAACTACCAAGTCAGACTTGTTGTGTTGAATCAATTTGAAATATCATCCACTATTCTCTCGGATTCTATAGGTTTGTGAAAAATATATAATTTTACTATCATAGTGGAATCCATTTTAGGTATCTTTTAGGCTTGCATCTTCTCAAACCTCCTACTGATTTCTAAAAGCACTAGATCTATGACACTCTAAATTTCACTACCAACGAAACAGTATATGCTATCAAATTCTCTCCCCAGTGAGTATTGTATTTTTCTTATAAAATTCAGCTTCTTTTCCATGAGTATATATGTGGTTTCCACTTTTCACTCACCCTATTGGGTGCAAATATTGATGGCTTTGCTTCCAATCCAAACACAAATTCCCAGATGAAGCTTTAAATTTAAGCCTGTCTGTGGTATATGTAGTTATATTAGTGAATTATCACATAAATAAGACCAGCATAAAACACCGAGTGTCTACCTACCTCGAGTTGACTGCACCAATTGGAATGTCAATTACCATATAAATACAAGAGTGTGCCAGGCAGAAATCACATCTGGAAAGCTTCAAAGATGATGAAATAGAAGATGAAGAGGACTTGGTACAATGAAGGTAACAAGCCACCGACACCTAACCTCAAGGATGTTGATACCCAGAATATGCATCGTCTAAATTTCTCTGAACATTACCTCCATGTATTCATGAGGGAAAACTTCCTGGAGCCAACTTGCATTGCATGCACAAGGATGCAGTTGGAAATTTTTCATCTGAAATATGAGCTTTAGGTGTTTTGGGGGGCCATCTACCATTTTTTAAAGTGGATAAGCCCAATATAGGGACTCCTACTGCACTCCCCGGTACCACAGCTGATGGTAATACCGACTTCTGGTAACCATAGTCGATTATTATACACAGTTGTCATAGTCAGGTCAACTTATGGTATGCATGGTATGCAGGAGATGGTGGCAGTCATCAGAGCGGCTGTTAGGTGGAAGCTTTTTAAAGCATCAATTTGTAAGAAAGGTGATTCCACATCTGTAAAATTATGAAACTAGTGGTTGACAACTAACACCTTGCGCTAACTTTAGCTATTATCTATTAATACAGAAAATCCTACCATATGATATTCTACACTTGCTGTGTAATATTATCAATATTATGTTTTGTATACCTTAGTACCATAATATTTGTAGCATATATAAACAGATGTCTTCCTAAATGTGCATATATATATATATAACATCTATGGCAATTCTTTTAGATTATATTGCGCAGGGGACACTGTCTCTAACAGTACCTTCTATTAGTGGGAAATATTGTCCAGGAATTCTTCACTTCACTTGTAATGGAAGCAATGTACTGAATTTTTTTAACTGGATAATTAATGGAACTATTGTTGCAACATACGACTTCAGTGCTACTGACACATATCCACTTTCCATCAATCCTTCAATCTCCGTACCAGAGAGTTTAGATTTTTTAATTTTAAATGCTTCAGGAAATATGTCCGGTATAGATTTGGTGGCTGTGTTGAAAGGAGATCTGGCTGCTTTGAAGGGATCCACAATTCAGTGTGCAGTTAATTATCCTGGTGAATTGTATTTTATTGAACCACAAGGTAAATAACGAATAAGAACAATTTATTTCAGTTTAGCTCAAGCATAATCGAAACAAATAAAACCTCTAGAGTTTGTTCTTTGCTGGTATGTAATGTTAAAATATAGCTCATGCTTTTTGAGCTACAAAATGTATGCTGTTGCACATTACAAGGAACAAGGCCATTATCACACACACACTCACACATATACACACACATACAACACACAAATACACACACACATACATGCACATGCACACACACATGCATGGACATGCACACATTCACATATACACATATTTAGGAATACAATTTTAAGGGCACAGAAAGGGTTTGTACAACTCCTATAGAAATACTATTTCGTTAATATATATAATGAATGCCAATTAACTTACATGACCAGTAAATCACCATTTTGGAATCCCACAGTGGCTTAAGTCACTGATATATTATAAATAAGTATCCTGTACTGCTTTTGTATAATATTACAAATCATACTCCAAAATAAACAGAGAAAATGGTAGGAAAATAAGGACAGTGGAGAACATGTTTATTACTTGCGCATAAAAAATCTATAATCTAGATGTGAAGGAGTAGTGTAGTTGTATTAACTAAAATAAAAGCAAGTTCTGCATGTGCATATAGCACCATAACTACCCTATGCAACGTATGCATTTCACAAAACATTGATGCAATGAGATTACTAATAACAACACAGCTAGATACTATTAGCTACAATTATCTTTAAATTTCTTGGGGCCTTCTTGCTAGCCATGGAAATATAGTGGCAGATCCAGAATTTCTTTAAGCACGATGGAGATATTTGAATGATGAAGAAAGGATGCACACATCACACACAATTTCCACTTGCATGCCCACAATACAATAATACTGATTGTCTATTTTTGGCAGTAGAATTGAGGTTGTTTCATAAGGTTGTTACCATTGACTTATTAAAAAGACTAGGGCATGGGGCGGGCGGGATGAAAACAAAATTATATTTTTTTCAGAACTGCTTGACGAGCTCTAACTAGCTAAATAATAGTTCAGAGTGATAATAACTACCCTTTTAATACTAAGAGAGATATGGTATTTAAACATGCACTTTGAACTCTTTGTTGTTGCTGTCTTCAGTGGCTGTGCCAACCTGTGCAAAATTTTTGCAAGGTTCTTCTGATTCATGCCCGTAGAATCTTCTAGAACTCAACCCGAGTAGTCAATACAAAGGGCTTTCCAGCACTTCTTGTTTTCTTCATCTTATGGGAATCTGAAGTTTTATTCAACTATCTTGGCAGTTACATGACAGGTATCTAGTTGAATTTCTCCCCAGCATCTCCTTGGTGTATCTGACCTTTGTTATATTTCATTATTGTGCTTTAGAAATGGATGAGAACCCAAGTATGCCTCTCCTGGAATTATATCCTAAATCTAAATATGGGACTAGGAAATGTTTATTTCAGATATGCTCTATGAATAGCTTTAATAATTTTAGATGCAGCAGTCCACTTATGTTATCCTTGCAAAAAGTTTGGCTCCCATCCACAAAAGAGAAAACCTTCACATACACAGGTTTTAGAAACTGGAAGGTTGCAATGCAGAAAAGGCAACGGTTGAAGAAGCATGAAGAGTGGCCTGCACATGCAGCAGCTCTGACTATAAGGAATGAAAAGAAATTCAGGGCAAAGTCTGGAACGAGCACTAGTGTACTTGTATGAGCAAAACCAGAATACAAAAATTGGCTAAAGAAAGTCTTCCGAGTTATCAAATATCTTTCTATGAATAGCCAGTCACTATGTGGGAATGACGAGTGTACAGAGTATGAAGGTAACTTTAGCAGTCTTGAACAACTCAGATATCTTGTTTCCTAACAATCCTGACCTTGAAGAAATAACAAGGGTTGTTCCAACATGACAAATATATCCCTCCTGACATTCAAAATGAAGTAATTTCAGTGAGTTGGATTACTTTTTCAATACTACAAATATTAAATGCAATGGAGACAAATATACTTCTGGCCGCATATCAGGATGAAGTGAACCTTCATCTAAGGATGCATCATTGAATGAACACCATCACCATCTCATTGTGGAAGTTTTCTATCCTGATAGTCGTGAACTTAAATCTCAAATTCACTGATGACAATGTAAAAGTTCTGGGGATCCATGGAACTTCTATTACTAACTAGTGTTAACTATCTCCATGCTGTGAGTCTCTCCGTCCTTTTTTGTACTACACTCAAGCAATCTGCTATTCAAGCTAAAATAGCAGTATCACTAACATTCGATCAGTTGTTAAAGTATTCTTTCAATGTGGAAAGTGAGAGTCTTGGAGTTATGCCAAAAATAGCAACAAAAATGAAGAAGTTTCCTGCAGCCGACTGTCTTGAGGCTTTATACAAAGTTGCTGTGACAGTGGGATATTAAGTAGAGAATGTATTTTAAGTGGCTGGGGTGGAGCTCCTTATAGGAGGGGAAGACTTAGAGAGACATCAGAAGTCTGACCTCACCCTATTGAGTTATGAGAAGGATTTGACAAAGCATTTGATGAATTTTTGTCCGAATGGGTAGAAAACCCAGGAGATTGAATGTGAAGTTAAAGATTTCTAAAAGAATGAAGTTCTGTTAACTTATGCCAAACTATTTTTTAATGAAAAGGGGAGTAGTAAAGCAAACCATTTAATAAATTTGACAAATAAAGGAACTCTCTCTGTGGAATGTCATGTGATCATGTGCTCCAAGTAATACTAACTCAAATACTGTGACATAAATAGTGTTCTCTATCTGTGCAAGTATATTTGACACTTCCAGTTTGCAATCATCTGATGTTTTTTTCTTCAAGGCGAGTAACTTGAGTGATGCATTTGAGCTTCTAAATAGCACCCATAGCTCTATATATAATAAAATGGCTGTGACAATCTATAAATAACTTGTTTCTCAGGAGTAAGGAGCACTAGCAGAAAGGTATCTAGATAATTATATAGAGATAACTAAATGCCATCTTTAGCAACTGACATCTGAAATGAAGACTGGCTGTATATTGGTACCAAAGACTAGCAGTAAGTACAACTAAGACACAAAAGATAGATAGCTCAAGTGAGTACGTCAAGCTTGTGAAATTTTGTCTGTGCAAATTCAGCTAATCAGCATTGCTGCATCCAGAACAAGCTGGAGCTCTTTCCATCTCTTGTAGACACTATCTTGCAGCCTCATTTGCACTAAATTCAAAGGCTCTGTATTATTTCTACAAGTTCCCACCTAGCTCAGATAAAGGCCTAGCTTCTTTGGTATGTATGTACTTGTAGAAATCCAAGGTAAAACAGTGCTCTTTCTAAAGTGTTTTTCTTGGCAGAGTTAAAAATAATTCAGATAGCAGGGAGTGTATGAAATCTGTGCTTACCAGTGGAAGTGTTCCTATAACTGATTAACAATAGCAAATAGAACACACATACACACTGACACTACCACCACACATACACACACACTCACACACATACACACAAACACTCACAGAGAGAGAGACTATAAATGAGTAGCAAGACCAAAAGACTTTCAGCTTCTAGTGGGAGTTTTAGTAAAATTATCACATGTGGTCACAGTAATAAACTTCACTGTTAACTATCTATCATCTTTGATTGCAGTGCCAGAAGTGCCCACTGATGTTATTGTAATACCATTATACGATACCAGTTCTTCACGCTTGAGTCGAATAAATCTACAATGGAGAGTGAAGGCAAGTGATCTGTTATTGAAGGTATCAAATTATGATCACGAAGTATAGGAAGGGTTTGTGTAGAAGGACTCCGAATATTCCACAAAAACACAAACATGCATGAGAACTTTGGTAGACCATGTTAAAATAGGAAAGTGGGTAGGGTAGACCATTTTTGTGAACAAATATTATAACTACTTCATTAAAATCTTCAAAGATTTTGGACTCAAAAGGTAGCCCATTCTGTGTGCTTTCCAGTAATGATACAATAGTGGTGTTGCAATAAACTATGGCTGAAATTTGGGGGAAATCATAACATATTCTTATAAACATTTGCTCCCCAACCATAGATCTTCAACGCTTGTTATTTATGGCAATATCAGAGTACCTACTGGTAAAACTTATGAATTAACAGTTTTTCAAAAAATATTTATTATCCCAATTTCCCTTTTGCACTCAGGTGACCACATAGACCACACAAACATGATTATATCCCATCAGAAAATGACTGGATTGTAAAAGCTATAATTCAAAATACAGAGCAATGCAAGAACAGACAATAATATATATATTTAAGAACGAAAATTGACTGGGTTAGACTGCTTTATGTGATATTAATAAATGAAAACTACACTTTCATGGTAAATCAATTTCACTACAACCACATTGGTTTTCTCTTATTTTTACGTGTTAAAAAATTGTGGTTACGACTTTGGAATTCTATAAATTCTGCAGCCTTCCCTCTATGACTTGATATCTAGCTCAAAAGATAGATCTCTCTGTATGCTCTCCTTTGATACTAAAAACTGTTGCTTAGGTACAAGCATACCCATGGCCTCAAAACCTGCCTGGCCAAGTTTTCTGCATTTCTAATTTAGCAAGTGCATGACAGTTGAAATTAGTGCCAGTGGCTAGAGGAGGCTACTCTATACAATAAGTGTTATCATTATTAAGCTCTAAACCATAAGTAAGTGGTCAAGCGCTTGGTGGAAAATTATTTTATTTTCCACCCACGCACTCGACCATGTGCTTGACCATGCACATTTTAGCGCCTAATGATAAACACTCTTTGTATCTTCCTCTAACCACTGGTACTAATTTCAACTAGAGTTCGAAATGCAGAAAACTTGGACATGCATGTTTTGAGGTCAAGGTAAGTAATGTTAGTAGTATAAGAGCTGGATAACTAATCCTTCATCAGCTTAGCTAGTATAACCTATTCTTAAAACCATTCTCAAGATGAGGATTGAGCATTGAGTTTGCAAAAACATTGTATGTGTGTGTGTATGTGTGTGTGCTTTTGTGTATGTGTGGGTGCATGATTGGGTGTTTTTGTGTGAAGTAGTCAAAGTGCTAAACACCTGCTGCTAGGAAAGCTCCCACCACTCTTGTTTTATAAATGAATGAGTGTTATATATATAGCTATCCAGACCAATACCCACGTATGGAAAAATTGCTTCTTTTTGTTTATTGTAAATTATTATTTTAACCACATCATTATTATTGTTGTTGTTGTTGTTACTGTTATTATTATTATTATTGTTGTTTTTATTATAATTATTATTATCATCATCATCATCATCAACATCATCATCATCATCATCATCATCATCATCATCATCATCATCATCATCATCATCATCATCATCAACATCATCATCATCATCATCATCATCATCATCATCATCATCATCATCATCATCATCATCATCATCATCATTACCATTACTATTATCATTATTATTATCATGGTTGTTTATTATTGTTATTATTATTGTTATTATTATTGTTATTATTATTGTTATTATTATTGTTATTGTTATTATTATTATTATTGTTATTGTTATTGTTATTGTTATTGTTATTGTTATTATTATTGTTATTATTATTGTTATTATTATTGTTAATATTATTGTTATTATTATCATTATTATTATTATCATTGTTATTGTTGTTGTTGTTGTTGTCGTCATCGTCGTCGTCATCATCATCATCATCATCATCATCATCATCATCATCATCATCATCATCATTATTATTAGTGTTTTTTCATTAATACTCTTATATTGTTTTCTCTATAATTATAACAACTGTGTTAGCCTAGACTTTTTGTACTCACTGTCTGAGACAGCAGCACCCACAAATGGCATGTGCAAGTATTTAATTTGCTAATGACACATACCCTCAAGACAAATGGTGTCCACCTCCATAGCTATATAGAGGAGTTGAGTAGCTTCATCATAATGACTCCAGCATCCTTGGAATCTGCAAACTCTGTAGTCCATCAATACTCCTGTGTATGTGGGTTCTCTTTCCAGTCTTCAAATCTGCCACTGGTTCCTTGGTCTTTTTTTTAATAAGACTTGTTTACATAATAATTTGATAGCTTCTAACTGTGTACAATTAAAAGCAGTTTATCTGGACTAGTTGTAAGTGTATACTATTACAGCTATCCCAGAATTTTTTTAAATGTGCCTCGATTGGACCACTGAGCAACTAGTCATCTAATGATGCGTGTGATTTATTTGATTAAAATCACCTTCTCAATAATCAACTTCAATTATTCCTGATGAAGACTAGAGCGTTTAGTCGAAACGTCGAGTGAATAAAAATTGTTGAGAAGGTGATTTTAATGTTATTATGTCAACTGAGAGTTCATTGAGAATTTATTTGATGCTGCCAATGACTTTGTGGTAAGGGTTAAATTAAACTAGTATTTGGTAGATTAAATAACTTCTTTCTGCAGACTTAAAATATTATGTCTGCAATTGTGTGTACAATACAATTGTTGTAAAAGCAACACACGTACCACACCCACTTCCTGGCCTGACCATCTTAAAATTACCCGAGCCGCTGCTGCATTATTTCTTTGTTACCCATTGAAGTACTAGTTGCAGCTTATAATGTGCATATAAACTGTAGCCCCTTTTATTCACCGTACAGTATCAGAATTGATGCATATTGTGTGACCATGTATTATTTCACACCTTAGACACTCAATTTTTCCTCCATTATTTATATCATAAATTCAAAATAGGAGCTGAACAAATGAGAAAATCAGTTTATTGTGGGATTACATTTTTGGCTCCATTCATCACATTAGATTCTCTGGTTTTCCCCCATTCCTCCCCTCCTACCCCTCTTTTTTATACTGCACATGCTTGCATAACTATCTGTGATCTAGCACAAAGCCGTGCCTTGCTGACTTGTTAAAACTAACCTTAATCTAGTTATCTCTCGCATTTTTTGGTGTGTGTTGTTGATTGCTGTTTTGTTGTCACTGTTGAATAGGATTTTGAGTGTTTAGTAGTGCATTACATTGTGACACTGGTGACAAGGGAGAACAATACAACAAGGATATTGGAACGATTGGTGAAGGATTGTAACAGGGGAACTCTCTGCACAGCCTTCTTTATGCGTACATCATCATATAAAATTTACCATGTCAGAATTTTTGCAAGAAATGACTTTGGAGAATCTTCTGCTATTTTCCTGTCAGACTCTATAGGTTCGTTAAAAGTGCACCTGTATGTATATAACTGAACAGATTTTTAAGGCTTCATTTCATTTTATATAAAAAATACATTTTCTTAAATTTGCATCAGCTTGTAACTCTAGCTCTTACACAGTGTTACTACAATATAAATCCACAAGAAAAATAATGAATGACTTATATCCTTTTATCAGCAATTTTGCAATCCAATAAAAAAAAGTAGTAGTAAACGATGCAGCTTTTTACAAATTATATTGTCAACTGATACCTCATTCTAATGGGTAACTCTAAAATTGTTTAACGCTGCTTCGCCAGCTCATTTTCTACTATAATTCATTCTATACTTATGTGCTAATGATTAATGCTTCCTTCATCTATATCCAAAACAAAGTGAAGGAGTATGTCATGTTCTATTACTAATGCTTTTCATAACATTATCTCTATTGCAAGCTAGAGAAATTTTCATTGGTCACTAGGAACTTCAGAATTCTTATCTTAAATCTGGAGTATCTTGTCTTCTCACTTTTTAACTTGTGATCTTCCCAGATAGCTATATACTTTTTTCCTTGCGTTTATTAGGGTTGCTTATTGTTGATCATACCCTAACCACTGAGAACTGTTTTGTTACTATCTTCTGCTTTGGCACTGTCGATGAAGGGGAATGTGGCATTCGATATGACCAGGATCCCTCCTTCCAGAATCTTAATCCAATCATCAATGGCTCTCTTAACTCGAAAATAACATTACCTTTACTGCCACCCAACATGTCATTCTACTATCAGTTATTTGTAAATGAAACAGTGGATTATATTTTACGGTTTCAGGGCAACTTTACCTCAGCACAGTGTGAGTTAACTCTAATAACATTTACATTTTTTTACATTCTCTTCTATTGTAGTATAGAATAGAGTCTGATTTTGATTATCATACATAGTTTGACTTTGTTAAAAGGCTTGGAGTTTATATTGAAATTCGAAAATATCTCACAAGACTTTTTAGAACTTTGATTACACCCCATATCTCATTAATCCAATGCATGTTTAGAAATTTACTTTGTTAAGCCTTGAAAAGAGATTACTTTTAAGCTGTTCAATTGCAAGTTAATTATAATGAAAACTTTTCCTCTTTGGTACATTTCATTTTATAAATTTATAAAATATATTTTATGGTTCATTGCAGTTAAATTATTATCATAATGCATTTAGGTGATATAAAAAATCTGTATAATATTTACAGCAGGGTTAATGAGTTTCCACTTCATTCATGCAGTTTTGTAGTTTGAGTTTTTTCTATCTCAAAACCTGTGTGTATACAACCTTCTAAAATTATGCTACTGAAGTTGTATTTAGGAGTGAAGGGGGTGTAGCTAATTGCTCTCATCCCTGTAGAACCTCCCCTGCTCTTGTACATAAAACATGGATGGATGGGAAAATAAAAGTATAGTCCTTAAATTATCTAGTGTGATCTCAGCAACTACATTGAAGGTGGGATTAGAATAGAGGATAGCAGTTCTGGCTCACTTCTCTTGTGGAAAAGTGCAAGGCATTCTACACTACTTGGCTTATCATAGAACTAATTATTACAGAGCCACACAGAGGCTTCCACCCAGAACCCATGAGCTATCCATAAACCATGCAGACATACCAATGCAGATAATCACACAGACCCCACAGATGACCTCTGCATACCAGGAACTCATAGGGACATCTGCATATGACTGGGAAGACCACACCCTGTAGTAGTAATAATTTCATCAGAGCTTCTGCATGATTTACCTATATAAGATTCGATACTGGATCAGTCCTCACAAAAGCCATGTCGCATTTGTGGTGTGGGAGAATTAGAGCAATCTTATGGTGGCAAACAGTAGAATTACTATCTAAACGAGCCAAACAGAGTGCTAGGCATGGATTTTCAAGGCTCATTGCCGAGCTGGTTTGGAGTAGTTTGCTGACTGCATGCGTAGCTATAGCTACATCTCATGGCAGAGACACATGATATGATGGCATAGTGATGATCATGGGAGCCAGAGCACATGGTCGTCTTGCAGTTACATTTACCCCACTTCTGTAACAAACAATGCCTAGATGCCAGTGCTAGCAGCCCAAAACATGGTATGCTCATAACTGTATAGTTCATAGCTGTATGACCCCCACATCTTGAAGAGGTTGCAACCAGTTTTCTCATAGTCACCAGACCATGGCTGAGTTGACCTTTCACCCCCACCACTCGCAAAAAGTTGCATGATGTCCACATGGCTGCAGTGTATGGCAATTTCCATAGGCGAGTCCAAGTCCACTGCACTCTAACCCCGACACAAATGCACAATAAGTTCATGACTCAGGGTAACAAACCTTTTTACCGCAGTTGATGCCAGATGGAACATGGCTAACATAGCACCCTACTCTCTATACCACCACCACTGTACACCACTACTGCATAATGTCTGCCTGGTCATTTGCCATGGCAGGCCTTGTTGTTGTCACATGACTACCACCCTTTGGCACAAGGACACAACTCTATATGGCTATTTCCCACAGCATAGGCCATAGACATGGCATACTTGATCTGTTATGATGCAAAGTCATCCAGCCTCTCTTCCCATGCCTGAATTAAAATTTGGCAAAATCCAGCACTCTCTATCATGATTTGAGAGATTGCAGTTGTCCCTTCTCTGGCATAGGCTCATTGCCCCAGGAGGTTATTCCCGCATGTGAGGTGCTCAGTTGCACATACACAAGGTGTGGTATTTTTAACTTTCTAGCACCATCAATTTTTAATAATGTGCCAAGCATTGCTTGGTGGCTGGAAGGAGTGAGCTGGGCTCATTGGTTGTGCTGTGCTGGTGTTGCTCCAGACCAAGGTGAATAATCCACTGGTTTCACACTGCTCATCATTTTGCTAGAGATAAACCTCTACGGCGCGATATTGTGTGGTGTAAATTTCAGTTGGAATACTCGGTGTGGTCATCTAAGCAAGAACTACTACACATCTATAGCAAACCTTGCTAAACTAGAATTACTCGATATACTCCAGCCTGTACTTATGGGACTACAAATGGGGACTACTTCATTCCAACAGAACCATGTTCACTATGTCCATAGGTCAAGGAGGTCCAGTCCCTGCCTTCCAAGAGGACTCTCCCACTGATACTCACAAACACCAAAGTGTAACACAATTACCTGTCTATACCTAACTCTGAACAACAAGTTAGGCATATATTCCTGCCTATACTTCTGGGACCACCTCGAGTGGATTGTTTCAGTGTAACCCAAGAGTGACTCATGGTTCTGGTAGAATATATGGAAGTTAATCCCATTTGTTTGTAAATTTAGACTTGTGGTATCGAACCACTCTGTTGGGTTTATTTCAAACCAATTGCTCAGAAGATAGATCTAGCCATCGTTTCGGTAATCTTCCCTTCAGCACAGTATTGACCAGTTCATATTTGCAACTTTTCATGAAGTTCTAACATGTAATCTGTTAAGTTGTCTTCAGGTTTGGTGTTATGTGCAAGAATTCACACGATAGTTTATTTTTACACCCATGGAATCAAGTTGCTCTCAGATAAAGCATTAATTATACCCGAGTGAACTAGCTAAAAGATTGTGCTTCCCATTCAGTTCGGGTATTTTATTGACAAGATGATAGCTAAATAGTGGTTTAGGCCAGTCTACCCTTCTTTTCCCACACTATACTATCTGAAGAACAGATCTCACGATAGCCAACATGTAGAGATAAAATATTTCAGGTTTGAATACACAATCATACACACATGTGACACATGTGGCAATCACATGATCAATCATGTAATATACTAACAGAAATAGCAAGAAGAAATCCATGTATAGAGTGAAGTATACACATTATTCCTGGTGAAGGCTAGAGCACCTAGTTGAAACATCGAGAGAATACAATTTGAAATTGATTATTGAAGGTTATAGTGAAGTATACACAGCTTTATTGCCCGAAGTGTGGCGCCTTTTTAAAAAGCGAGCCAAACCAAAGTTGGTTGTTTTCTACCACAAACTTTCTCTCAAACCTACTCTGTAACAAACCTTTTTACCGCAGTTGATGCCAGATGGAACATGGCTAACATTGGCATTACTGCAGTAGGACTACTTCTGTTAACAGCAAATATTTTATTTCTTCTAAATATTGTCTTTGCAAAAATGGATAAAAAAAGTTAGTAGTATTTATGAAAATAATTGTGGACTTATTATATTTATTATTTTGTGTGTGTCTCTTTCAGCATCCTGGCAACAATGCTGCAGATGCTGTGTCCAATCTGAACATTGTCAAGGCTGTCGAATCAGTGCCAAATATGGAGGTGCTACAGCAAATCATCGTCAGCATTGTTGTCGATATTGTCTTATCATTGCAAGATATGCAAGTCTTATAATAGTACTTTTATCATTAATGAACTGGATCGGAGCTTTTTACTTTGTATTCAGACAATTTAGTAAGCTAATCACTCAAGTATTAATATCTCGGAATTGTATTGCATCTAAACAGCTGGAAATTTCTAGGTCGTTAATATAACAGTGTTCCTAACGCATAAAATTTATAATCTTTGTACAAATGGAAATCGAACTTTGGAAATTAGTGGGGGAGAGGTTCACCTAAGCTCTCAGTTGAGTCAATATGCATATAGCTAGCCATCTAAACTACTGAACTTTGTTTTTATCTTGAATGAACTTCCCTTATGGCATTACATGTATTGCCTACCTACTTTGATGACTACACATGTTTTAGCATTATCTTAGCTTTTTAAGTGGACGCTATGAAATATGAACCCAAGAATATTCCAGCTCTATTATTGAATTATGGCTTATTTATACTAACTTTATATAATTATGTAACTACTTCTCTACTACTATAATTAATTATGCTTCTATGATTTTGTACAGATACTTGTGACATTGTGTGGCAATTAAACAAGGATAGAATTATCATTACAGCAATGGTCTTTTCACTCTTCGCTTTCCTCCTAATAATAACAGTACTTATTCTTCTTACCACATTTGGGCAAGGTATGTACACATATAAATTAAGAAACTCTGTCTTTAATGACCGCTAACCTCATGAGGAAATGACTGAAATAGACCTGGAAGCCCTTGATTTCCTAATTTCTAAACATCTTATAATAAATCACTACTTCACCTAACTGCAGTAAGCCAAAGAATTAGTGTGGTAATTCCCTATTTAATAGAGGGATATCATATATATTTTAATCATACAGCATAAAATTTGATTTCCATTTACCAAATGTCTCATTATAAAAAGTCCCCACAGCTAAAATGTACATTTAGGTAGACCATTTATAATCAAGAATCATGTGCATACAATAAGTTCATAGAACACAAGTTGAAGGATTATCCAATGTAAACTTTTGTTAACACATCAGCAATGAAAATTAACATCCTCATGCCACCAACAATGAAAACCAAGGTATTCAACAATGGATGGAGTAATAGGAATGCAGCCAGGAGTGCAGCCAGGAATATGGTACATTTTATAGAGAGCTATTATACTCTCCATCGATGAACACTCAGTTGACATGCAATAACCTTCTCAATAATCAACTTGAAACTGTACTCTCTCAATGTTTTGACTAAATGCTCTAGCCTTCATCAGAAATAATAAATAATGATGGTTAGAGGATCTAGTTGAAACGTCGAGAGAGTACAATTTCAAGTTGATTATTGAGAAGCTTATTGTAATGCTATATTATAGTTAAGCTGAAGGGACAATGTAATACCAGTCCAGAGATATATCTTGGGAGGCATAATACTTCACTGTCATACACAATGCACTGCCATAGGATAGTTTCATAGCTTTTTGTCTTTAACAGACGACCCTGCCCTTGATATGAATGTCCTTAAACCCCCCTTGCATGATAGAACTGCCTCTCTTCTTCACCATCAACCTTTGCCATCTAATTTCAAACCCAGCAACTCTTGCTCACTGCTTCCTCTTTTCTATCTCTTTCACTTCTCTAATCCTTGATTTTCAGGCCAGCTATTACAGTTAGGGACCATTTATTATATATTATATATATGTATGTATACAGTTGGGGGAGGAGGATATTTAAAGGTATTGCAAAAAATGCACTGGAAAGTCCTGACAAATTTTTCATCAAGAAGCGGTCCTACTAACTAGGTGTTTGTGGTATGCAGCATATATACACAAAGCATGAAAGCTAGTTTTAGTTCATTGGGAGACTTTCAATACAGAGTGAGATGGACCAAATCTCTTTGTGACCATGAACATAATTACAATGATTCAGGTATATTATTTATTAAACACACATTTCACCATTTAATAACCTAATTCTTTTTGCACTTCCAAATGAGATATTGCATAGAGGGTGTCTTCTTACCATGTAAACAACTGAACATCAGTAGCATATTTCAATTAGAGCACCCCATACGTTGGAATGACTTTTGAGACAAGAGTGGCTGCCTGGCATGTCAACTCAACTCATTCCTGGGACTACCAGGAAGTGTTATAGTAAAAGTTGTCTTGAGCATTTTTGTTACTGTTAGTGAAAGCGACCTGTGTTTTGGGTGATGAATTCTCCTATTTGGCACTGCATATCTTTGG
The DNA here is from genome assembly GCA_028752905.1 of Cladorhizidae sp. MBARI D1340-BT2. NCBI lineage: Eukaryota > Metazoa > Porifera > Demospongiae > Poecilosclerida > Cladorhizidae > Cladorhizidae sp. MBARI D1340-BT2. The sequence goes on along the minus strand of JAQNBH010000008.1, from coordinate 11,104,346 downwards.
GAATTACACAAATAGACTTGACATCGCTGTGCTAAGAATAATGTGCAAATTATGTGGGAATTGTATACTAAAAATAAACTGAAAACATCGTCTAGGACTAAGTCTTTGATATAGACGTCATTATGACAATGTTCATTCTGCTTGCCATCTGTTTAGAATGCCAATTAACACTAAAGGAACATGTATTGGACAAAGTAAATTTCAATGGAATCCATGATTATAATGGTAAAATACATGTGCTGTTGGGAATTCAATATTGGTCATGGGGGAAGCTCTTCAAAACTTCAGTAAAACTATTCACAAAGGAAGAAACAATGTCTTTCAATCATTCTGACAATTAACCTCTATCCTACACTGAATGCTATCCTAACTCATCACTCTGACTGGCTCTTTAAAAAAAAGTGTGTCATATTTATTCTTAACTACCAGATTGTCTGGCTAGAACTGTGGAGAAGAAATCGTTATTACAGTTCTCAATTCAGTTAAGGAATTTAGCTGATCTGATGGAGCAAGATGAAAGCTCTGTTTCCTAAACAAAACGACAAAATAACTTGACAAGAAAGAAAATAAGTCTGCACTTCCTTTACCATTTATATCTCCTATCATTACACTAATTATTACACTGATTACAATATTGGTGTACTTGGTTTTGCTCATTAGTAGGTAATGGGGTCCTATAAATGTTTGTGGTCTAGATTGGATTCATGCTTCATTTTTAACAAGTCAATATATATATACACATATATATACATATATATATACATATATATATTTATATGTATATATATATGTAGCGTGAAAACATTTTTGTTTTGTTACTATTTTTTTTGTTGTTGTTATTTTATTGTCAGACAGACTCCCATAAGTAGAACTAACCAATCACACTTAAATGTTATTGAGTTATTACTTAAGTATGCACACATGTTAAGTATGCACACATGTTAATTATATATATATAAATTATATTTATTTACATAGATATATGAATCATAATTAATTACCTGGTTTTGTTTTATATTGTTAACTCTTGTCACAAGAGTAAGCCTTGACTAATCACTTCTTTATAGCAAAGGCATGCAAGTTGTTTGCTAACTCGGCTCAGCTAGACTCAATATTGCACTTGCACATAGAAGCTCCTTTATTGAATTGAAATCATTTACCAATATTTGTGGGAGAAACAGATCAGTCTCTAAAATGCATTGGGTAATTTGGAGTCTACTGATATTAAAATTATAAAAAGTACACCTGTTGTAGACAAGTTATATACAGGAGGGGGAGAAAGTAGATCGAGGATAGAGAAATAAGATGTTTAAGATGATATTTCACCATTTTAATGGTTTTTGGGTGTGCCTGTTTACTAGCTACCAGACTGAAGGCATGCTGGAAGCATTTTTGAAGCTAAAACTGCAACAAAGAAGCTGACAGTGCGACTTTTAGCTGATATATAAACTTTGTTATTTTCTTTTGTTGTTATAATAATTATAATCCCACCCAGCCCTCTCTGTGTGTGTCTCCCACCCAGCCCTCTCTGTGTGTGTCTCCCACCCAGCCCTCTGTGTGTGTGTCTCCCACCCAGCCCTCTCTGTGTGTGTCTCCCAACCAGCCCTCTCTGTGTGTGTCTCCCACCCAGCCCTGTCTGTGTGTGTCTCCCACCCAGCCCTCTCTGTGTGTGTCTCCCACCCAGCCCTCAGGCTCTGTGTCTGTGTCTCCTCCTGAGCCTACTGAGTCTGTGCTATTACTGCCTTCATGTTCCGCTTCTGTCCTGCCCTCTCATTCCGCGTCTCATCTGCCCTGCACTTCCTTGTCCACTTTTTCTGCTGCTTCTTCGTTAAGTGCTTCAATTGATTTTGAGAAGTGTAATGATATTGGCTTGCCTATGCGCTCAATGCCCCAAACAGATATCCTAGTAGTATATTCACTTTTAGTTAATCATTTTAAACCTGATAGTTCATTTACATTTCCAAGTAGTTATTTAGATGGCTGTAATAGGTCTTGTCACCATAAATACTTGGCTGAAAACCCTTGGTTTGTTTATAGTAAAGTAGAAGATGGAATATTTTGTTTGCCATGTGTTCTCTTTGCTACAAAGGGTTTGGGTCATTTTGTATGTAATGGATTTAATGCATGGTCTCGGAAAACTAAAAAGTTTGCCAGTCACAACTGTACGCAGTACCATCAGCTGGCTTCTGCTCGGGCAGATGCTTTAAAGTCTTCCTATGTGTGTCCAGAATCTTCTATTAAGGAATTGTTTGCTGAATATAGATGAGAGTAACATAGGTACATAATAAGATGTATGGCTGATGCAATACTTCTTTGTGGCAAGCTATTCGAGGTCACAGAGATGATAGCACGGCTGATTCTGAGGTCAACAGAGGGAATTTTTTAGCACTTCTTGAATACTCTGTGAGGTCTGGAAATGTTGCATTAGCCAAGCATTTCAAAGATGCTTAAAAAATGCAACTTATACTAGCAAAACTACCCAAAATCAACTCATTGAATGCATAGGTGATCATATTAGAGATAGTATAATACAGGAAATTAAACAAGCTAAATATTATTCTATTCTTAGTGATGAAGTTGTTCATATACCCAGTAAGGAGCAGGTGTCAGTAGTGTTAAGATTTGTAGATAGTAATTGTAATATAAGAGAAGAATTGTTAGATTTCATAAGTACAGAAAGGATCACTGGAGGAGTTTTGGCTCGTGCAATAAAAGAAGCACTGAATAAGTTTGACTTAGACTTAGAAGATTGTAGGGGCAAGGCTATGATGGTGCTAGCATTATGTCTAGTGCAAGGGGTGTGCAGGGTCGTCTCTTGGCAGAAAATCCTAAAGCCACATATATCCACTGTGATAGTCACGTGCTTAATTTATATATTGTTGAAGCTTGTAGTTTACCTCCTATTCGTAATATGAATTCTACTGTTACTGAGACAGCATACTTCTTCCATTATAGTGCTAAATGGCAACTATTTCTTGAGAAAGTAATTGATAAGGAAACTAGCATTGTTAAAGTTAAGGATCTTTGTAGAGAACAAGATGGATTTATCGGCACGAAGCTTATGAAAATGTTGTATCAATTCCTTGTAACTGCAATGGAAGCAATTACAGAACGTGATCCTACATAAGATATGGGGATATGAACTGGGATATGAAAACAATTGTGGCAGCCAATGGCTTGCTCAAGATGTACCTTTCCTTTTATAATATCTTTCATAGCAACAATGAATTCTATGTCTATTATAAAACCTGTAAGTATAAAATGACAAAAGAAAAGTATTGATATAGTTAAAGCTTATATGGATGTTAAAGACATACTGAATGAACTTTGTGCAGTTCGTCAAAGTGAGGAAATGTTACATTCATGGTATGTGCAAGCTGAAGTTATAGGTCATGATGTTGGTGTGGTTCCTAAAGTCCCACATGTACCTTTTCACAAACGTACAAACAATGTTGAGTACAGTTCTGTGGAAGAATACTATCGAAGAACTGCTGTGCTTCCTTTATTGGACCACTTAGTTCAACAAATGAATGATAGGTATGGTAAGACTCAAACAGTCAGCCAATTTAATCAATCTTATACCTTCTATAATCACTACTAGGGATGATATATCTTTTGAGGACTTGATTTCTTTATATAATGATGACTTGCCAAGTACTGCACTTGTGTTTACTGATGTGTGGAGGTGGAGGGCAAAGTGGCAGAGTCAAGATGCTGACGAGTGGCCATCCACCCTTCTGAAAAAGTGTGACAAGGATTACTTTCCTAACCTTTACGTACTGCTGCGCATCGCATGAACTATTCCAGTCACATCATGTGAGAACGAGAGGGCCAATAGTACCTTTAAAAAACCTTAAAACTTTCTTACGTAGTAGTATGGGGCAGGACAGATTATCCGCATTAGCATTGATGCATATATTATAGTTTTCCTGTTGATCTTGATGATGTTGTTGATAGATTTAAACTTAAATGTAATAGGAGAATAGCTTTATAAGTATGTACATAATGTATTAATAGCATGTCTCATCCAATTCTTTTTTCCCCTTTTTCCCCTTCAATTATTGACCCTTGGACTTCATGATTCAGATTCACAATTTTTATATTTGTCATTGTGATAACCAATCATAATAACTTGGATTTGTTGTTCGTTAATTTAGTCTTCTCTCTACAGTTTGTATATGCTTATATCTATATTTCTATATTTAAATTTTAATAAAAGAGGCACCCCCCAAGAATTCCTAGATCCGCCCCTGACATTGATTACTGAAGTGTACATACATGCTTATGAATTTATGTATACACCATATATATATATATGGATCATAAATATTACTTGGTTGAAAGTCTCTGATCTCATCTATTGTTACAAGACTAAGCTCTCAGTAAACCAACTTATTACTTCCTTGCAGCAAAAAAATGCTATGAGAAAAGTATCTTTAGTATATATCTTCATTGTGTACTATTTAATTACCTATTATTGATCTTCCTTGTATGTATTGCAAAAAATTATTATGCAGGCACAACCAAAGCAACCAAAGTATATCACTCAGAAAGTGAGATATCATCTTCATCATACACTGGTGAATCATCTTCATGGTCTACTGAAGAGTCATCTTCATCATGTACAAAGAAATCATCTTCATCATGTACTAAGGACTCATCTTCATCATATACTAAAGAATCATCTTCATCATGTACTAAGAAATCATCTTCATCAAGTACTAAGGAATCATCTTCATCAAGTACTAAGGAATCATCTTCATCAAGTACTAAGGAATCATCTTCATCAGATACTAAGAAATCATCTTCATCAAGTACTAAGGAATCATCTTCATCAAATACTAAGGAATCATCTTCATCAAGTACTAAGAAATCATCTTCATCAAGTACTAAGAAATCATCTTCATCAAATACTAAGGAATCATCTTCATCAAGTACTAAGGAATCATCTTCATCAAGTACTGAGAAATCAGCTTCATCAAATACTAAGGAATCATCTTCATCATGTACTGAAGAATCATCTTCAAAAAGTGATAAACCTTCAATTTTATGTAGTAGCTAGCTATAGACTAAAATGCTTTGTTAATTGACACAACAATTGAGAAATAGTTCACAGAAGAAATAACTTATTGTTGATATTTGTATAAGATGAATTCAATTCATATTGGCGTATTTGATACATTATTCCATGTATTTTCAGGCAGGTGCATGATGATATTACAAGCCACCACATAGAGTACAATGGCAGAGATAATTTCAACTTGGTATTTGAGGGGGAAATATTATACCAATGCTGTAGCTAATTTAATATGCCATCGATTTAGTTCTCCATTAGCATTTCTGGCTACACAGGATTGGTATCTGTACTAACTCAATAGAGTTGGGGCTCAATTCAAATAAACTTGGCTACACTGCAAAAATGGATTCATTGTGACTTCCTTTTGGGTGTCATGGGATTATTAAAAAATTACATCAAATTTGTACATGTAATAGCATCATGATTTGGGTATAAATATTATACCATGAGTGATGTAGTTGGAGCGGCCCCCAAAAATTGCACATGATGAATCCAAGGTAGTATTTATATTTATACCAAGTTTCACTATACACTTGATAATATCATACAATAGGTGTTAAATAGTTAGCTCCAACCTCACCCTTCAACACTCATGGTATGTGATGGTGCAAATGATGTCAATGCAGGTAGCACATCCCAGACCAGGACTTGCCTTCCTTCCATAGTCTACTGCTATTATCACTTCAATCCTGGTCTTTCTCTCCATGAAGAAGTGTAGAGGACAATGATGAATTTGTCGATGCATTATAATTAATTTTTACCTGAAAATATATGTTGGTGACATTCATGTGGGTTGGTACAAATCCTAGGAAACTTTCATGTCAATGGATTCAACCTAGAGGTAGATTTGTTAGAGATTATATTTTAATACTGGAAATAAAATTAGAAAAATATTTTGATACTGGAGAGGTCCAGCTGAGTACTGCATATATAGCTGATATGCTAGTGATCATCCATTTCAACTTCGTGCTGCTGTACAGTTGTCTGTGTTCTTTTGTTTGTTCTTGTCTCTCAAGCGTTTTAGTTCATAATTGGTTAAAGATGCAAACACTAGTTCACTTTCATCTTGTTCTTAGTGGATGTGGCAGTAGCTATAGCCCAAGAAAAGAAGTTTGCAAATGGGTGGAGAAAAAAAGTACTTCGGGTAATTCTAGACTTTTATTATAATTATAATGGCTGTACCATAGTTAGCAAGCTTGTCTGTACTTTACCAAAAAATGATGATATCAATGCGATTTGTGCACACTTATTAGAATTATGCTTTTTGACTGCTATTTATTGGTGATAAAAATACAATTGCTGTGAAATATCATACCAAAACCACAAGCCTATATGGCTTTTTAAAGTTATTTAGGTAGTGCTATTACGATCTCAAATTAAATTACTGCTATTTGAATCTATCAAAGTGTTGTACTATACATCACTATGGCACTTTGATGCAATAAGTATGCATACACATCACTATGGCACTTTAATGCGTTAGTCGACTATAGTCGAACTTCACGTAAATGCGGAGGGCGACTATAGTCGCCCGCTCCTTGCTAAATTATTAGTTGGATCTCGAGCATTGGCGCATCATGGGTTTTTTGTGCGGTGATCGGCACCTGCTTGTTCTAGAGCCGCCGTTTCTTACGTTCACTTGCCATTCTAAGCTTCTTACTTGCTTTTGCAGCGCTGACTATATATTCCAGCTCACAAATTCTTTCTCTTTTCCAATCTTGCTCACCTCGACTGACCCTGAACTCTAAACTGTTTGCAAGCTCTGCGCAGTTCGAGTTGCTGAACTCCGCCTTCTTGACCTCACAACTCCACCATCCAAATTTACCCACAAGCTCCTCCCTGAAGAATTTCATTATTAGCTTTCCTCTGAACCCTAGAACTTATCAAGTTCATGGATGAACTACTAGATAGTGATATATATGAGTGAAGGAGACTTTGATGGTTACCTTGAAGGAAAGTTATTTACTACAGCAAGAGCAATAAAATACAACAATATAAAATACAACAATATAAATAACCAATAAATATTCTTTTTATTATAGATGTTGGAGATGAACGTGCTGATAATGAATGTGAAGAGGACGAGGTTCCAGGTGAAGAGGGCGAGGATCCAGGTGAAGAGGGCGAGGTTCCAGGTGAAGAGGGCGAGGTTCCAGGTGAAGAGTGCGAGGTTCCAGGTGAAGAGGTTGAGATACGAGATGAAGAGTGCGAGGTACAAGGTGGGGGCACGAGGTTGAACGTGATGGGTGGGATAGTGTTAGTTTGCATGGTGAGGATGGAGCGGTAGGTGGTTATGACGTAAACGAAGAAGAAGGCGATGCAAGTGGCATGGTGGTATCTTCTGTTCTTCTGTTGGTGGGCCTAATAAGGTGTGGTCGAGCCTCTGGATGCTTTCGAGCAATTATTCACGTCAATATCATCAAGGATATCTAGTGTGAAACGAACCGGTATGGGAAACAGTACTTGACAAGTAACCAGCAGCACCTTGACGAACACCCACGAGCAAGAGAGCATGACTTCATCCGCCACCTGTTCACGCTGGAAGAAATGTATAGGTAAATGACATAAGCCAACATATGCCAGTAAGCTTACAATAAAATATTAATTAGCAATTGCTACACACCTTTAACCTTGACACTCTCACACACCTCAATATTTGCATAAATACATGATGGTGCAAATATTGGCCCACAAAGCTTTCATCTTATATCAAACCTGTGCAACAGACATTACATGCAACCTCATATTACATGCAACACACACATTACAGGCAGCATTTATATTTTGCCACCAATGACAGGACACACAGTTATACTTTACTATACAGATTCATCGCAATGGTGATTCTAATGGGAGTGCTGGATTATCCCACTCTCCAGAGCAGAAGTTGGCCATTTCATATCCCTACATTCTCCACCATAATGTCAAGAGATAGGTTTTTGTTGTTGCTCAATTTTTTACACTTGACCAACAATCAAGTAGGACGAGGTCAACCAGGACATGATCAGCTATTCAAGATCCGGACATATATGACAGCACTGGTGTAAAGGTTTCAGGCATCTTACACGTTGCATCGGGAAATTGCAATAGATGAAAGCATGAGACTGGTTTCAAAGGGCGTTTATCCTTCCTTCAATACATGCCCCAAAAACTCACAAAAGTGGGGGATGAAGGCATTGGTACTGGCCGACTCAAAGACAGCATATACATGGAACTGGTCACTATATGCAGGAAGGGAGGACAATACCTCCAAAGATTCATTGGCCACACGTGTTGTGTTACATCTAGTAACAAAATTACATAACTTTGGACATCACCTCCAGTATTTCATCCAGAAGTTCTTGCAACAGGGGGCATAATGGTGTGTTAAAAAATTTAGGGGGGACAACATGTACTGTAAGCGTGTGAAGTGTGGCCGTAGCTAGTGGGGTCTCCCCCGGGAAATTTGAAAAAAATAGATTCTCTGAGATGCATTCTGGTGCATTCTCAGCACAATATTCAATGTTTAATCATCATAAGTACTGGATAGATTCCTCCTCACCAAAATCCCATAATCAGCATGATTGTGCAGCTAATTCAGCTAAGTATTGTCTTAGAAAGTGTATTTTCAGAGTACATGATGTATTGTACTTGCTCAGTCCAATGAGGATTATAACATTTTCCTATTGATCTGACAAATGACAGGCCATTTAGACTAGTCAGGGGTCCATACAGGATTTACAGTTTGAGGGGGTGGGAAACTCAAAACGTTTGGCATTTATGTGATGGACGTGTGTAAGCAAGCCACAAGTAGGGGGGTCTGGGGGCATGTCCACCTAGATTTTTTGGGGCAAAATCGATGCTCTCAGATTGATTCTGAGACATTTTGAGGGTACTTTCCTATAGTTAAAGTATTAGCACATGGACAGAACATTCTAGATTATGACACAGTTGTATCTTGCCATAGAATCTAATGGCACAGTTGCATCTTGCCACAGAATCTACACTATTATAATTAGGAAAGCTAACCACAAATTAATAGCACATGGACAGAATATTCTAGATTATGACACAATTGCATCTTGCCACAGAATAGTTTTGTAGCAAGATGCAATTGTGTCATAATCTAGAATGTTCTGTTCATGTGCTATTATTCTGTGGTTAGCTTTCCTAATTGTAGCGTAGATTTACTGTACTGCTCTTTTTTTCCGTTACTGTAATGAGAAATTTCATTAATATTTTTAAAAAATTGTGAAAATTCTTGGGGGGGATATCCAAGCCCCCCCTGTATGAAACCATGCTAGTAATTTTATAGGTCATTGAAAGTGGATGGTCTGACATGTGGCAGTTACCATAGATACCATACCCAACAGTGGCTGGACTATATAGAGGAGTTTACTGTGTATAATATTCCCCCATCTAGCAATGGCAATGTAGAACTCAAGTACACAGCTTCCACATTGCTAATTAGCATTCTGTAACATTACACAGGTCAATTAACTGAATGGCAGGTTATCAGGTGGTTTTAACCACAAATGAACTTTTTGTTAGTCAAATACATGTGTGGTTCCACATCACTATGTAAAATGACATCATCAAGTTACATCTCTAAAAATAGACTTCATAGGCTTATAATGGAAGCAGACTAAGCCACTTCTGGATATCACAAGTGAAATGGATATTCCCTCCTCAAGCTCTCCAAAGTCAACTGACATCAAGAGCAGTAGTAGTGAAGATGAAAATGAGATCAGTAAATCTGATAGAGTGTTTGGAGCAAAGTCCTGCAAAGAGACTTTGTTCAAGTTCAACTGTGCATGAGAAGCTCAGTAGCAAGTACGGACTACCTACAAGCAAACAAAAGTACAACAAGAAATGGGAAGAGAGCTTCACTTGGCTATCATGTTGACAATTTGCAAGCAGCCTTTAGTAAGGTTTGTAGAAAGAGGTATTCAAAGAACAGGAGGAACCTGGATTTCTAGGCCTTTCAATAACTGGAAGAAGGCAATTGAGAAGATGAAATGTCACACGAAGAGTGATGTTCACATCCTGTCACCGCGAAGCAGAGATGGCTGTAGCCAGAGCACTACAAGAGGGATCCATCATTCAACATACCAGCCTAAAGCATTGGGAATTAGCAAAGCTCTTTGTAAACCATAAGGGGTGACAGGAGAAATGTCACACGAAGAGTGATGTTCACATCCTGTAACCGCGAAGCAGAGATGGCTGTAGCCAGAGCACTACAAGAGGGATCCATCATTCAACATACCAGCCTAAAGCATTGGGAATTAGCAAAGCTCTTTGTAAACCATAAGGGGTGACAGGACCATTTTTTAAATAATAAAAAACAACAACTTGTGGTTACCACTTTATAGCTCCATAGATTCTGTAAACTTCACATGGTATTGACTTGATATAATTATAGCTCTAAAGATAGGTCTCTCTGTGTGCTCTCTTTTGATACTAAAATATTTTTTATAGGTATAACGATAGCCAAGTTACTTCAGCTAAAGTGGGGGTACCTCAAAACCTGAATGCCTGTGGCTCTGCATAAATATCCAGATTGCAACGATTTCAAATTAGTACCTGAGGCTAGAGGAAGCTCTACTCCATGCATTGAGTGTTTTCATTAGGCGCTAAAATGTAAGTACGTGGTCAAGCATGCGGGTGAAAAAAATTATCGATCACTACGGTGCATAGCTGCCTGCGGAGACTGTGCAGGGTGATGAATATACCAAGGAAGCTCTGATATACTCTGAACTCAGAACATAGTGGAAAACATTTCGTAGCTACCTATCCAAGCAGCCAAAAGCAACTTTGTACTCAGAGCTAACCAAACTCAGTACTGACGAAATGCTGAGAACAATCTCCCCCAACATCAGCACTCTGGCAAATATCTGTCTCACTGTTCCTGTTAGCACTGCTTCAGTTGAAAGGAGCTTCTCTCAAATGAAATTGATAAAAACTCAAACTAGAAACCAAATTAGACAAATTAGTCTTTCTTACTTGATGAAGATTGCAATCGAGACGCCAGAGAAACTCTCAGATGTGGAGTTAGATGCCATTATTATTGTATGGAACAGAAAACCAAGAAGAATTGCTGTATGATATGTTTGTAAACGGTAGTAACTTTGACTAACTTACTTTGATCAATGAAGAATTACTGTATGAATGTATATTGTACTTTTGAGTCAATGACTAACGAAACTTTGATCAATGTTTTTTTCCTTTCAATTCCGAATTCCAAGGGGGGGCACATAAGATTCAAGAGGGAGCAATTCAGCATTTATTTCAGCCAAAGAGGGGCAAAACAACTGACCAGAAAAAGGAAGGGGTATTTCCCATGTGTGAGATGTGTAAAAAAAATTCAGGGGGGGGGAGAGGCAAGAGCCCTTTGCTCCCCTTCAAATAAACCCTGGGATAGGGTATCCAGATGTAACATAAAATCAGAAATAAATGAGGGGTGTGTCCTCACTTTACAGTTCCATAAGGTCCATATCCTCTCCTCAATCCTCCCTTTGATGTTAGACCTAAAAAAATACCACCAGCAAATATACTTAGTTGATATACTATGGAATAACAACAATAACATTGTGATGTATTATTACCATTGAGATTTGTGCAAGAGGTTGTTGAAGTATGGCATCCAGAGCTGTGGCACAGTGAGGGTGAATCGTGTGGGCATTCCCAAGCCTTTCAAGGAGGAGGAAGTGAAGAAGGGAGAAGTAATCAGGAGATGGGCAGCTGATAGGCATTCGGTGGATGGACAAACAACGCCTTGTTACTGCTTTGTCAACCCTCCATAATGACTCTATGACAACGGTATCAAGAAGGTCGAGACAGACAACAGGTGGTACTGAAACAATTAGCAAACCTGTGATGATAGCAGAGTACAATAAGTTCATGGGGGGTGTTGACGTATCTGACCATCTTGTCACCTACTATGGTTTCAGCCACAGCTCCAAATAGTGTTGGAAACGTGTTTTCTTTCACCTATTGGAAGTTAGTGTAGTGAACGCTTATATACTCTACTCTCCATTCCCATTCATAAGCTCACCCACATAGACTTCGTCGTAGCAGTTGCTCGTGATGGAGAAGAAAACTGGCCCGAATGACATCCCAGAACTGGCATCTTCATTTGCCAACAAGCCAATGATGCTGGTTGACCACAATCACTTCCCCAGTAGTAAAAAAGGGATTGTGTGTTGTGCATCAATAGACAAACACGTCGGAAACAATCGTCATATCAATGCAACACCTGCAGAGTAACATTGTGTATTTACCCATGCTTTAGGCAGTACCACACACTAAAACATTATAAATAGATCCCATGACACCATTATCTCCTAATGTATGCAACACTGTTCCATCACACACACTAGCCACACCTTTATTATTTTACTCTGACTATAAGGTGATTATTGGAGAATATAATGCAATAAGTAAGCATACACATCACTATGGCACTTTAATGCAAGAAGTATAATACAAATGTCTCTCAACTTTTCAAGCTATGATCTAACATGAAAAAGGAGGCTCATCTTGAAATAATTCTCAATGAACTCTCAATTAATTTTACATATAACAATATGATGAAGTAATAACTTAAAATTTGTTTCTTGACATTTTTGCTACCTTCACCAGGCATTCTGATGAAAGCTAGACCATCCATCTTATTGAAACATCTTGAAGAAGACCAGAGCATCTAGCAAAAAAGTCGAGGGAAAAATCATAAGTTGATCATTAAGAAAGGCATTATAATACATAGATTAATTTTATATAGAAAAAAGGGACTCAAATCAGAAAGGTAAGACATACGAATACAGTAGGAGGCCACTGATCGAACATGTTGGGACCAGAGGGTGTTCAGATAATGGAACTTCAGATCTTCAGTTTGTCCTTGCTCCTCATGAAATTGTGGAGCGTCTACTTTTCAGGATTACATTATGCTGCTACTCTAGCTAAACACATTCCCTTCTTCATAATATCACAGATCTTGAACTTACATCGATAATTTAGGACGACTTTTTACCTTGAAACTGCTGTACAATGTCCTACATTAGGTGAATGGAATTGTGTGCCTGCACAAATGGGAAGGGGAGAAAGTATACCATGACTTTCTTGATAATCAACTTAAATTTACTCACACGAAAGCTAGACTACTTTAATACATGTTTAGAAGATTCTATATCATAATTTTGACAAATATAAACTCGTCCACCTTCACTAGTTCAATACAACTTTGGGGTCTTGTGAGGACTAATTAACCTTCGGTTTGTCTTTCTATAAGCAAGCTTGAGTTTATGATTTCATTTGGATCCTTTTACAGTGATTGGGATACTGGCTGGCCATAGGCCATAGAAAGGAAGGCTAGTTGTGATGGACTAAAATAAAATAATAGTCAAACTGGCAACCTCTCCCCTGTTTAGAGGAAATCTAAGCACATTTTTACCGAAATTACTGGTGGAAAAATATGAACCTTGATTTTGTAAAAAGTGGTTTTAACCCATGACCCAAAACATATCAGCACGTTCAAATGACCTATTTACTTTTGTGGGTCACTTACTGCATGTTTACCTCTACATTAGGATTCTCTATGTCGTGAGCTCCATGTTTACAGTGAGAGACAGTAATCATAATTTTAGCACTATTTTGATTGAGAAATTTTAAATGTTTAGCCGCCAATTTCTTTTTATTATTATTACATACCATTGCTCAGTGAAAACTAATTATTGTGGAAGAGCAACCTGCTATCTAGAACTACCAGCATTGCATCAGTATATTTTGGCTTCCTAGTCAGCAACTTGTAACATGAATTGCAGAATAGAATTGTGGTTTAAAAAATTTCATCTTGCAGGGGGGAAAGAAGTGGTAATAGAGATAGGATCTGTAAAAAGGGGTCATGTTAAAATTAGTTATTGGCATCACCCTACAATCATTTCTTAAATTCATCCGAAACAATAGCACTAATTATTAACAAAATCATGGTATTTTTAATGCACAAATTAATCATAATTTCACAATACTTATTTGCAAACAAGCAACAATGGGGAGTTGGATGAAACCACCATCCCAATATTGCCTAGTTGTTGATTTAAATTGATTTCCACAGTATTCCTTCAGCTCTGATAGAGAGATTATAATAGCTCTGACTGAATCGAGGATCATAATAGATGATGGTGGAAGATCTAGAGCAGACTCTACTTTTGACTGTCAATAGCGAAGACAGTTTCTGTTCGCAGCGAAGTTTGTTAAAGAGACAATATATTTTTGCCTTAATCTTTAAAGTCACTTAAATTAGGAATATTGAGTTTAGTGGATAATAAAATGAGGTCTGAGTGGAATTTCTGGGTAGATTTAGGTACTTCTTTGTGGCCACAACATCTAGCTTGGTAATGGTTGTGGAGTTTATACGATGATTGCCAGAAAGAAATGAAATGATGGCGCTAGATAGGTATTGGTAAAGTCACAACTTGTACTCACCCTGGTCAAGAGAGAGAAATCCTGATTTGAATTTTGATGATAGAGTTGAGGATGCAAGAGATGATGTTTGCAAGGTTCCTGGAAATTTTGTACCAGATTTGGAGATATTTCTGTTGGAACAATTAAATGAAAAAGAAATACATTTGTCTGGGAGAATCCTGAGGTCCAGGTCTGAGCACTTGGCATCGAGTTCTGAAAGACAATCAATATGGGGGGGGGGGGGGTGCCCTAACAGAGATGTAACATCACCTTTGATCTTGTGCTCAGATGAGGACCAGAACTTCCGTTTCTTTTTCCTAGCTGGGGGGAAAGTTCGAGGCATAGAGTTTGAATCATGGTATGATTTGGCATTCTTTCTTGCGTAACACCATCGACTTGAGGGTAAATGAACTGATTGTGTGTCATCATTATGAGTAAGATAATTTAGCAGAACTTCTGAAAAATAGGGCAGTTACAATATCTTTGTACCTTCCTGGCCCTTCATCAGAAGTACAACCATCCAATAGGAGAAGTAGATGATTGAATTTACACTCGGATGATCATCAGTATCAAAAAGAGGTATTCTAAATTGGAAGTCATGGCATCATAAAGACACACAGCAAATTTGATAATTGGGTTAAAGTATACAATGGGAATATAATAGGAGACATTGTTTCCTCTGAAAACCATGTGACTGTGTGTGTTTGTATGTTTGTGTCTGTGTGTGTGTGTGTGTCACACAACATTGCTTACAATTTTTAAGTTGCAACTTGACCTAAACATCAAACCTATCCCAGTGGTCTTCTACAATCTGCAGTGTATGACTAGCACCTCTTGACAACTTGGAAAAATACATCTCTTTTTCACTGTAACAATTCTGGTTCATAGACAGCATTCAGTTCCTCCTCTCTGGGAAAACTGATGGCAGTTAACAAGCCAGAGGACATAGAGGTTGCACCCCTCTATGAGTCAGACAGGAATGGATGATTTTTTACAGAAGTGCATCTACTCCTATGACCATACAGAGACCTTGTTGAGATAACAGGACAACACAGTGTGACTACAAACATGCACAGAAAATATTGTGTACCTATGTATGAAGGACCATGGGAGGTAATCATAACTTCTACCTCTGCATGGACATCCTACTGTTAGCTCATGTCTTCAACAAAATCTGCCACACCTATATATAAGTCACTGTGACATGGATGTAGCAACTGGGTACAGACTATCATGGGATACTCTACACTATACTGGCATGGAGTTTGAGTTGTCTTAAAAGCCAATAATCCCAAAGTCAGAGGATACAATCCATCAAATCCCAAGATCATCCTTTACAAAGATGACAACAATCTCTATGGGTGGGCCATGATTTAGCTTCTAGCACAATGAGGTGATTGCCCCCTCCCCCCACCCCCCTACCACAGGGAAAATACATCATCCTTGCGGTGGCCTCAATATCCAGAGGAGCTATATAATGTACACAACACATATCCAGTAGCCTCAGAACATAACAAAGTCGAGTTAGAGAATGTACTGACCATCTGAACGAGAAGATGGGTACCGCTATAGAAGTAGAGAAGCTGATGCCAAATCTATGAGACAAGATATGTTATGTTCAGCTCTACAGATCCTTGCAACTCTACCTACATCTCTACCTCCAGGAATGTGAGTGAAAAAAATCCACTGCACACTGCACTTTCATCAGAGCCGTGAATGGATACCTGTGTTTGGAACAACACAGAGCTCTCCAAACAAACTAAGAGTACATTCGAACGGAAACTTTTCAAGCTTAGGAATAAAAGTGTGTCTAGAAAACCAAGAATAGCCTACAGAAGCACATTGATTTAAAACTTGCACAAGCAAGGAAGACAAGCTGCACTGATTCATCACAACTCTCCTTCACTCGAAGCATGTGATGACCGGTCGTAATGTTCGAGTATTTATTATTCACGTTGATTCATCATCCACAATTTTCACATTAAGTACTGTATTGTATCTTATATTGGAGAGACTTGTAATTAGCTACCATTGATCAGATCTGATCCATCAACATCCTCCATCTCATCAATCTATAGCAGAGACAGTACAACTGGCAATGAAGATATCGAACCATGGCAATAGCGGGAAGAATTGACTTGTCACCCCTACCATCCTTTGACCCAATCAGTGATACTACATCACTTAGCCAGAGATAGAAAAGTTGGAAATGATGCTTTGATCTGTATACAGCTGCGTTGCTAAATATAGATGATGAAGCAATATTACTACACCATGCAGGGCAGGCTACACAAGAGATTTTCGACATGATCCCAGAAACAGGAGATGATTTTGCTATAGCAATGGAAAAGCTTGACAGCTATTTCACACCTGAGAAAAATGTTCATACGAGATTTTCCAGTTTCAAAAAGCCATACAACAACCTGGAGAGAGGGGCAGTTTGCTACTAGACTAAGAATGCTAGCATCTACTTGTGAGTTCACAGACCTTGAAAAAGAGTTGAAGTCGACTATTATCCAGAGCAGCCATCTGAGACGAGTGGCACTTCGGGAACACCAATAGTTAGGGGCTCTACTCACCAAAGCAAGATCACAAGAAGCAAATGAGGGGCAAGCAAAAGAAATCAACCAGACTACACATTCAACATTATAAGCAGTGAATGTTCTTCAGCACAAAAGAAGACTTAAGAAATGGCAGCCACCATGGACAAAAACAGGACAAACTACTTGTAACAAGTGTGGTTTTTTGTGGCACCATAGAAATGAACTGTGTCCTGCAAAAGGTAAAATTTGCAATAAATGTGGAGAAAATAGCCATTTTGTCACTCAAAACAGGACTAACCACAAGGTCAAAATGGAGGATGTGAATTGAAATCGAGTGAAGCACAAGCCAGAATCTCATATTCATCAAGTATTATCAGAGCCATACTCAAAGGGTAATAGTAGCAGTGATGAATATGTCTAGGTGACACACCTAGCAACACAGCACCCTAAGTAAAGGTGAAAATCAATGGAGGATAGGAGCTTGATTTCTGCATTGCTCAATTTTCCAGTGCCTTCAAACAATTTGGGATATTTTTGCACAAGCATGTCACAGGCTCTAGGACTTGTCAGAGACATGTTTGATCTTTACATGAATGAGACCAAGGTTGATGAATGCTATCTTGTAGCTGAGCAAAGATCCATGATTCCCTGAACAGTCGATCGAACTGATTTCATATCTACTTGTATGTTAGTGACAAACTGACCCACTACTGCAAGTTGCTAGTTTGCACCATATGCAAATACTTGATATTTGTTGTACTCTTCATTGAGGGTTGTAAATCAAGTGTGCATTTGGTTTAGTTTGACTACTCAACTACCATAAGCTATTAAAAGCTCCTTTGACCTGTAACTGCATCAATGAGAATGGTCTACACATGTACATTTTCCCCAGTACCCAATAGGAGCTCTGCTTACTTGTAATGAGAAATACAAAATCTGTAACATAACTCTGTGAAGTTGGTGGCATGAATTTCTTCACTTAGAGGTATATCTTCCAAACTTTTCGTGGGGTAAAGAAAAGAAGCAGCTTGGCGCACCCTGTTGGGGGGTTGAATATCAAATCTGAGGTACAGTATGGCAATTTACACTCTGTGCTTAGCAGGAAAGCCCCTGGGTATTAGCAGAAGAGACTTTTGCTGCCTTTACATGTTCTTATGGTTCCCTCACCTTTCCTGTAATCCCAAGATATGTAGGAGGCAGTGAAGTGATGATGCACCATTTGAGTAATTATGTAATCTTCTTGAGTTTCTAGATAATGAGTAAGCCGATGAAGACTCTTTCTCATTCCTTACAAATGGTGATGAACCTAAAAACATCTGCTACAATTCCTGCAGTGCTGACTCTTCTGGTAAATATCTTCGGAGTAGGCATCTCAACTCAACAGAGCATACCGTGGTGTAGTGACTTGGACAATATTATCATGAGCACTCCACACTTCAATTATTGTTATATTGATAAATTAAATCATAACTGCATTTTATTGAAAACATATAATTATATGCTATTGATTGCCTTGCTATATGTTCAATAGACATTAGCCATTTTCACATCATCTGTCACATCTGAAGTTGTATAAAAGCATACTGTATTTTGTGAAAAACAGAGAAGATTTTCCAACTGAAATTCATGCCGCCAACTTAGTACAACAATTATTACAAGTGGACTGTAGGCATTCATACTAGATGACTGACTATACTGAAGTAAAAGGTAGGGCCCAACTAGCACATGGTGTTGACAAAACTTTTATAATTATAATGCTGTGGGTCTTGGGTCAAAGTTCAGCAGGTTTTTTTATGCCACCAGCACATATTCTGAAGAAAACACAGCACTAAATGCACATCCATCTTTCTTGTTTGCATTTGGATGACCTTCCTTAGCGAGAAAAACCTGAAGACATCTGAGAGAATACTACAGGACGCTATATATAGCCATTTTTAATGGCTGTCAAAATACCACCCTCTTTCAGTGTGCTTCCTCTAATAGCAGCCCAGTGCATGTTCTCCAACCAGGAAGTCCCGTAGATTGACTACAACTGACTCTCCTAGTTTGAGCTTATCAAAAGGCAGCACCCATGCAGAATACACAGCAGAAGCCTCGAGGCTAGCACCTTGATATCCTGGTCTCGTGACTGGTTGAGGATCTGCATAAAATGTTTAGGTCCAGATTTGCCACAAAAAAAACGTGGCTAGTAGTCAACTAAACAAAGCCAAACAACTTTTTGAGGGAACCGGGATGTCTTCTCCCTCTGGCCAGATAAAAACATTTCCTTCGCTCGCCGCGCATGGCTTTCGAAAATAATTGTCATAAATGACCTTCAGACCTATTGCGCGCTTTTGAACTCGGTTACTAGGGTACTCGCCAACTTGTTCGCTGCCGCATGAAAATGAAAATGATTATTACTGCAAGGTCAATATCTGTGTGTTTACTCTCTCTAGCGGTTGCGGTACGCAGTAAAAATATATATTTAGACTGGACCAGAATTTCAACATCAGCATTTGATGAGTAGTGAGTTGATATAATGCACCATACCTTCCACCTGGTTGTAAAATTCTGATTACAAGAAAGCACTAAATGTCCTACCCAACACTGTGATGCCACATGGCAAGTGCTACTCCATGGTATGATAATGTGGTGATCAGGGATGTAGTCTTAAAAATTAACAAGGGCAGGCTAAAAAATTAGGGAGGTCAGGGGAGGATATATACCAAAAAAATTGTGCCTTCTAGAATATATACCACTTTCTAGTTTAAAAGTTTTTAGGTCTTGCAAGGTATTGACACACTCTTTATTAGATTTTGAGCAATTTTCCTCTTCCATACAATGTGGATGGTCACTTGAAATTAATTCCATCTAACTTGATGTTGTATATGGAGCCCAAAATACTGAATTTTTCCTCCATCCCTTTTATTCATTTTTTGCAGTTCTGGAACATGCATAGGCATCCCTCCTCCCACCCATTTTTTTTGGTCGTTGTTGTTTTTTTTTTAACAAAGGGGGTGCCCCTGAGCACCCCTTGCTCGCCCAGCACTATAAACATTCCTGCATGTGATGTCACATGGCAAGCCTGTCAAAGTCAAAGTCTATTTGGCTTTAAATGACATGTCCCTACTAAACTCTTGGACAAAAGGCCACAATATAAAGAGTTCCTCATGACTGTTTGTAAGCTCCTGTAAGAACATTTTTGTTCTGTATGCTTCCCCCACTGTGATACCTGATTCCTCATGAAGGTTAAAATTAGAAAATCAAGGTAAACTGGGAGAGGGACTAGAGAGCAAGAGTAATTTGGGATAGCAAAGTCTGATTCTAGGAAAGGAAAGTAGCTATATAGCTAACTATGAGAGGGCATTATGAAGTTGTGAAATAACCGAAATTGATGTATAGATAAAGACCAGTGTCAACTAATCTGTTCCATGGACAGTAGTTATGTAGAATATTTGTGAATGAGGTGTATTACATATGAAGTATAGAAGCAGTCATTACCCCTACTGTTCAAAAAATTCTTGCATATCTCATTTCTCTCTATTTACCCATCAGTTTGGGTAACATAATTATATATCCGGGAAACTATGGAAAACAAGATTAAATGTTCCAGTTTTGACAATCTTAATACCTTAGCCTTCTCAGCAAAAGGCATTTCTTCTTACTGAAGAGTGCAAGTAGACCAGATTTTACCCTGTTGAGGACATTGTTCTGTTTTGTTGTTATATTTTGTCAGTGTTTTTATTTATGTTTTGTTGAGGGGGGGAGGTTGGGGGTGGGGGGGGTGGAATGATTGGCCACTAAGATTTGAATGCACCATGATCACCATGGACCCCAGTGTCATCATGTTATCACTGTCTGCTAAGTAGGAGTTATGGCCAGCTATCCTTCTGCATGTGATAAAGAAGGCTGATGTTCAGATTTATGATTTGTTTTATTGTCACAGAGATTGAAGATATCTCTAAGAACATGACCAACTATATATATTATTCCTGATGAAGGCTAGAGCATCTAGTCAAAACATCAAGTGATTACAATTTGAAGTTGATTATTGAGAAGGTCATTATAATATATAATCTAGACTTCGGCATCGCCACAGCAAAAATATCAGGCTAATTATCAGTTTTATAATAATCATGACAATAATAATAATAATGATAATAATAAATATAATAATAATAATAATAATAATAATAATAAAATAAAATTAAAATAATAATAATAATAATAATAATAATAATAATAATAATAATAATAATAATAATAATAATAATAATAATAATAATAATAATAATAATAATAATAATAATAATAATAATAATAATAATAATAATAATAATAATAATAATAATAATAATAATAATAATAATAATAATAATAATAATAATAATAATAATAATAATAATAATAATAATAATAATAATAATAATAATAATAATAATAATAATAATAATAATAATAATAATAATAATAATAATAATAATAATAATAATAATAATAATAATAATAATAATAATAATAATAATAATAATAATAATTAATAATAATAATAATAATAATAATAATAATAATAATAATAATAATAATAATAATAATAATAATAATAATAATAATAATAATAATAATAATAATAATAATAATAACAATAATAAAATAATAAATAATAATAACAACAACAATAATAATAAAAATAACAACAAATTATTCCTGATAAAGACTAGAGCATCTAGTTGAAATGTCGAGTGAATAAAATTTGAAGTTCATTATTGAGAAGGTGATTTTAATAACAATTATTATTGTTATTCCCAACACTCAGTTGACATAACATTACAATAACCTTCTCAATAATCAACTTGAAATTGTACTCTCTATTTCAAGTTGATTATTGAGAAAGTTATTGTTATTATTATTATTACCATCATGACCATATCATGACCATATCATTATTATTATTACTACTACTACTATTACTACTACTACTCAGCATGTCTGATGGTGAGAGGGTTAAGCTGAGCTAGTAGTAGTTGTTTATATTTTTGTTTTTTACAAGCTACTTATTTCCAATTTTGTTGTCACAAAACAACACACTATCTATAAAATCAGTGGCCCATCTCAGGACATAGCTTTGTCAACATCTGTGCAATTAGATTACATTTCTCTCAGCCTAGCGTGAAGTGTTAGTAAACTTCTCAAATCCATGTATGCTATTCTAACCATTGCTTAAGGTATAGCCATGGCTTTAATGATGGTGCTGCATGTGGCCAAACTCTCAACACATCCTTTTGGTATAAATTCATAGTGTAAAGTACCACACCCCTAAAGAAGTAATCCCCATGATCATAATTATGACTTCCCCATGTCCACCCCCCCATCAGTCTTTTGGTGATGGTAATGAGTTATATCCAGGATAGCTCATCTTACTTTAAGACTTAATGTTTCTTAGCATTGAGGGTGCCACATGACAAATGCATGAATCCACTTAGACTTCCCTCTAGCCACTACAATACTATATTATAGTTATTGTATCTGCATTGGAACAGCAGTTTTGATTATTCTCATGATTATTATAGTTCACCATTGCTGGCAAATCAAGGAGATGTGTTGGTATTCTCGTGTTCCACAACCCCGAGCTTTATTTGGGTTCTTGTGAGTAATTATTATGTGAATAGAACAACATTTTCTCTATGGCAATTATGATGTCTTGCACTTTTTTATAGGAATGAATAGATGTACATGCAATATATTATATATATATATATATAACATTTTGTGCTCAGTAATACATACTAATATAGCTTAAAATTATGCCATTCGTCCTTTTGTCTTTTTCTGTTAATTATTTTAGAGAAGCATAGTGCAGTATGAAAGTTGTAGCTGTAGTGCAATACCCGAAGGTTGCAAGTCAAGACAGTTAGTCATTTCGTCCTGTGTTGGAGAATTTGCAGCAAACTTGACAATCACCATGTTTGGTACTTTCGAGTATACTTCAGGAGAAACATACTACCTTGTAGGTAATGAGTAGTGAAGATAAATCAATTATTTAAAGCAACAAGCAGTTTGCTTTTTTGTTGTTTTTTTTTGTTTTTGTCACTCAGCTATTGCTATGTACCCAGCACTAGGCGAGCACCATTCATGCCCCTGATTTCAGAAATCAGTGTATGCAGATTATCTGGTCAAGTCCCAGTATATAAAACATAGCTAGGAACTACTGCATGCCCATAGCATAATAGGAAGGAAGGAAGGAAGGAAGGAAGGAAGGAAGGAAGGAAGGAAGGAAGGAAGGAAGGAAGGAAGGAAGGAAGGAAGGAAGGAAGTAAGGAAGGAAGGAAGGAAGGAAGGAAGGAAGGAAGGAAGGAAGGAAGGAAGGAAGGAAGGAAGGAAGGAAGGAAGGAAGGAAGGAAGGAAGGAAGGAAGGAAGGAAGGAAGGAAGGAAGGAAGGAAGGAAGGAAGGAAGGAAGGAAGGAAGGAAGGAAGGAAGGAAGGAAGGAAGGAAGGAAGGAAGGAAGGAAGGAAGGAAGGAAGGAAGGAAGGAAGGAAGGAAGGAAGGAAGGAAGGAAGGAAGGAAGGAAGGAAGGAAGGAAGGAAGGAAGGAAGGAAGGAAGGAGGGGGGGGGAGAGAACAGAGCCTGATCCAGGGGGAGGGTTCACCCCCATTGACTTTGGTAATTATATGCTTTCAGTATACATTAGTGACCTCTGACGAGCATCACATAGAAGGATGTGTGTAAAAATGTAAATTTAAAAAGTATACTAGCTTACAATAACACATATTTACTACCGCCACAGACAATGACCTGTCACGTGCAAGTTGAGAGCATCTGCAAAAATTCTCTCAAGTGATTATCTTTTGGAACTAGTGCAGTTGCTACTTTTTCAATTTTATGTCTCCATCATCTAAAATAACTTTGTGCTTGTTTTAAAAGTTCTTAGACAAAGATGTGCAGAAGAGTGGATCAATGCAGCAGGTATTAATCAGAAACTTTTCCCTCAAGCAACCAAGACTCTGTATTGACAACACCCATGAAACTGTGAAAATGCCACCAACCACCACTGCTGATGTCAGTCCTTTATCTCACGCAGAACCAAGCTAGTAGAGTTTGTTAGCAAAGTAATTCTTCAGGTCCTTGAACCTAGTACCATAGTGGCTCCACAAAGGAGGTAGGACAAGTAGATGTTTGGCCATTTTACATGCTGCACATAACCCTTTAGATCAACTAAGGCACATTACTGAGACATGGCCAATGCGCAAAATATTTTTAGCCTTTCTTCAATAGATATTCTTTGGTCTCATGCTCAAACTAAGTAAGGAAGATGTTGGAACACTCATTTTTAGCTACGATGATTTGAAAATTTTATGGCTGTCATATAGCAATGAGCTAGAAAGTTGTCTAACAAAACAAACAAGAGAAGAAGCTCCCCTTTACTATTATTGCTGATAGGGTGACTGATCCTTGTTAAGATGTGTTGACTTAACATCTCCAAACAAGCCACAGATATCAGAATAATCTAGAGAAAGAAAATGCTCCTGCAATTTTTCTTAAGATCTTGGAGTGTCTTTCTCAACCTTCAGAATCTCTAAATAAAAGAATTCCGGCCTGATTCTGAATTTCCTAGTCAATGTAGCACAAGATGGGTTGAACAACATACCTGCTTGTGAGCACTTTCTTAGATGTTAGATTTGATGATTTAATCATTGGATTATCCAGAGTCAGTTTGCAATGATGGAAGCTGGAACTGGGACAGAGACACTAAGGTGAAGTGCAAGTTTTGAGTCAAATAAAGGAAATATTTTCAGATAATCACTGTCATGCAGTAAAGTTGCTTTTATCTTATTCCAAGTATCCTTGAGTGATAATTCCATCATAGAAAGTGATGGTGAGGTCATGGAATCCGCTTCAAGAGATTTTTCTTTCCATGCTCTTTGCAAAATGAGCTTAGACAGAACGTTCTGTGGCCGAGTCATTCTGTAAACCCTCCTCCAAAGACTTTTCTCTTCACACTTGTATCATGTGACAATGGTTCATTCCTCAATATTCATATACTGCTGGTAATAGTCTGTACATTGAAGTTAAAAGCCACGCCCATATTATAAGCCTGGCTATCTGAACACCCTCTATGTAAAATTCCTGGATCCATCCCTGAAGAGGGAGCAGAGAGGGAGGGAGGGAGGGGAGAGAGGAAGGAAGAGATAAGGAGGGAAGAAAGAAAAGAAAGAAAGAGAGATGGAGGGAGGGAGGAGAGAAGAGAGAGCTAATATATGAACTTCATGTTTATAGACTTTAAAGAGTGCATTGTTCTTTGTTAAATATATCAGAGTGTTGGTGAATGAACAAACAAGGTACAATTTATGATTATGCTATAACATGTTCAAGAACAGCAACAGCAACAACAATATAATTCCTTGGTTTGTCTGTTTTAGATTTCCCTCAATTTCAGACAGGAGGAGGAAACTGTTACCCTACAAATACTGAACCAGGACTAAGACTTGTCCTGACAGTACAAGGTAATACATTACAGTAAGAGAAAGCTGACTTCTTAGTATAATATATGTCAAATAGATGTAGGTTCAATAGAACAAGAGTAGAACAGTTTTACAGTGTACTCTATGCATAGCAAGGCAAAATATTGCACCAACCTATAGTTTATGTCTTTTCACTGTATCAACCACTGTAGTCATTGGTTGTATTCATCCGCTGTATTCACTTGGTGGCTAAACTTAGTGGTATCACACTGAAGTAGCAGAATTTAAAAACTTTGATCCAAAAGTGGGTGTGGCTGAATACAACAACAAGCAAAATTGGCCTCAGCCTCCATTGCTGTTTGCCTGGTAAGCTCCTTATTGTCCATGGAGAATGCAGGCACATTAAGTGATGGAGGCAATCTCACCTCTCGGTAAAATGTATCAAGGATGCAACCTGGCAGCAAGAGTAGTCTTGGTGTTCATGCTTTTATAAGTTGCATGCAGATCAGAAAATATGCTCTTGGACTCATACACTGTATATATAAGCCGAGAATATTTTCATCGCCACCCTTTTCTCACGAACATTGGAGTCTTGCACAGTCAGCACATACAGTTTTCGATCACTGAACCCAGCAAACTCTGACAGCCTATTAATCTGAGTCCCTGCATTTCTGCAGTGCTCAGGAAGACAGCTATCTTGAATGCTAGGTTCTAGCTCATCAAACTGGTTGGTTCATCCCGAAGCCCCCCAAAGTTGATGGTTTGGAGAGTGCCAACTTCTTACCACTTGCTGTATATGAAGGTGCACCACATGCAGCAGTGCGAAGTTACCTTTCCAGGAACATTCAGCTGCCTGCCTCCTTTAGTTGGACTACGCCGCTACCTTTGAGATTGAGAACGAAACTTCTAGATCTTAGAAATAAAAGTAGACACGATATTTTCTAGCTTAGGTTGGTAATGAACTATCCGCATGCCCCCGGTTGATTTTGACTAGTGTGTAGTGTGATGCAATTAGACTTTGGTAAATTAAGCTGCATAGTTTCTATAGTTACCTTCTACATCATAAATTATAAGCTTCATTTTGCACTATTTTACAAGTACATGGGATAACCGGGCGTTTTATGCCTCTTGATATCCGAGCGGTTTTTCTTCATTCAATTCCTCCTTATTTCATGTTGCCAATGACGGATGAATTATTTCTCATTAATCTTCTCTAATAACTTAAACTATCCCAGACTACAAAAAGGTGGCTACATTAAAACTTGGATACCAGGTCATGAAAGAAGAATTTGGACTTGCTGAAGGAGAGACTAAAGGTTAAAAAAATCAATGAATAAAAGTATGTGCTCACCCTATATGAAAGAACTTACTATTTCTTGAGTCATTTTCATGCTCCATTTTTAAGTATTATGCACACACGCCTACAATTTCTCGTCAAACATTGGACCAAGAAAGCTACGAAGACCTGGGAGGAATTGAATGAAGAAAAACCGCTCGGATTGGGGATTTAAATTGGACCCTGGTGATTATGACACATCACATTAATTACCTACATATTAAATTTTAGTTACTTGCTGGTAGCCATCACTTGAGGGTCTTGAATAGTTGGTTTTTCCATTTGGATGTTAGATTGTGTTCTGAGAAAAAAGGGCTAGATGCAACCTCACTAATAAATTGATTGCATTGCTAGCGTCGTTTGTTGGTAATGTGCCATGTTTATGTCATTTTGGGGTTACTTGAAAAGTACATGGAGGTATGTATGCAGAATAATGGCTTATGATCATAAATTGCCTACTTCCTCCATTTCCAAATAACAAATTAAAACCTTTTTTTAGCTTATAAATATTCTTGGGTGGTTCCTTAACCGACACCATGTTTGTTCTGGAGCAGCCAATGGACTCCTAAGTTATTACCACAAAAATGTAAGCTTTATGTATAAGATATTATACAATAAACTACTCTTAATGAATTCTCAGTTGACATAATAACATTACAATAATCTTCTCAATAATCAGCTTGAAATTGTAATTTCAAGTTGATTATTGAGAAGGTTATTACTTCTAGGCCCAACCTTTGTTCTTCTAAGAAAGGCTGCAGAGGCACCTATGCCTAACAGGAAGCACTTGGAATCCTTTCACCTTGTGGAAGGAGTTACTTGTAGTCTTGGGTGATATTTTGTTATGCACGTATTTTTTTAATTTGTTTATTTCAATGGGGCTGATTCAATAGGCACTTATTATCCTGTCGGCAGTGATGCATGGTAAGGCTCCATCTCTTTGTTTGACTATTTGTCTACTGTTGACTGATCTTTGCCAAACATTAGGCAAATTAAGTTTGAACCAAGCACAATTCATTAAATTTCAAAAGGGCATTATTAAAGGTCAATTAGCAGGTTCTGTTTCATATACCAGTTTTTCATTGTCTTTCCATTTGTGAAGGACTCTCGCCGAGGTTTCAAAGGTTGTGCGATGAATTTCTAGCCCTAGCCCTAGCCCTAGCCCTAGCCCTAGCCCTAGCCCATAATGTAGTCAAATTATTATTATATAAAATAACAATGAAGACAGAGCACAACTCAGTTGGACACAACTCAACTAGACTTGGATCACTAAATAACTAAGTAAGGATATACTGAGAACAGATAGTAGCTAGTAGATAACGGCCTCAACTGACATGAGATCAGCCTTTTATAGACACAGCTAACACGCAGCAATGTTCTTGCAGAATCCTGCACAACCACAAACACACCTCAAAGGTACAGGATTAATCTTGCGCAGCAGCAGGATCTTACAGGTTTGTGCATGTTTTGTGCCTGAAAGCTGCTGATAAGCCTGACCACAAACCAGTACACTAACCACGAGCCACACACATTATACTTCCACATAAACAACTGCACAATGTTCGAAGTCACACCATTGATTTACAGCTTCAAAATAATGAAGAACACACACAAACAAAGTCGGGGGACATTGGTTGTTTATGTACTGTCAATATCCCCCCGGTCATTAGCATCAACTTCTCTATTGGCTATGCAGACAGTTCTCTCTTCACCTTTTATAACCTGTCAGGTAGATGACTAAAACTCCAAAATAACAAAGCTCATATGACAATGAATAAAATGCACATTAGCACTTCTTAGCAGCTGAAATAGCTTCTATATAGTATCCCCAACAATTCTTAGTGACCATTGTTAATGTACTAAACAAGCAGACCTAAAATTGTAAAACTTACCTTTAAGATAATCTTGTGTCTCTTCTTTCTCCGTTTCAACAGGACCACTTATAGCAATTTTAGTACCAGAAGACTACAATACCCATCACAATTCATCTGTTCTCGATTGAGGAAAATCCATGGATAAGGATTTCCTTGCTGGCAAGGATCATTGACTCAATCTAACTACTTCACGAGCTACATAAAATGACACTGTTGTGATATATACCGTAGAGAGAAAGGTTTTATACAACTAGATCTCAAACACGAGGTCTAAGAATCGACAATAGTGTACGGACATATAACGGGCAATAATAAGAACTAGTGTCATGCGCATAACTATCTAGTAGTACAAAGTTCAAGTTAGTTCCAGATCACTACATTCACCCCCTTGTTAGGTGATCCTATAGGCAAGATGGCCGATAGGTAGACGGATGCATTCAGAACGATGCAAGGGCGCTTCTTGAATCGGAGAATTGGTTGGTACCTGAGCCGGAGTTAGTTCCGCCCGGAGGGTATCGAGGTAGGCATAGGTCGAGAGTTGAGCTCTGGCCCGAGTGAGGGTTGGGGTAGTGTCATAGGTGGCACCTTGTCCATAGCCGGCATCGGAGGGAGAGTGTTGTCCCCCGGTTTACCACAGGGGCTAGGTGCTTGATAAACATGGTCGTTTCCCTGCCGTCTGGATACCGGATTTCAGCATAATCGGGGTTCGCCTCAATGAGCTCCACCTCATCGACCAGTGGGTCCATTTTTCTGGTTCGGACGTGACGCTTGAGGAAGATGGGCCCAGGAGAAGTCAGCCAGGTAGGGATGGAACTTCCGGACGTAGACCGTCGGAAGAAATGGAAGAGACACACTCATGGGGAGTCTCGTTAGTAGTCGTACAGAGAAGTGAGCATATGGAGTGGAGGACATCAGGGAGGACCTTCTGCCAATACTCGATGGGGAGATTCTCTGATTTGCAGGCCATCATGACAGCTCTCCACACAGTCCCATTGCACTTCACTATTTGTCCTTTGCCTGAAGGATTATAGGGAGTGGTGTGGCTTGTTGCTACTCCTTTCCCAGCAAGGTAGGACCGCAGTTCCCAACTAATTAAGGAGGGCCCTCGATCAGAATGCACAAAAGCCGGCATCCCAAAGACAGAGAATAGCAATGATAAGCATTCGATTACAGTACTGGCATTCATATCAGGACAAGGGAAAACGAAGGAAAAATGTAAATACTCATCGATGACGTTGAGGAAATATGAGTTCTTGTTGTTAGTGGGGGGAGGTCCTTTGAAATCGATGTTCAACCTCTCGAAGGGTTGAGTTTCCTTGATGAGGTGGCTTTTGACAGGTCGATGGAACCTGGGCGTGCATTCATAGCAGATCCGACAAGAATTTGTCATTCTCTTATTTCTTCAATGGAAAAAGGTAGGTTTCGGCTACGAACAAAATGTGACATCCTCGTAATACTAGGATGGCAAAGCGACTGATGCAGCAGGTACAAAGAGTCATCTAGGGAGGCAGCACAGGTACTATGGGAGAAAGTGTCGGGTGGTATGTACTCTTTTCCGGGGCGATAGATAATATCATAACTGTAGCAGGACAGCTCTACCCGCCAACGCATGATTTTATCATTCCTGATTTTTCCCTTATGTCGCTAGTCAAACATATAGGAAACAGATTTCTGGTCAGTCTTCAACAGAAATGTCGTCCAGTTAGGTAGTGTTTCCAATGGCGGATAGATTCTATGATGGTCTGGGCCTCTTTCTCGACAGAGGGATGTCGGATCTCGGGCCCTTGTAGAGTGTCCTCGAGAAGAAAGCTACAAGACGTCCAGCTTGGTTTAAGGTTGCAGCTATAGCCACTTCTGATGCATCCGTCTCCACTTCAAAAGGTAACTCCTCATCCACGGCTGTTACTACCGCTTCTTCAATACTTTTCTTTAGGCTTTCAATAGCCGCAATAGCATCAGCAGACAATGGAAACGTTTTGCAACTGTTTATGGGGATCATTCTGTCTGAAAACCCAGAAATCCATTGAGAGTAATAAGAGAATAGCCCTTTACATCTATTGAGAGACTTGATATTGTTGGGGACAGGAAGCTCTCGAAGAGGTCTCAAACGCTCAGGGTCCGGGCGGATCTCACCCTCTTCTACAATGCAACCGAGGATGGCGAGGCGTCTAGTTGAGAAGACACTCTTTTCATCGTCGTAGGTCATGTTTCTCCATTTGGCTGCCGCGAGGAAGAGCTCTAGATTGGTATCATGCTCGTCTTGGTCTTTTCCGCATATGGTAAGGTTGTCCAAATAAGGGAAAACACCGGCTAAGTGTTCCTTATGCACATATTCGGTCATTTCCCGTTGGAAACACGCAACACCATTAGTAACACCGAATGAGATCCATGTGAACTGGTATAAGCCATTGCTTGCCTCAAATGCCGTTCTTCCTTCCTAAGCGGAACTTGGTGGTATGCACTTCGTAGGTCGATAGTGCTGAATACCCGGTACTGAGCAATGGAGTTAACCTGGTCACTTATGCGTGGAAGAGAGAAAGCATCCAATAGTGTAAACCTATTGATAGTTTGTGAATAGTCTACTACCATCCTCCTTTTGTGGTTATCACCCTATGCAACAACAACTTGGGCTCTCCAGCGTGACTTGCTAGGCTCAATAATACATGTACTGTCGTGTTTCTGCAGTAATGAATAGCAAATCTTCGCGACTATACTTGCGTGACTTGGTCGCAATCGGGTGGTAGTCATCTGTTAGATTAGAGAACAACTGTGGTGGGCTAATATTCAGACAACAGATAGATAGCGAAGACTTAGGACCACCATATTAAAAAACAACCCTCTCATGTTGCGTCTGGAAGTCTAAGCTTAGTATGAGGTCAGCACACAGTTTGGGGAGGACAGATAGGCGTACCTGGGGGTAGGTTCTACCCCCAAATACGAGGCCAGCAAGACAATAACCGCTCACATTCGTTGTCAGGGAGAATTTAGCCATCGATATCGTTCCCGACGAAGGGTAGACATGAAGAGCTGCTGATTTCACCAGTCCCAGATGAATGAAGCGAGCTCCCACTTTCAACGAGGGCCTTGGCTTGAAATCCATCTACGCTCACCATGGTCATGAACTTAGCAAGTGACAGGAGCACTTCAGTGGAGATGGTAGCGAGCATTGGTCGCCACATTGCGGCTGACATCCTCCCTTCAGACAGGGGTGGGGCACCACTTTGGCAAACTTTCTGAAAGTGTCCCTTCTTTTGGCACTTGGAACACGTGACATCGCGAGCAGGGCACTTGGAGTGAGGATGCCTTTGGTAGCCACAGAAGAAGCAATTCTGTCCTTGAAAACAAGACGCTGTAGCAAGAGTAGATGGGTTAACAGCTGGGTCACAGTCTGGTAGACATTGTCTGCTAGTAAGACGGCAGCATTGAATGATAGGAGAGTTGCCGTATACGATTCGGAGCTGCGCGCTGCTGATTCCAGAGATCTGGCTTGATCGAACATAGTCTTGAGGTCCAGAGTATTATTTTCCAATAGCCTTTGGCGAATGAGTCCAGAAGTTAAATATCGTGAGGGAAGCATCCCTAACATTCTCCTCATGATATTTAACTGAGGAGACATTCTGGTAGTTACAGTCTTTGCTAAGCGTTTTGAGGACCTGGAGGTACTCATCCAGGTCTCCACGGACTGTTGGCGCCTCGTAGCAAGGATATGTCGGGCATAGACTTCGTTGATGGGCTTTATGTAGAGAGTATGCAGCATCTCAATCGCCGTTGGGTAATCCCCACAGTCTTCGATGCATTGGTAGATCTTAGGAGACAGATAGTTTGTGAGTACTCTGAGTTTGTCCAAACCCTCTTGGTCGAGGACAGCGAGAAAGTTCTGGAATGTCCTCCTCCAGTGGAACCAATCCTTTGAGGCATCACTCGAGTGTGGATCTGCCTCCAAATGTTCCGGACGAAGGACTTTATCCATCCCGAAATCTAGTTTATAAATTGTTGTGATTTATACTGTAGAGAGAAAGACTAGATCTCAAACACGAGGTCTGGGAATCGAAAATACAGTACAGACATAATTATAACAGGAAATAATAAGAACTAGTGCCATGCGCATAACTATCTAGTAGTACAAAGTTCAAGTTAGTTCCTGATCACTACAGACTGTTCCATTGATACTGACAATCATATTCTTTTGGCTATTAAGTTTTTGGAATTATCCTGTAAAACTGATACGAAATCCTTGAAGGAGGCTCTGATTACTCTACGAATGTGTTAGCCCTAATATCAAAACAAGTGGTTTACATGGGTACAGTCTTGTCTCCTGCCTTTATCAGTGAATTGAATATATTTTGCTTTCTTTCATTTTTACTCTTGGCTTAGGTAATTTCCGTAATTTTGTGGATTTGTGGTTAAAGAAAACCACACCACAGATTGCTGTACGTATTGCAACACAACTTTATAGAATAACTTGAGCATGCCACAAAAGAATGCCCCCCCCCCCCCCCCCCCCCCCCTTCCCCCTCTCCCTTTAGTATAGCTTTAAGCATATGACTCTTTGAATTGTGCTGGACTGTTAGCTAACTATCAAGTTCTTTTCCCATGGCCCTGTTCTTCTAAATAAGGCTGAGAAAGACAATCTGCTGTCTAGCACATGTAGGTATGTAATCAATTACTCCACCTCGTTCTAAAAATAGGAACAGACTGAAGATATCTTTCTAGTAACATGACCAACTATATATCTAGACTTCAGCATGCAAAAATATCATGCTAATTGTCAGTCTCAAGCAGTGCAGTTGCTCACCTAAATGGAGGAATCCAAAATTTCCTTATAGGTATGGTAGCCTCGACACAGCCTCTACTTTGAATGTATTTCCATTGCCAGATTTTTTCAGCCCAAAATGAAAAGCGATGCAGTTATCAAACATGCAAGCTATTTAGCAAGTTCATTATAATATAAACTACGGGGAAAAAAATTGTGAATTATTGAAATCCACTAAAATATTGCCCCACATAAATTATCCAATCTACGACATCTATCTATAGTTTTCCAACACATATCGTATATCCATTCATAACAATCTAGCACTAGGAGACTCCAAATTTTACAATGCATACCCACAAGTAATCTCTGAAAAGGGCATGTAATGTTCATTGGTTCAATCTCTCGTGTGCTTCATTATAATAAGAACAAGTGACTGCTCAGTTGATTTACTGGTTATCTTGTTCTTCTCTGCTGTTTTGTTTGTGATTTCTCCTGAGCAGCTGTTATCAAGCTGATTCTAAAACACCCATCTATTGTACATGGCTATAATGCACAAGAAGAAGAACTGTGTTAGAAAATTGTGTAAATGAAATATTTATGCTGCGTATCTTGTTCTTCTCTGCTGTTTGGTTTATGGAGATTTTCTCTGCCAAAGCTGAAGGAGGCATTACTGATCTTATAGCTGATAAAATGAAGAATAACAAGATTGATAATTATATCAATGTCACCACTGATTGACTACCATTCTTTAACAACAACAAATAAACAAAACAAAATAGAAAATATATTTGTGTTAAGAACTCGTGTAGACATTAGACTTACTATTTCAACTCATTTATACCAATTATGCCAATGTTATATTTGTAAGTTGTTTGTTTTTATTAGCCCCCCCCCCCCCCCCCCCCCCCCCCACCCACACACACACACCTCCCCATCCATGCCCTCTTATATGACTACAAGGTGGAGTTAGGTATTATGTGCCAAGACTACTATGTCCCAATCCTTCTTTACTAGAGTTTCAACATATTTTCCCATTAATTAGAACTTCCCACCCTCTCAAATATTAGTGTTCACATCTTTCATTGGTCTAATATTTAAATGGAAATATCAATATAACTTGATTATTGTTTCGTCTGTTTTAAAAATTCTTCCAAGTTACAGGGAATTTATTGACATATTTAAATCAAATATTTTTCTAC
Organism: Cladorhizidae sp. MBARI D1340-BT2; assembly: GCA_028752905.1. Lineage (NCBI taxonomy): Eukaryota > Metazoa > Porifera > Demospongiae > Poecilosclerida > Cladorhizidae > Cladorhizidae sp. MBARI D1340-BT2. Next base: position 11,069,684 of record JAQNBH010000008.1, on the reverse strand, counting down.
CAACTTGTCCTCAATACACATTACAGGCTAAATCCACAAAATTGACTATTATTGGTTACAACATAGAGTTCGAGCACTTTCTGCTAATTGCTGGAACATGATCGACAGCCAACATGTGGAAAGTATGCAAAGAATGCTTACCAGGATGGTGTAGCATGTTAGCAACCTCATGTGTCTTTGTATGAAGTAGTTTTACCTAGAGCAAAAACACTGTATTCTTTCTTTACAAACTGTTATATATATATTATATATATATGTTTATAAATATAGATCTTGTTGATGATACAACCAGCATTGAAACCAGTGATATAGCCACTACAGATGAAGCTACACCCCTTTATTTTGCATCTGATTATCCATCGTTCATTTCTGCAGCCGTGGGTGGATTTATAATTGTTTTACTTATGATTGTTATGCTCCCAGTATTGATTTGGTTGTTTGAAAAGAAAAGAAGACGAAGAATGCTATATATTTCAATGTCAGATGATATGTATTCATTCTACACAACATCCTCTTTGTCCAGAGGTACATTCTATACAGGAAGTTCATATACACACAGTTATATGTCGCATACAAGCAGTGATATATCTTATACATTCAGAGAGGAATCTTATACATCCAGAGAGGAATCATATACATCCAGAGAGGAATCTTATAAATCCAGAGAGGAATCTGACATAACTAAAGACAGTTTTGGAAAGGAATTCTATATAACTGAAGATGTATCTAGAGAGGAGCCCTATATAAATAGAGATAATTTTGGAGAGGAATTCTATATAACTGAAGATATATCTGGAAAGGAGTTGTATATAACTGGAGATAATTTTGGACAAACTAAAGATGAATCCAAAACAGAGCCTTGTATAACCGGAGATATATTCAGAGGGGAATCCCAAATAATCACAGATGAGTCTGGAAAAGAACCCTATATAACTCGAGATATATTCAGAGAGAAATCTCAAATAATCACAGATGAGTCTGGAAAAGAACCCTCTATAACTGGAGATATATTCAGAGAGGAATCCCAAATAACCACAGATGAGTCTGGAAAAGAACCCTCTATAACTGGAGAGATATTCAGAGAGGAATCCCAAATAACCACAGATGAGTCTGGAAAAGAACCCTCTACAACTGGAGACATATTCAAAGAGGAATCCCAAATAACCACAGATGAGTCTGGAAAAGAACCCTCTATAACTGGAGAAATATTCAGAGAGGAATCCCAAATAACCACAAATGAGTCTGGAAAAGAATCCTATATATTCGGAGAAGAATCCCAAATAACCACAGATGAGTCTGGAAAAGAACCCTCTACAACTGGAGACATATTCAAAGAGGAATCCCAAATAACCACAGATGAGTCTGGAAAAGAACCCTCTATAACTGGAGAAATATTCAGAGAGGAATCCCAAATAACCACAGATGAGTCTGGAAAAGAACCCTATATAACTGGAGACATATTCGGAGAAGAATCCCAAATAACCGCAGATGAACCCGAAAAGGATCCATATGCAACAGGAGATGATTCTGATGATATATCTGGAAATAAGGTTTATATATCTGGAGATATATCCGGAGATGAACTCAATGTAACTAAAGCTGAATCTAGAAATGAGTCCTTTTCAACAGGAGATAATTATGAAGATAATTCTGAAAGTGAGCTCTATGAAACTATAAATAAACCTGAAGATGAACCCAACATAACTAAAGATGAATCCAGAAATGAGTCCTGTACAACTGGAGATAAGTCTACAGAGGACTCTGAAAATGAGATAACAATTGAAGAGAAATCCTCAGTGTAATGAACCTTAAATGTAGCTTGAGTTAAATGTGAAGATTTTTCAAATAATATGTATAGGAATTGCAAGCAGCTGATGAAGATACGTCAATTAAAAAAAAAAAATTAAAATTAATTTGGTGTTGCTAACTGTTTTCATTGAACTGTTTGACCACACATGTATGTACACACAACATTATCATGTAGTATTTAACATCATTTAGCTCTACCTTTGGTTTTGTTTTATGAGCATTGCCATAATCATTTCCCTATACATTTTTGCAAGTGCACTTTATAATGTGGTAATATTCATTACATTTAGTTTACTATTTTTACTATTCCTCCAAAAATAGGCATTTCTGCCTCACACAAAAAAAAGCAAATTTGTCTCCTCATACATATAGCATAAAGCATGCATAAAAATATATGTCTGCATACCCAGAAAGCTAGCAAGGTGATGGGAGTGTAAAAGGGTTGTTGTAAGAAGGGGAATAAACAGCATTGTCAAACTTGCCTAACTGCTTGCCTAACTGAGGACCTTAATAAGTGACACTCCTGAAAGATCTTGTAATAATAATAATAATATAATAATAATAATAATATATAATAATAATAATAATAATAATAATAATAATAATAATAATAATAATAATAATAATAATAATAATAATAATGACAACAACAACAACAGCAACAACAACAACAACAATAATAATAATAAATTTACAAAAATACCAAAATAATAACTAAACTAAATAAATAACTAAAAAGTTAACGACAAGTTCAACTCCCGACCAACCCCAAAACAGACAAGACAGACATTCCTCTGCTGGACTGCCACTAGAGATGCTGAAGGAGGTGAGCACAGGCATCCACCTCCTATTATTTGTATTAATATAGGTACATAATTTACACCTAATAGTAATTACAAAACAAAGATAATAATAGCTAGAAACATAGTAGGCATCAAAACAATACATAATATATTTTTTAATAAAAAAAAAGTTTTTTTTAATAAAACAATTAATATATAATAACAAATATAACAACAACAACAACAATAATAATACTAATGTGACGATGATGACGATGATGATGATAATAATAATAATATTAATACAATACTGCTACTGCTACTACTACTACTACTACTACTAACAACAACAACAACAACAACAATAATAATAATAAGACACTCTTGATATTAGAACATCAACAAATAACTGAATATAGAAAAATTATAGTGGTTGTGACTCAAGTTCATTGAACGATTGAACTGCTCACACTTTGGTGCTCGACTGATACTTATATATGCCCCTGTTGTGAGTTAGCATTTTCTAGATGCCACATACCAGGTCAACCTTATCTAGACATTTGGTCTATGGCACAACAAAACATCACTTCAAGGAATTAAAATGTGCTCATATATTGAGTCACTTGTAAGATGTATATCTTGAATAAATTACTGTTTCTTGATGTTAATTCTTTAATGTCAGCTGAGAGTGCATTGAGAGTGTATATCATTGGAGTCTTATTAGTTCCAAATGGTAAATATTAAGATACATTTAAAGCACAATTATAGTGCATTAGCTAATAATAGAACACAACCAATAGAATATATCAACAGATGTGTAAAGAAGAAACAAGTTACAAAGTGTCTCTTAACATTTAGTTGACCGTCCACACCACCATTTACACTATAATTATAGTAATGACAAAAAGCAAACAAATAAACAACTGGAAGCAACAACAAAAGTTTTATTTGCATCCAATTAACTTAAAATGTTGGAGCTATATTACAGCAACAACAGGAGGTTCAGCTGCATCAACACTCTTTCCACGACGACCTACATGTAATCAAAATAATTATGATAATTATTATTAATTATGGCAGCTAGATTTCAGTCAGCCAAATGGATTATATCACCTTTGCCAATCATTAACCCCTAACTTGCTCCTAATATGGCTCAGAAATCTGCAAAAACCGCCGGAGTATCCCTCCGGGAGCTGAGAGGGAGAAGTATCCCTTTACTACTATTAGCCCCACATTTAGTCCTTTCGACCTCCCATCAGGTGCCATAGCCTGTCAGAGAAGCATTAGTGCGCATGTTTGTACAGGCTGCACTACTAGCCGTGTATAAATTTTGCACTGAGCATGAGTGTTGATCCTCACAGTTGGTAATTCTGAGAGTAGGTATATATATCACCTAGCACAAAAGGCAGTAGATATATTGTTTTCAGAGTTGTAGTAACTGTAAAGGTTGTGATAGTTGTATAGGTAGTAGTGGTTGTACAGGTAGTTATAGTTGTACAGTCTGCACTACTAGCCGTGTATAAAATTTGCACTGAGCATGAGTACTGACCCTCCACATTTCGTAATTCTGAGAGAAGGTATAACCGATCATCAGGAAATGAAAAATCTGTGTTTTTAAAATTGCCAATAATCGCAACCACCATTTTTGGTGATGGTAGCTTTTATGACCTTGTAAGCCAGTATAACCTGGCCTATAACTATCCTTTGGTTTGAGGTCATCACTTTCGGGCAGGTAGTTTGGCCATGTATAAGACACATACCAAAATTTGTCAATTTAGAAATTTTCAGATGGTTCCTATTATACGAGAAAGATCTTCATATCACTGCATAAGGCGCCATGCAACTACCTTCTTTGAAGCATGCCAATGTCTCAAACAAAATGTCCAAGAGTATTCTGACATATAAATTGAAGTGATGTTTGCCAGTGGCTATATATTTCTACCTAACATTCCACATATAAATTTATGGGGCACCAATATATCCTGTTTCATTTGCCCAAAATCTTTTATAGCTTTTCTTACTAGCCAACTATTTTAAAGTTGTAGAATTTGGCATGTTATGCAAAGATCATTCTTCACCACTAATTCAATAAGAACCAGAAGTTTATGCTAACCACTACTCATGTGGCAGATCCCCATTAAAAATCCTAAATCTGCGGCCCCTGTCTTGAATGTACATAATTATGTATATACACATGCCATTCTTCTCAGTAGCACTGTAACTTCATTGTGATATAGGACTTACCATGCACAATCTTGTATATAATCAAAATGGCTGCCAAAATCATCATCACTGCAACCACACCCAATGTTGTTAGTCCACTAATGATGTATATTGAATTACTAGATCCTGTGGAGGGTAAATAAATATGTTTATAAAAATATATATACAGCATTGGAGCTTTGTAAGTTAACATAATACATCTAAATTGATTTGTAAAAAAGCCACCAAAATGGAAGCCTCCTGTGCCTCACAGAGGTAAGCAATCAAAACATGTGAAATGCAATTAGCTACACCTGGTGATTTGGGCTATCACATCCTGCACTCCAGGTGCTAAGTGAAGTCAATCAATCTCCAAGAAAATTGCTAGTAGCATTCTGATTAAATTACTATACCAAAAGCTTAGAATATTTTGTTATGCAAAATCACTTGTGCTTGTGAAAATAATGGCTCACCTGGAGGCAGCAGAGTAGTCCAGGCATGGTTTACCAGTCCTAGCTCACCAGCAGCTGGCTCACCTGGAGGCAGCAGAGTAGTCCAGGCATGGTTTAACAGTCCTAGCTCACAAGCAGCTGGCTCACCTGGAGGCAGCAGAGTAGTCCAGGCATGGTTTAACAGTCCTAGCTCACCAGCAGCTGGCTCACCTCGAGGCAGCAGAGTAGTCCAGGCATTGTTTACCAGTCCTAGTTCACCAGCAGCTGGCTCACCTGGTGGCAGCAGTGTAGTCCAGGCATGGTTTACCAGTCCTAGTTCACCAGCAGCTGGCTCAACTGGCGGCAGCAGAGTAGTCCAGGCATGGTTTAACAGTCCTAGCTCACCAGCAGCTAAATGAAGTCCAAAGTAGCTATCCCCAAACCATGTGGGTTATTATATGTCAGTTTTACCACCTTATCCATTAACAGCTATCAGCCATGGTTTAAACAGTTGTCACTTTGTAGGTATTTCCTTATCTAACTCAGTGAACCTAACACTTCTATTAAAACAATGCCACAGAAGAAGTTCTACCATCATTAAATATTATCAGAGACTATTATACTAGCATACCAAGGTATTTCATTATGTGTGTAATGTTATTGCTTTATAGTCCTGCTCACTTTATAGTCCTTCTCATTACTGTGCATTATACCACACAATGAGAAATTATAACCAAGGTGAGACATAAAAAACATGTGATTATGTGGTTTTTGTCTTATACTATAGAATCCACTCACCTTTTGCACCTGTTGTACAAGATCGAATATTTTCCAAAGTTCCGTTCGAGACAAGTGAATTTCCTTCATCATACACAAGAATACTGCCGTATTCTTTAGTGTTAGGAATAATTTGTGTCACAGTGCTGGTCTCATCAATAGTGCCCTTTATATCGCTAATATCATCCACCTTACCCACCAAAACATAGCTACATCCACTGGCATTATTACTCCCGGCTATGTAGCTGCACTGGATGGAGTATGTGCTACCCTCCACCAGACACACATCCACTCCCTGCAAATCTGTTGTCACTAGGAGTGAATGTTTCATGAGAGGGTACACTTGTGTTTCTTCTCTCTCTCGTAAAACTTACAGAAACTAGTAGAAGCTGTTGTAGTTCTACCTATAGCATTATAGGCTATAATACTATAAGTGTAGGTTGCTTTTTCCTTCAAGCCTTCCACTTTAAGTCTAACATCAGGACCAAAGGGTGATCTTGTTGACTGCTCCATCACATTCTGTTCTGAATCCTCCAAAGTGACTGCTAAAGTGTAACTCGTCACTGGATTTACTGGACATGGCATAGGAATCTGGAAATGTTACAAATTCCATCAGTTACAGTGGGCATTAAAAATCATTTTATTATATCGGTCATGAGATATCATCATGTTAAATCAATATGAGTTAGCATAACAAACCATGAAGGCGACTGTTAATGTGACTCCACCTATGTTGTTCTTGGACAGGAAGTGCTGCAATGTGTTTATGTCTGGAAGTAATGGCAAGCTCCCATTAATAGCTGCATGATTACTAACTCCTGCATTATTCCTGGCTACCACTAGCACTTCCAACACATCACAGGCTTGCACATCTGCCACAGAGAATTGATGTCGCTGAGTGTCATAAACTATCACTTCTTTCCTACTGGAAGTTATAAAGTTGGTGAGGACCAAGTCAAAGGACAGAGACATGTTTGGAATAGTGGAGGAGATCCAAATCACTGTGAGAAAATCATCCTTCACACTGAGGGAGAGATTAGTGGGAGCTTCAGGAGGACCTGCGCATAGAAATAGTGTTAATGATATTGCCCATGTAATAACTCCAAATCACTTGCACATGTATTTCACTTTGTCATTAATAATTCAACCTAGTGAGACAACACACTCTAGGCATCAACATTTCAGATAGACTGTCATATGTGGCAAGTGCTATACTTGATGAGAATTCTTAGCTCTTGGATAAACTCAGTATGGCTGACATAGTAGCTTTGGAAATCAAATACCATATCAACAGCTTTTTGGCTCAGATGCAAACCAAGGTGAACATCAATTATTGGAATTATCCGGAACTGGCAATGTACAATGAGGAAACTTGTTTAGAATCAAGCACTGCACCAGTCTTCAAATTGGCTGATTTCTGCACCTGCTAGGGTGGAACGGCTAGAGCATGACAGCTATCAGTCGAGGGAGAATAATTGGCTGGTATTAGATGAAAATGTTGATGCTGTGCTAAGCAAAGCCTGTGAATGTGACAGTAGCGATGTTCTTGCATGTGCTACACAGACTGTACACCAACACATGTTTGAAGACAGAAACCTTTTCAACGGGTCATTTGGAGAGCAGGAATCAGTGCCAAAGTTATTGTTTGCACTATGTTGGAAGGCATAAGCATCAAGGATCAAAATCATGAGTTTTCAACATATGCTGCACTTTCTATCATCCAGCTTCTGAAATGTAGCGGTGTCAAGCAGCACATGCACACAGGCAGACACCAGCACATGTCAGACACAGCACTTCCCAAAAAAACACTGTTCTAGCCTACCTCAGGTTAATGCTGCATGCATACTATTCCATGTATTTTAAGAGATAGATTTGGTAGACACTTCGACCTTAGCGTCTCCTCTGACAGTGTTCTGTGTCTCACACAGAGAGATGGGAAATAGTGTACACCAGTAGTTTCACACGGAACAAGTTCTTTGTCCACCTATTCTGTGGGAGAGTGTATTCACAACAGTTGCTGTGGACAATACTGCCACAACCCCAGTGCCATAACACAGAAATACTCGTAGCATGAAACTCCAATGTCCTTGCTACAGCATCCTACTGCGGTGTTCTCCCCCGGATTTTTGTAGGAATATTGGCATGTCATTGGTGGGGTAGCGGGCTAATAAACTATGATGGTCTATGGGTTTTGATCTTGTATTCATTATTGTGTTTACAGGTTGCAGGAGGTACATGGACTAGACATAATATTGTCACAGAGCTATGAATATAATAGTGAATATTATTATCTTAAAATATTTCATGGGTGAAGTAACTGTTGTGTACTGTTTACAATGAGATTCTGGAAGAAATGGTTTCATAAACATCACGAGAGATAAAAGGAGATTGTATTTACTGTCTGAGAATTGGTATACACCAATCACTATGCTGCTCTTTAAATTGTTTTACACTGCAAATGATTTTTGAAGACTGAATTCTTTAAAGGTTTTTTCACATCTCAACACTTTTTTATGTTTTATTCTGCACTCCTACCTTAACCTTAAACTGCTCCTCAACAGCAACAGCTACCCATTGTTTTTCTGAGGACTATTCTGCATTGTAATTCTCACTAGGATTAATTTTTCAGGGCTGTTCCCTACTGCCAGTTTGATAAGTGATGTGAGAAAGATTTGTGCTACGCTTGTAGCTTGGACCTTCCGATGTACGTTTTAGCTGAGATAGGTATTTTGCTAATATTTAGTTTCAGCAATTTCATTGGCTACATAGGTTGATTATATTAATGAATGGCTATCATTATCATGGTAATGTACCATAAACTATGATTTCCACTCCACTTCGAGTTATTGTAGAATCATTCATTCCAGTCCTAGCCTCACAGAGTGCATTAGTCAGGAGGTTTTCCCGTGTAACATTGATGATGAGTTGAGATGAAAGTGAACCATCCTTTCTAACTGTGATGCCAAGTGAAGCAAGTGAAGCTTTATTACTTGGGCTGTCAGTAAAATAGTCCAACCTAACACTTGGTACATATACACGCCATCCAAGTATTTGGTGTCCGGGACCGACAGAGCAGTTCAAGATGATGTGTCCCCCTACAGGAACAACCACAGGACCTGGTCCAGGAATTTCAGTGAAAACAACTGCAGGGAAATACACATACATATTATGGTAATGTAATTATCAGTAGTGATAATTAGATGATTCATTTTTCTTTCTCATGAGTTGTTTGTTCGTATCACAGGTGAGTGAAGCATACCTATAATTATAGTGATTTTGCCCTTCCTAACATTTCAATGTGAGCACTATTATCCACAATGGAATAGACAGTTAAAAAATCATTTGGGGAATAGAAATAATTTTAACCAAAGAGTGATCCAGGAAGATGCGTGCAGATATTTTGTTGTAGCAAACCCTGCAATGGCTAATTTGGGCAGAAAAATAAAATAACACGATCACATATGCCTTATTTTATTTCAAATATATCACGTAGAAACAGCAAGAGTCAAGGGTGCTTTCCTCATGGTGTGAGGGCTTCATCAAGTTAGCTAGCTAGCATATTATATAGCAACAATAAAAGTAAACCAAAATTCTTGGAATGTTTTTTGGGGGGTTCTCTACCTCACTAGTGTTTGGGCCAATGACCGTAGCAGTCATTTTAACTACTATAAACTAGTAAGGTCCTCTGTCTCCAATCTTTAGTGTGGCAGGCAATGGTTCTCATGTCCACTATCAATATGAAAGCAAAGTATTTGGAATGTTTCAATTCATTCATCTAGCATGCATGTTTGCCTCCAGGCTAAAGAGTGTAGCAGTCATTTTTAATCGTAGCTAGCTGTTCCCTTGATTGACTAAAGCTCCAATATAGCAGCAATGAAGTTAGTCTCCCCATATTATCTTCTAAATCATAAACATGTTGTGCATTCAGTTTAGCTACGCTTTATTTCTACACTGAAGCGGTCAATAGCAATGGTCCCTGATTTTTAACTTCGCCATTTCAGCAACTGCAGTGTTTCTCTAGTAAATTAGAATCGGGTGTCATCTCGCTAGCAAACAGTGTGAGATAGATTCCACCATGCAAGCTCTAGCTTAGGTTTTAGGTAATGGTTGTCAAATTGTGCATTATGTGTGGCTACATATCTGCTATCAGTGGGAAAATGGAGATACATCAGTTATAGGCATACAAACACAACTAAAACTGAAAAAGTATTGGCTCAAACAGGTAGTAGGGATCTAGCAGGTTTCAGTTACACAAAGTTACATATATGATATGATAGCAAGTATAACAGAAATAATAAGTAAGAGGAGAAAACTTGCAGACGTTTCCCTCAACACTTTGCTTAAACTCGTCCTGAAATAACTTCAAGACAAACAGCTCTAGCAGGATGCTCAGAACAAGTAACTAGTTTGAGCTTTGCCTGCTTATTTTCCTTTGTTTACATTATGGTCCATGCATGCACATATCCATGCACTTCATGTGCATTAATAAAATGTAGCGAGCATTTGCAATAAAATACAGCGAGTGGTTGGAATAAATTTCAAGTGTAAAAATGCTCTGTGCATTGTTTCAATGTTTCTTCGGCCAATATATACTCATTCATTGACCTACGTTGGGTTTAAATGCAATGCCAAGTTGTTGTTGTTTTTACTTGTAGCTATATAGCGGTTCTTGTATTTATATACCGATTATCTATCCCAGTATGCAAATGTAGATGATTACATCACATTTAACCCTTTCCTGGTGACTTTATTTCAAAAACCAACCTATATGTGAAGATATGCCTTGCTATCTCAGCAATACTTCATAAAACTCCCTAGCAACCATACCACATGTGATAGCATTTGTATTGACCAACAGTAATAGTTATGCTTGAGCCTTTTAGTGGTGCTAGATCTAGTTGGTGAGTCAACAAACTTTAATTGAGTCATTCTTATCTTTCAGACTTTCACCAGAAATAGTATGTCCTGGTGATCCATCCAGAATGCCAGTGGTAGAATTTGGAGTGAAGATAATCTAGATTTTGTAGTCAATGAGTGTGTATTTCGCTGGCCTGCATTGGACCTGTTCCGAAGTAACTATATATGTCCTTGATTTTTCTTGGTGTCCATATTTGAGAGCAGCAGCTCATGTACGATCGGACTAATGCATAGTTAGTTGTCTTTTTAGCTTTGGAGATAGGGCAGAAGAAAAATCTCTTTGGATAAGGTATATACAGTGAATGATAGGCCCTGGATATGATCCTGATGCCTGATAGATAGATATATAGCGAGGTCTTAGTGTTTGTTGCCATAGAAACAATCAGAAATAGTGTTCAGCAGTCTAAAACAAAGTGCCCTATCACAGGAATGAATATTTTGAATGTGTCGTCATAATAATGAATACATATTAAATTAGGTATACAGTGTATCACAATTTGATATTTTGATCTGAATCAGAAGTGTGAATACATATAATTATGCACACAATACATGACCATCACAATGAATCACATGAATATGAACACACATAATTATATATAGCACATAACAGAGATAGAAAATGCCATGCAGAAACCAATAAATGCAACAACAACAGATTGAAGCAAAACACAATGAAACTACTTGGTGAAGTCCACCATGGTGTGAAGTTTGGGAGGAAAAACAGTCCCGCTTTGTGACACACAGTGGTACTGATAAATTTAAAAAAATTAACATTTTTTCCATAGACTAAGCACGAACAAGGAAGCTAAAAACAGTCTTAGCAGTTCATGCTCTGCTTACTCACTGCACAGCTATAGCTAAACTCACTGTCAATGCCTTCTTCATCGCTAGTCTCATCTTCATCCAAATCGTCAGCTTGAGTAAGAGCGCTAGGGCAAGTCAGGCACGATTACTTTGCTGAGCGATAGCAGAGCTTCAGGGTCAACACTGGTCTGGCCAAGGTAAGACAAGATGCTATCACCTTCTTCATCACTGCTTTCCCCTTCAGACAGTCCAAAATCATCGTGAGAAAGCACATCCTCCCAAGGTTAGTTGACTGGATATCTTGATCGTAATGAAACAGCTGCTCAAATTCTGAATGGTCAGTGTTTTTCCATATTTCCCCTTAGTTAACAAATGTCTACAACCGTGATATTCGGTAGGTAAGTAGAATGTAGCTATTTTTTTAAGCTTTGTTGGATATTTTTTAACCCAAGTTCGATTTTTTTTAAGGGTTGACAGTTGCATTTAGCTAGGGGTGAGGCCTTCCCCATAATTTTTTAATTTTTTTAATGTGGTTACCATATTATAGCTCAATAGATTCTGTAAGCTTCATGATATGGACTTGTTATATAGCTCAAAAGATCGATCTCTCTGTGTGCTCTCTTTTGATACTAAAATATTTTTCATAGGCATAACTATAGCCAAGTGACTGGAGAGGGAACCACAAAACCTGAATGCCTATTTTGCCTGCATAAATATCTCCAGATTGCCAAGTGCTAGAGAGTTGAAATTAGGACCAGTGGCTAGAGGAAGCCCTACTCTATACAATTAGCGTTTTCATTAGGCGCTAAAACGTACGTATGTGGTCAAGTGCGTGGTTGTAAAATGAATTTCTGTTAAAATTCCATAAAATTAGGGCGAACAAGTCTGCGCATACCTGTGGTCTCATAAAAAGTACCGTATCACATACCAAAATAATTATAGCTTGCTTTCTAGTAATTTTCTTTTGTAATTTTATTTTGCTCTACTTTTTTCCTTTGTGATTATAGGCTCCTGCGAGTGCACCGTTTAGTAAACCATGTTCCAGCAACAACCTTTGCGAGGCTCTTATATATTGGTTTATTAGTCGAACGAGTACTACAAACTGAATTTTGAAAAAAGTTTTTTTTGTGGATTTTATGAACATAGCTTTACGACATCACATTACCGACATCGTTACATTTTCATCCATACGCCTTTTTTAAAGATCCTCTCAAACAAAAACTCAAGTCAAGTTGTAGAAGTCAAGTTGTAGAGTATAAAATTTTCTTTCAAATGATATAAAAAATATTATGAAAGGATTAAAAATATTGAAGTTATCACTTGAACCCTTCTTGAAAAATCATTTCCAAGATATCGAGCCTTCAAGTCCAAGCAGTTTCTAACCATATTTTCCAGCTGCCAGAAACACCCCATGCAGCACTAGAAAACATCCCTTCATTACTAGAATTATGTGTGCATACAAACAAAATGTTGAAAGCAACCTGAAAAAAACAATTGGCTTTCACTTTCCTCTATTTTTCAGCAACAGCCAGTGTCCAACCTAACAAATTATATAACATACATTTTATCAGTTATGTTGCTTTGAATTAGCATCATAATTTGCAGGGCTCCCATGCCCAGGTGCATCCATCGTCATCCTCCACACACGTCTTCACTCGTCCTCCAGTAATCCCTGCAAGCTTGACAATACAAAGCAAACCACACATAAACAAAATAGAACACTCAAAGGACATGTTAGCTCGACTACCTATTAGACATAATCTTACCAAAAAGCCAACCTTCCTCCCAACATTGAAGCTCACCACACCTAAATTGATGGCAAGCTTGATACTTGTTGCACTCATATGCTCTGTCTTATCCACTCTACTCAACACTACAGAATTAAAACTCTCATTTTGATTCTGTGTATACGTCGTAGTCGCCTAAACACTTGTGCAAAACCTTTAGCACAAGGTCAACTCAAAATGCATGGAGAACTATACTCATGTTGGGGATGTTCTGCAATTGATTAAAAAAAATTGCTTTCACATTGCAAAGCATCCCGTCAGGTTGTCATCATTATTTGTAATTGGTCCCCCATAGTAGGTTTGCATTTTAATTATAAACACATGACTAATCCCCATAGCGCCACCAAAGTTACATGCTTGCCATCGTCATCAACAGTGCCTTTTAATGCATGTCTCAAAATGCTTTAAAAAGCACTTACTAACGCGATTTATACATTCTACCTTCTCTATTTCAACTCTAGGACCATAAGGCTTGACATCCAACAACACATTTATATCCCCATCACTAATTATGTATGTGTGCCTAAAAGCTTCCATCTATCCACTGAATGTCAAAAAAAGTTTTTGTGTTCCTACAACTTCCATGGAACCAGAATAGCTTTCAAAATTGGCTTCACACTTAACTTGTGACCCTCAAACCATTCTTTGTAACTTCCCTGTTTCATCTTCAGGTATTTGTGCGCAAGCTTGACAGAACTTAGACATAAGATAATAATTTAAAACTTCTCCAGTGTCCCTAGACATCACAGCAATGCCATAATTTGATTTGTGGCCCTGTCTATGCCACGTGCCATCAACAGTGCCACTAACATCAATGATGTCTTCATGCCTACCCCATAAAAATCATGTAACCTATGAGCAGCATCCAACATAATTATTAGTCTGTGTTACTGCATTCGCATCACTCCCTATTGACTTGGTATATTCCACACAAAAGCTCCAAAAAAATGGTGGAACTAAGAGGGGACAACATGTCCATGACAGCAGTGATGTTATCCAGACCAGAATAACTAATTCCAGAAATGCAAGCACCCAGTACTGGCTGGATGTTCTACAGATATAGGGTTTGAGATGTCTTTAGTATTAGCTACCACAATTTGAACAAAAAGTAAAAATATGACACACCATGCCTGCCCTATGGGAAAATTTTTCCTTCAGTTGTAAGGGAGCTTGGCTACCACATTGAATACACTTATTACTCCTTTCTATGACTTATCTAAGTCTATTAAACAATTACCCTTACCCAATTCTCCCACAACACCCCTCTAATCCGAAAAGGTAGAGCCATTAGATCCACTAGCAACACACCAGAAGAAGCTGAACAATGAGAGCCAACTTCTTCCTGTTCAGGGTCACCACTGCAACTGGCCTCTCTTCAGACATTTTTTCAATTTATTGCAAGGTAAGTGAAGGTTCGCAGAAGGCGCTACCCCCACCTTCAGGACCCAAGAGACTCACTAACAAAGGAAGGAAACAGCAAGTAACTTTTTAGTATGGAGATAAACATTAAACTTGCCTGACACAGCTGCTGTACCCGGCTCAACAACAGCCACTAGCGGGGCTTTTTCTGCTAGTCCTTCTCACTCTTCTTCACTACATGGCATTCCTTGTTAAAAATATTTCTCCTTCTCCTCCCCAGTATGATCCTTTCCAGCAATTCTTGGTAACTGACGTTTCAAAAGAACGTGATCTAAAAAAACGTACTCGCCTTTCCAGTTGCACCAGTTTTTTAATTTAATTATATTTTTATTTTTTTGTTCGTTACTTTTTTATAATTAATATTTTTAATATGTATAATTATAATTGTTCTTTTATTTATTTGTTTATTATTTATGTTTTTATTTGTTGTTCATAAAAAAAAAAAAAGTGTTTGTTTTTTTGCACCCTGTGCACGTGCTAGGCGCATGTACTGCCACGTGGTAGCTAGCTACCAGTATATAGCAGGCTCACATGAGCCCTAGCATCTAATTATTCCTGATATGGCTAGAGCATCTAGTCGAAACATACGTCGAGTGAATACAATTTGAAGTTGATTATTGAGAAGGTGATTTTAATTGTTCAGTTTTGTTAATTGGTTAATTATTCAAGAGGGTTTTGGGGGGGTTGTTTTGCTGTATATTACAGTGGAGAACTACACAAAGCCAAAGCTTTAGGGCCAGCACTTTTTTCTAACTTGTTTATTGTTGTAGTACAGTAACACTATACACTAG
Source organism: Cladorhizidae sp. MBARI D1340-BT2 (assembly GCA_028752905.1). Taxonomy (NCBI): domain Eukaryota; kingdom Metazoa; phylum Porifera; class Demospongiae; order Poecilosclerida; family Cladorhizidae; species Cladorhizidae sp. MBARI D1340-BT2. The sequence goes on along the minus strand of JAQNBH010000008.1, from coordinate 11,053,962 downwards.
GACCCATTGCTGACTGTATATACTAATGTAACCCACATTGTGCACTGCAGAACAACCACATATATCCCCTATCTTGTTGTATGGGTTTTGGGGGGGGAGGAGTGGCATATCTATGTCAATGTCAGAGCTGTGTTCACTTCTATGACCTTAAAATGCCTTGGGTGAGATATTTCCAGCACATCTTGGGGCTAGCTATCTTCTCTGTGCTGCATGTCGGATCATAACTAAAGCGATTAATCTATTCATTTCGTCAGCTAAGTCATGACATTAGACTCAACAATGGCTTAGCTGTAAGGTTTATTCCTGAACAGCACATACCCCTGCAACCACATTAATAAACACACAGTATTGCTTATCCTGCTGAGAAACTGTTCTTAACTACGAAGCCACTGGCCTAGCATCAGAAGCTATTGTAGGAAAGAGTGGGGGTAGGATACATACTGTAGTGGGCTTGAATTAAATAAAACATGATAGCCACCCCTCCAGGATAGCTATATATACTCGACTGAAAATTATAATTAGAGTACGGACCTTGAGTTGAAGATGTAATCTTGAGTAGAGTTACTGCCCAGATACACACAATAACCCCAATAACCCCACTTTCCTCCACTTTCATTGGGAACGAAGACTCCTCACTGGGGTTTGGCACGGTAAATATCCCTCGCTTGCCATATCACTCAATGTCATAGTAATAGTGCGTTAGCACCACGCAACTCGATAGTTACAAAACCAATAATTCAAATTACTATTCATAGTATGGAACGCGGAATGCGACAAAAACGTGAAGTGAAAATGTCACAAAAAATCGTTCACAAAAAATCGTTCGTTCACAAAATATCGTTCACAAAAAATCGTTCACAAAAAATCGTTCACAAAAAAATCGTTCACAAAAAAATCGTTCACCAAAAAATCGTTCACAAAAAATCGATGGCAGAAAATCGTTCACAAAAAATCGTTCACAAAAAATCGTTCACAAAAAATCGATGGCAGAAAATCGATTGAAAATTGTCAAAGCTGCAGAAACTTTATTGCTGTAGAAAACTGGCGGAGAGAGAATGAGCGACCTTACACTGTCCCAACTCAGCAAGGCGAAGGAAGCCATTGAAGTCCTCTGCAACCTAACCTCCTCAGGCTCTTCTATGGGTGGTGAAGTTCCTCGTGATCCCAACACTTCTGAAGGTTAAGGAAGTTTAGTAATGTGGTCATGATCTAGCTAAGCATGTGTGTTCCTCCTGGATCATACAGAACATGAGGCTATCTTATCCTTGATGTTACTTGTAAGTCAACCATGGAGATAACAGGGGAAGTAACTCTGTGTGTGCTAAAGTTTCATAGGCTATGTAGAAATTGGGGCTGCTACACGAGGTATATATTGTCAAGAGTGGTGCTGCCACACTACAGGTATATTGTCAAGAGGAAACCTGTTTTTCAGCTTTTCATTTGTGGGATATGGGCATTTATTGGATGCAGTTTTGCATGTGCATTTTTGGCTGCTTAGTCTTGTAGTAACTTTGAAATTTCTCCTGTTATTCAATCGCTAGTTCCTATTAATTTATAGGAGAACCTAAATCAGCTAGTGGTTTCCCGTCATCAAATTCCATCCACGTTGACACCACCAGGAGCTATTCCATGCCAGGTCAGGGCTCTCTATGGCTTAGGTCTAGGACTAGCTAAGGGCTAGGGCTAGAACGAGTGTTATTTCTAGAGTGCAGCCTAAGATTTGGGCTGACTAAAGTTAAGGGTCAAAAGCTTTCTCACAATATTCCATGGCCTTGCTCCTAGCCATAACCCTAGAAATGGGCTACCTCATAACTGTCATAAATGAGGTTGAGTCAGCCAGTGTAGGCACTTTTCTCTGCAATTGAACAACGAGGTTCTCATGTGTTGTATTCGGTTCACGTATGGGAGATGTTCCAGGAGCTGGTTTTACACGTTGCCAGCAGGTGTCCATAGTTCTATGAAGTTTATACAGCAAGTTATTATAGTAAGTGTGCTAGCCATAGTGTTATCAGCCACATCTGGCACAGTATGTACAACTATCAGCCACTGGAAACGTTTGATGTCTCAGGAATTAAGATCACCTGGGAGTTATGTTGGTGTGACTACTATTTCAAGATGGTGGGTGGCTAAAGCCGCACAAATAAGACCCATTCAGGAGCTCCTTAATAGCCAAAATAGTGGTGGCCTCGGCTTCTGCTGGCCTCGGCTTCTGCTAGCCTCGGCTTCTGCTAGCTCCAAAACCACTTTCAGCATGCTTTGACTACTTCACTGAGGTAGCTAAGGTAATAAAGAGGCAGACCTTAAATGCTAGAGAAAGTGTAAAAAAAACCTTGAAATTCATCTTCAATGATTTATCTTGTCGATAAACAATCAGTTGACGTGTGTAGTATATATATATACCTGATGAAGGCTAGAGCATCTAGCAGAAAGGTCAAAGGTTATTCTTCCTTCACATAACTTTCATACATAGGTCCATTCATCATAATCAATATACTCACAAGGTTAATGCTTGCCCACGACTATATATATACTCCATTTCTTGATTAATACAGTGAGTGAGACATAAAGAATGACAAAAAGATAAATGCACTTGTACTAGCATGTTTATTGTGTTGATGATTCTTACCATATCATTTTTGTAATTTTAAAACAAGAAAGGAAACCAAAATTGACAACAAATGTTATAGAAGACCCTTTACCTTTTAAAATAATGGCCACCCAGTATAATAACATCCAAAAATACATATCAAGTGTCCACCCACTATTTTTAAAGGTCCTATAAACATTTGATGTCTGCACTGGTAAATTTCTAATATATATATCTATTATATTATATACTCATAGTAATGGCTGCAGCTGATCGGTGCTTGTTAGTGCTTAATAAGAATAAGCCACGAAGGAGGAAATTGATAGAGGAAGTATCTTCACTATTCAAAAGAAAGTCAAAGATTGGTGCTTCCAATACTCCTAAATGTGTTTGGAAGCATAAGTTTGTGTGCTTGGCTTATCATGACCAAACAAAGATACCAAGAACAGAAACTGAAAAAGATGACCTACTTCAGGCTGGTATTGGGGAGAAAGAAATCGGTTTTTATGACTTGCAAATCAATTCTGACAGTTTTAGGGATTTACTCTATGAAAATTTTCCAACTTTAAGAGAGGGTGGAGGATTTGAGTTTTTTAAGTGTGCTCCTAATTCAAGGAATTTGGAAAAGTTGTCAGCAACTACACTATCATCTCCAGATGTGCTTAAAAGACGGGTTAGATTTTCTCGCACATATAATTATTCTACCTCTACAACAAGATTTGGATATCTCTCCCATATTTGATTTGCCTGGTGGGGTGAGTTAACATTTTTGTTTCAATAGATAACGTAATAATTATTTCTATAAATATTCATTTATATAGCCTAAAGAAAAATGCTTGAAATGTGGAATGATGTTCAGTATAGAGAAGTTGGCTGCTCATGTGACTTCATGTTCCAGGTTAGGTATATAACATACTAGTTATATGTAAATGATGGTAGAGTAATGTGTGTCTCATAGGGATGAAGTTGTTGATCTAACAAGTGGAAGTACTGGTAGCATTTATTCTCCAACATTTAGGTAATTTGAAAGTCATAACTTACATGCAAGTGGAAAAGTGTTCGAAAAAGTTTCTAGGGGGGAGGAGGGTTATTTTTTTTGTTCCTAAAGAAGATCATAAGTGTCATAAGTGCATTATTTGTCAGAATTTTTTTTGGCATATAATTTTTGGCATAAATCTGCTATGAAAGATGTAGAACGAAAACTGCTTTATAGCAGTTTATACAAGCAAAAAATGATTTTACTGATAAAAGGGATATTGAGATTGACTCGTCAAAAAAAGGAAACCGGAATTTGCCAATATTGATCACATTAGACAGGACATTACCACATCCATTATTTATGAAATCTGTATTATGTTGTGTACTTTATTTTAAAAGGTCAAAGTTCCTCCAAAAAAGCTTATTGTTTCCTTTTGATGAGTCAATCAATCCAATTCACTTTTTGGTGTTTTTTTAAATAAAACATTTTTTGTAACTTTTAGCATCTGCCATTTAAAAAAAGTTGGTCAAACAAATATAGGAAGTAAATGTGTACTCTCTGATTATGCACAGCAAACTGCTATAATATGCAATGCCAATCAAATTATTCCCTGTATAAATATATATGTAGGAGCGAGCAAGACCATTCTGAGGATAGTAGTGATCCTGATCTTCCAATGATCTCTATTAAGAAGTGCAAGAACAAGGTATGTGTCAGGATTGTGAGTGATGTTAGACTTCTACCCACATTTTATTGAATGTTGCATACAGTCTAGTGAGATAGAGAACAAGATGGTGGAGACTGCTATCATCCATAGCATGGAAAGTGTTGCGTCGGCAGAAGCCGTAGTGGGGGAAAAGTAATTTTTACAACAATAGGAAGTCTTTGTAATTTTCAATCTATACATCTACTAATATTTAATGTATTTATTCTCACCTTTGTTTGAGTTCTGCAATATTTTTGCTGCAGGGACAATCCTTTAGCCACTACTATAAAGAGGTTGAGAAGCAATATTGTTGAGTCTACATTTCACGTGGATGTGCGAAGGGAATTCCTTCTAAAGGATACCTTGAGAGAATTGAAGAAGAAGAAATTTATTCCTACTAAGACAATAAAGGTACTTGTGTTTGGCCTTGCGTGCATGACCATGGCATTATTGAGTTTAACTGCTAGTAAAATCAGAAAATTCATTCAAGTGTTGCCTGTACTTTTTTCTATCAGAGCTCTCATTTGAAATTTTAATCGCTAATTGAACATTATAGGTTACTTTTGTTGGAGAAGGAGCAGTTGATCAAGGTGGACCCAAAAGGGAGTTTTTCAGACTGTTAGCACAAGCAGTGTCTAGAGCATACTTCAGAGGGGATGATCAAACCCCAAAATTTATGGATAACAATATTACAGCAGTGCAGGTAAACAACGCTGGCAATTTTGCTTCGTATATTTCAGCACTTAGCAACACCATTTGATACATTTTGAATGGTGTACTCTGACTTTGCAAACTTGAGGGTCACTATTCCTGATTCATTACTGCATGTACTTTTGATAAATATATTGTCAGTTGTAACTGGTCAGTTTATGGCGTTGCCTTTCTAAAGTAAGGCTGTCACAAACTTTGAATCTAAAAATGAATAAGCCAATACAGTGCTAGTGCTGTCTGCATGATTGATAACTTAAGAAAATAATAAATTGCATAATGGGTTGTTGTTGTGTTGTTTTTGGGGGGGGGGGGGGGGGGAAGATGCTGGTGTAATTTGCTACTGATCAACACGTTTTACAAACTGTGTTTTTTTTTGGGGGGGGGGGGAAGATGCTGGTGTAATTTGCTACTGATCAACAAGTTTTACAAACTGTTTTATTTTTGTAAGACAACTAGTCATAGGCACGAGTTGTGACCAGGCTTTGTGATTATGATGACAATAATAGTTCCACGATTATGATGACAATAAAAGTTACGTGATTATGATGACAATAATAGTTCCGTGATTATGGCCATTACCAATAAGTCGTGCATTCTGAACGACTAAAAATAGTGCTTAATTGGTTGTTATACTTGAAACATTGTGGCATGCTACTATGACTATCTTTTGTCTTTGCTCTAGAAGCAAGAGCTCTTCTTCATGGGACAGTTCCTTGTTTTGTCTATTATTCATGGAGGCAATGGCTATCCATTCATGTCGAAAGAAGTATTCAAATATTTCGTGAGTGGAAGTTACCATTCTATTCTTGTGGAACCAGAAGAAATTCCTGGGATGCTCCTTCGATTTGTGGTGGGAAAGGTATATGTCAATGTTTGTGGGAAGCCAATTGTTTGTTCAACTTAAATCAATTTTATAGATTAATGCAGCAGAAAGTGATGAAGAGCTTCAAATGGTGTTTGACATGGATGAAGCTCTTGACCTTATCACTTCTACAGGGTTTCGTAAGGCTATTTCCTTTTTCACTCTGGACCTTCGTTCTGAAATTGTAGGAGCTCTACTTGACTACCACTTGATGGGTAAAGTGAAAGCAGAAATGGACCAATTTCAGGAAGGACTAAATCTATTTGGGTTCCTGGACATGGTAAAGATTACTCCAGACCTTTATGAGCAATTTTTCGTGTCGAGTTACTGTGCTCTAACACCAGGTTTGTCAATGCTGTTTTGGTGGGTTGACGAGTTATCATGTGATGTGTGTGTGTATATTTTTTAATCTTATAGATATGATCAAGAATATTCTATGTGTTAAGTACTCAGTAAAAGGAAGTTACTATCGACCTGCAGAAGAGCAAACATATATTTATTTTGCTGATTTTCTGGATGAATGTGTTGGTGAGTTCTGCAATGTTTATAAAAGTGTTTTTTTCTCGGCTAAAATGCACTTGAACTACATAGCTTCTTATAAGCCTTTGTTCTCGGCTACCAATATTCTTGGACTTGTAATTATAATATATATATTTTTATGCTTGGTGTTTATGTAGATGATGACATTGGATGTTCGCTGGAGGATTTGTTTGTCTTTTTTCAGGAGCTGATTGCCCTTGGATTTAGCCATTCCCCTACACTACCTCAGTTGCCATCATCATCAACATGCGACTTGATCCTTCGGATTCCAGCTACTTATTCAGACTACAATGAATTCAAGGAAGGGATGGTCTTTGCCCTCAAGGGTAACGATGGCTTTGGTGGTGTGTGACTCCATAGCTATACTAGCTACAGACCAAACTGTTGCTGAGAGTTTGTAATGACGACGTTTGATGATGATTGCACTTGAGACTTAATTAAGAATTGTATCTGGCATGGCAGCTGTAGATGCATCTATGTATATACTATCCAAACTTTATAAAATATTCAACATAAAGATGGTGTATATTTATATCTACACACACACTCACTCACACATGCACCACAATGTCTAAAATAAAAAACAAGATGCCCATTACCATCAAAAGTCTATGTTCTCGGACTGTACCAGCACAGAGGGAGGGTACGAAATAGTACTTCAGATGAAAGCTTGAAACTATATTGCTACAGATTCGATTATATGTTTTAAATATGTTGCAACAATATCCTGTTGGAGGAGTATGAATTGTCAACACATGCACTACAAGCATACACACCCACTGATGCCCCTGCCAGCCGAAGAGACAAAAATGCTGATTGCTAATAAACTTGCTCTATGATTCTCCCCCTGATGTTCTAGCCTTCAGGAATATGAGAATGGCAAGTAATTTTGTTCTTTTTCTTGGTTTTATCTTTGGGGTCAATAAAAGGTATATAGCAGGAGTATGTTCTTAGGTTTAAAATAGCTTGGAGCATTGTGTCTTCAGGTAGTTGATCAGGATCAGGCAACATTTGCTTATAAGTAAATGTCACATCTTTCCTTTGACATGTGAGTCTGGCTACTAAGCTTATGAGTTCAAGTTTGTGAGAATTTCTTTTTTCCCCATAAAAATAATGACAGCTGTGTGTGTGACTTAACACGTGCAAAGTACTACAATGTCATAACCATGTCTAATGGCAAAAACCAAAGTTGTTCCATCTTCAGGAAAGATGTCCTCATACATACTCGAACAAAGGCCAAGTGAGCTATAATAGAGACATGAAAAAGAGACATGAAAAATAATTTTAAGCAGGGCTCCAAATGGCTGCAATATAAACTCACAAACCCCTGACCAATAGGCTGGCATGGCACCTCTGAACCAAAGGTACAGGATGGTAAGGGGAAGATTATTTTTTTAATACAGGAATGATGAAGGGGTAACCCACAGCAGGGAGGGTAGGAAGATTAGGGGGAGGGGGGGTGGATGGGAAGAGTTGACACGTGGTTGGTAGTGAAACGATGCATTCTAGTAATAAAAAACTTTTTTTAACGTGTAGAGCTATATATACAAAAACACAATTAAGACCAAAAATGTGAAAAGAATTTGGAGTGTCATAATACCTACTGATACTCTTATAATTGCCGTTCCCCTACAAATGATTTTGCTAGAGCAAATTGTGTTATCATTTGCTGGGAAAATATATTGGTGGACACAGAGGTTAAAATTGCTTTCAGTTCTGCCTTGTTGAACCAGTTAGAACATCACATACTTGATCCACAGTTACTCTGTTGTCATCGTATGCTCCTGAAACCGGACCATCCCAATCAATTCTATAATTTGAGCCTGCTACCTTAATAAATCATAGTTCCACATGAGTAAAAATTCACAAACATATATATATACATGTATATGACTTAATTTTAATTATATTAACTGTCCAAGAGAAGAAAGACGATGTCCAGCACATGCACTTCCATTATGTCTATACCTGATATATATACTCGCTGTAGTATTTTCCTATAGATGTGCAATGCCCATATTTCAGGATAGTTATTTTACTGAAAATACACTTTGCTCTCCTGCACATGCACACTATTGACTGCGGCTATGGTAGAAGTATTATAACTGGATGATAAAGCAGTAATATTCAATGAGTATAACATTTATTACACTCGTCAGACTGGTTATATCCATTGCATGCTGTTGTTACTCAACTTCAACTCCTGAAAGTATACCCTGTGCTCGTAAAATAACTCTCCATATTCCATTCTGACTCGTGTAATAATTACAAGTTCAAGGAGAAATATGAATACTCACCTGCAACCCAGTTGCTACACTATCACTCTCACTGATGTCATGAAGACCTAGTATCCATAATTGTTGAGGAGTTTTGTTGTTTTCAGTCCTCATTCGATGATGAGCCCATCCATGACGAAACATATCTAGGTGGTGCTGTATAAGAGGTGTGAAAACAAAGTGAAGTGTGTATAGCTCCAAAGGTGAGTCCACATCCAGAAGCCCAATATCCTCCAAGTGATAGAAGAGGTAATAGAAGAATGATATGCATCCAGTGAAGAGGTCTCGCCACAAACGTTCAATGCGCTGATTATGTGTGCTTCTCCCAGTAATTGCACTACTTCGATCTGGACCACGTTCTGGATGCTCTACCATATACCTGGCCCTGCTACATTTTCACCACCTCTGTCCATACGTATTCTAGAAGGAACTTCTATAGCTTTCATAAAGGAATGGAGAACAGTACCAGAACGATTGTTAGTGGCAATGCTAAGATACATGACCAGTCTACTGAAGCCATCTATGCCACCATGCACAACAAATCTCCATCGAATCAATTTGTGATATCCATCAATAAAGCATTTGGTGACGAGACATTGTATTGACGACGGTGCAATACATTTCTAATCCGTGAACTGACACCCGAAGCATCAACTCGATGTAAACAATCTCTGACTCTTTCACGCTGAACAACAATACCACAGCTTTTAAGCCTTCCACTCAGAGTTTTTTCACCACATTGAGGAAATAAGGTTGTGATTTGTTTTACTGCTGCATCAAGATCTGAATTTGTTATAGAACTGTATTTCTGAATGGAAATGTTGAACTGTCTTAGCTTTCGTTCAATTGTTCGCCTTGAGCAACCAAACAGTTCACTAATATTGACAATAGTTAAACCATTCTCAATAAGAAATGTGTAATTGCTCTTCACTGATTGGTATTGCAGGCCTTCCCTTCCTTTTTCTCCTATTCTCCTTGTCATTTGCAATGGCCAAAAATAAATCCCTTAGGGCAGAGAATAATTCATTTTTAGACAAGCGCGGTGCGCCATTTCATAGCCAGATTGGAGAGGATATATATTGGTAATTACTGGCATGAAATGTGTGCAACAAGTGAGTGTATGGTAAGGGGTCGTATAAATAGGTAAGGGGTTGTACGTAACAATGTTATATAGTAGTTATGAGAGTCATCATTCTCTACTTCCCCCCAAGTTCGTTATCGTGCGGACTGAGGAGGATGACTGGCCATAACGATATATGGGCTTTGGTCCTCTCTTGCTGCGTCTTAGACCGGGGGTTGGCATTGGGGGCTTTGGTAGATTGAAAGCGGGCATCTTGGCCAGGTCTGTAGGGGCTGTTTGCACTGGGCGATGTGGTAGGGTGGGTGTTCGGGCCACGGCGGCGTAGGAGCGTCGGTTGGCAGGGGTAGACAGTTGGGGGGGCTTGTCTTGGGCCGGGGTTGCTTCCTTGGGTGGCTGGGATGGTGGTAGTATCTGGGGGGGAATATGGGGTGGGGGGGTGGTTGGTAAGTTATATTGGATTGGAGGGGTGGTGGGGGTCCTGGGTGTGGGTGTGAATGGTTGCGGGTGAGGGGGAGTGGGCAGTAGGGCTGGTATGTCCCGCTGGAGGGGGTGGACGTAAGTTTGGGTGAGTGGGTTGTGGTTCTTGGCTTGGTTGCGCTGGGTAGGTTGGGCGGTCGGTTGGGGGGGTGGGTTGTGGCGTCTGAGAAAACGTCTGTTCCGTCGTGTGATGCGGTTGGAGCCGTCCATCCGTACTTGGTATTGATGGTACTGGAGCACTTCCACTACCACTCCTGTGTTGTCCCACTTCGTTGGGTGACGGCCAGTCTGGTTTTGTATGATGACCCTGTCACCACAACGAAGGGGGGAGAGGCCGTGGGTGTGCTCGTCCCATCGTGCTCGTCCTGCGGTTTGGCGGCGATTGATGGCTTGGTCCCTGTGGTGGAGGCGATCAGAAGGTTGATGTGTGTCCTGTAGGCGTGTAGGGATTGCTGGGAGGAGGTCTCTGGTGGGTCTGCCGAAGAGGCTTATGGCAGGGGACATCTTCGTGTCTGGGTTGGGGCAGTTGCGGTACACGAGCAGTGCCTTGTGAAAGGAGTTCAGGAGTGATCCGCCTGGTCCTGTGTTGCCCGCGATAAGGCGTTTGGTTGTCTTCACAGCCACCTCGGCTCTGCAATTTGCATGTGGGTGGTAGGCCGAGGTGATGCGATGGTGGACACCCCATGTGGCCAGGAATTCCCTAGTGGAGTGGGCGGCAAACTCCGGGCCGCCGTCTGAGGTGAGGGTGGTTGGTATCCCGAATGTTGAGAAGGTGTCTCGAAGTGTTGATGTGAGGCCTGTGCTCCGTTGTTGGCTTGGGAGACGATGGGCCATCCAGAGTATCGATCGACCAGCACCAAGTACGCGGATCCCTCGTGATGGAAATAGTCCGCGCAGAGGTGCTGGAAGGGGTACTCTGGATCCTCTGGTGTTGTTGATGGCATTGCCGGCTGAGAGGGGGCATTGCTGTTGCATGTGCTGCAGCTGTTGCGGGTAGCCGCAATGTCGGCGGTGATACCTGGCCAGTATAGAGATGATGAGGCCCGGGCCATCATGCTGCTGATGCCCTGGTGTGCAGCGTGGAGGGCGGTGAGGCAGGTGGGGCGGAGGCAGGTGGGGATGATCACCCGCTCGCCGTGGCACATGACGCCGTCTATGACTGAGAGGCTTGGGAATATTCCGAAGTAGCTCCGGATGGCCGCTGGTAGCATGTTCCTGTCATTGGGCGGTCCTCCCTCGACGTAGTATAGTAGGTCTTGGCGGTTTGGGTCGGTGGCTGTGGCGATCTGGAGCTGCTCCCAGTCAATGGGTATGGATGATATGGCTGAGCAGATTGCTGAGGAGAGTCCTTGGTCGGTGTGGGTGGCAGCAGTTACTGTGTGGATGTCTGCAACTGACGAGTTGGGGCTCCCTGGGCACGCCAAGCTTGGGTTAGCGATGTCGTCGGGCAGATGTAGTGGGGGGGGTGTCCTGGTCCCGGATGGGTGGCGTGAGAGGGCGTCGCTGGTGTGGTTTCTCACGCTGGGGATGTACACCATCCGGAACCGGTACCGGAGTGTCTTCTCCTTCAAGTTGCGTAGTCGTGGGTTTGGAATATCCTCGAGGCAGCGATCGCCGAATAACTTGAGGAGGGGCTTGTGGTCGACTGCCACTATAAGGTCGTTGCACCCCAGGACGAAATGTCGGGCCTTGTCCAAGGCGTCTGTGACTGCCAGTGCCTCGCCCTCTACCGGAGCATATCGAGACTCAGCTGAGTGGGTGAAGCGCGAGCCCACCAGGGTGACGCGCCAACCGTCCTGGCAGCAGAACAAGTCACGGGTCGGGCACTGGCAGTGTTTCTGGAACAACCAGAACCCGATCCCGCTCTTGCTCCAATCCGTGGCCAGGCAGGTTGGGCGGTCTTTGTCAAATATCTCGACACCAGCCCTGATGCGCTCGCATATGTGGAGTTTTGATGAGGAGAATGCGTCTTCCAGCTCGTTGGTCCATGCGAAGTGGGTGGATGGTTTGAGGAGGGCGTGGAAGGGTAGCATGGCAGGTGTCATGGCGAACGCGTATGACACCTGGTTCACCAGCCCGAACCACGCGTGGATGTCAGGGATGCTGGTGGGCGTGGGGAAGTTCGAAATGCAGTCAAGGTATTTGGGGGCTGGTCGTACTTCTGCCGGTGTGATTTCAAATCCGGCAAACTCCACAGTGTCTTTGGCAAAGTGGAATTTGATCGGGTTGAGTGTTATCCCGTTCACGGCGCAGATATGTAGCCACTCAGTCGCCTGGTGGAATGCCCCCGTGATGTCGTCGGACCAGAGGAGTACGTCGTCGATGCACTTTGTCTTTGACGTCACGGTGGCGACGAGGGCATCATACCTGGCCGTGTACGCATCACCTGATGCAATGTAGCCCTGTGGGGCGGTTCGGTATCTGTACCTGCCCCAGGGGGTTATAAAGGTTGTGTAGTGGCGATCCCGTTCTTCGAGGAGGACTGAATGATAACCGTTCCAGGCATCAAGGGTGGTCTTTTTGGTGTTGCCTGGAACGGCTCATGCCTGGTGGAAGGGGGATGCACAGTGGTGGGTCTCCCGGGTGGCGTGTTGGTTTAGGGGCTGGAAGTTAATGGTCCTCCTGAGCGACCCGTTCTTCTTGGTGCATATCACCATTCTGTGGCACCAAGTGACGGGTGTACCCAGGGGGACCTTTTCCAGTACACCCAGGCGGACATCCCGGTCCAGGCCCGCCTTGACTTCGGCCTGCCAGTGGACTGGGATGTCAATAGATGAGTGGCATGGCTTGGGGATTGCGGAGGGGTTGATGCACAGGGAGAGTGGGGGACCAGACATCATGGGGAGGGGTTGGTGCTCACAGACGTTGAACGCACTTGCTGCATAGAGGCCCAGCAAGTGACGTTCAAGTCTGTGGCGATTGGCCTCAGTGCCAGGGAAGGGCAGGGAGGTTGGTCGGTCTGGGGGTGGTGCTCTTGTTGGGCATGAGCACGGTCTATGGTTATGGCCACTCACCGCTGGCATCACGATAGGTCCTGGGGGTCTGGTCTGTAGCCTTGGCCCAGGATCGGTCGGGGTTGCCGGATGTCTGGTCAATGGTGGCGCAGATGGCAGGTCAGCTTGAAGGTGGGGTGCGGGCTGGTCTGGGGTCGCCCATGTGCCCGTGCCGTTTCCCGGGGGTGGTGTCGGCGTGCAGAGGGGGAACCCCGTGGCAACCAGCCCGAGGTCAGTGCATGTGGCCAGGCTTAGGTATAGCTTCGTGGCCAGCGGGCTAAAATACACCATCTGTCTCGTACCTCTCCCTGAAGTGGTTGAAGTGATACGCAGCAACGCTGCTCCGAGGATGGGTAGGTTATTGCCGGATGCTGAGCTCATTACGAGTGTCCCTGGGATGAGGTCTGTCTCCTTGAGCTGTAGGTCTGTCAGGAGTCGTGGGCCCGCCAGACAGCTTTGACATCCCGTGTCAGCGAGTGCTGTGGTGACGACATTGTGTCGCTCTATCCTCAGGGTGTGTCTGTGAGCCCTAAAGTCCTCCTTGTATGATGAGACTTTCACCTCTATGGTTGGTTGGGGTGGGGAGCGGCGTTGGGTCCAGGTACTGGTGCTGGAGTTCCATGACTGATGGGGCAGTGTGCCTTCGGACATCGTGCTGACGTGTTCGGAGATGGAGCTCTCCTGCTCGGAAGTCCTCTGCCAGCATTGTACGGCATAGTGGTTTTGGCGACCGCAGGATGAGCATGTGGATCCGAAGGCAGGGCATCGCGTCCTGCGTACGGCAGTCCTCTCTCTCTCGCCGTGGCCCTGGCGGCCGCAGAAACCGCACGTGATCCTTTGGCCGGTAGGGCTGGTTGGGTATTTGGCGATGTTTGCCTGCCCTCGATGGGGGGTGGTCTGTGTCTTCTGGAGGGTGCGAGCTGGTGCGGACTGCCGTTGCTGGCAACGGTATCCGCTCAGGAGGGCATCCTCGCTGTCCACTTCATCATCCAGGGCGCTTGCCGACGTTGGTGTGGTGATGGACACTGCCGATCGCTTGCCTGCAGCCCTCACCTCCACAAAGCGGATCGTCTCCTCCACCGTCATTGCCTGGTTGGGATCCTTTAGCAGGTCAGTCTGGATCTCTGCATCGGCCAGACTGACGCAGAGCTGATCTGCTACCCGTTGTTCACCCTGGTTGTTCACGTGCTCGCACTCCGCACACTCCATGGTAAAGCAGCACACCTCCACCTGATCGCGGAGTCTCGCTGCAAAGGACCGGATGGGTTCTCCTCGGTCCTGTACCATCCTGGAGAGGGCAACCCTGGCCACTTTAGGGTTCTCCTCCCGCACAGCGAGGCCCCTGATCGCCTTCAATAGGTCTGCTTCGGGGAGCGACTCGATCGGTAAAGGGTCAACCATGTTGCGGGTGACATCCCGTCTCAGCTTGGGGTCCAGACACTCCAGGAGTTGGATGGAGATGTCAGACCCAGTAAGGTGTACAGCCAGGGAGTATGCCCTCCACCTGGTGATGAAATACTGCCAACCTTCAGTGGTCCCCCCGGCTGATATCTCCAGGCGGCGGACAGGCGTGGGCTTCGCCTTGGTAGCCTGACTGTGCACCAGTATGTGCCCATTGAGGACGACCGCTGTTACTGCTGGGTCCAGTCCCTCGGGCGTGGCGTACTCGCAGCCAGGGTACGGGCAGTTAACTGCCATGGGGTCGGTGGGCGTCAGCGAAAACGAATGCTCTCTCTGCCTTGGCAAGGCTAGATGTCTAATAGAGGCTAGACACTGACTTGTTGCATGCACTGACAAGCGCGGTGCGCCATTTCATAGCCAGATTGGAGAGGATATATATTGGTAATTACTGGCATGAAATGTGTGCAACAAGTGAGTGTATGGTAAGGGGTCGTATAAATAGGTAAGGGGTTATAAGTAACAATGTTATATAGTAGTTATGAGAGTCATCATTCTCTACAAAATTTATTCTAAAGTTACAGCAATCCTCTCGTCCCCAAAAAATAAGTGCTATACAGACTTCCTACTGCATTTGCTCATAGCCAATTAGAAGTAAAGCAGGTTATAGAAGAGTCAGGGAACTTATTTTCCAAGCTAGTCAACATAGAAGCACAGTTCTTCACTCACACCTCATTATGGAATCTTGTTAGCATATTCACAAATCTTGATAGTAATTGATCCTCTCTGAAGTATTTTGAAGGTTTGATCTGCATTCCTCATCCCTTCAATGGCCTAACACTCGAAGAAGGTCAATATCTTACTCTCATCCTAGGATAGTAGTGCAAGCCTGCTGGTCCAGGATGCATAGGAGTTAGTTCGAGTGAGCTATGACTCGAGTGGTAGTTATCTCACTGCCTTCTGCACCAGCCACAGCTTACCGACTAAGAAGAAGAAGATGGTGGTGGCAAGTTACGAGCATTGATTCTCTATCTGTATTTAATATCTAACGTACTTGTTTCAAGTGGGTAGCCAGTATCTCGGGGAGAGATACTGAGTTTGGCTTGGGATAAGATTTCTAGCAGGTGGCTAGGAATAGGTCCCAGGCATCGGACGAAAGTGTGGATCTGACTGAGCAGTTAAAGTGTCTGTTTCAACAGAAGGACGACTTTCCGTCACATGTCCCTTTAGAATCACTATAAGATACCAATCACCTTGCATTTTCAGCTCGCCAACTGCTTCCAGAGAGTTTTGAACTACAATAAATAGAACACACTTAATATGAAACCACACCCACACATATAACTGCATTAATGTGATTCTTATCAGCTTCACAGTATATATAATATAAATATGGGAAGGACTAGTTGATGTATGCCACTCTTACCAACAGTGCAACTACTCCCTCTTCTCTCCCACTTGCACGTCAACCAACACACTGTACATTTGGAGCAGATCCACAGACATTGCCAACTTCACATCAACATCCACTTGCCCACGCTTATCACGGGTAGTTGTGATTAAACTATGCACTGATCCAATAGGTTGGTCCAAGAGAAAGATTGTGACGGTTAGCTGCTGTTTTGAAAGGCACACACTTCAGGGTTCTAAAAGATAATTTTGAATATATTCTAGGTTCCAGGTGGCCCAATACTGCAATTTTTTATCCTGCTTCATTACATAAATAGCTACAATGGTTTTGGGAAATCACAAGCACATAAAGCTGGGTTCGATACATTAAGTGCAAATACACCCAAACTCCCCTCATCTGGACGCCCACATCAGGTCACCATCTATTCAAATTTAGTAAAGTGAGGTATTCTGATTCTGCCTGTACAGCCTCCCCTTTCACTACTGCTTAGAAAAATATGGTTAAAACTAAGAAAAAACCTCTCTCCCTCCCATATTCCATAGCCTTCAAAACCTCTCTCCCTCCCATATTCCCTAGCCTTCAAAACCACTCTCCATCCCATATTACCTAGCCTTCAAAACCTCTCTTCCTCCCATATTCCCTAGCTTCAAAACCTCTCTCCCTCCCATATTCCCTATCCTTCAAAACCTCTCTCCCTCCCATATTCCGTAGCCTTCAAAACCTCTCTCCCTCCCATATTCCGTAGCCTTCAAAATCTCTCCCTCCCATATTCCCTAGCTTTCAAAACATCTCTCCCTCCCATATTCCCTAGCTTTCAAAACATCGCTCCCTCCCATATTCCCTAGCCTTTGATTGCACAATCGTGTCACGTGAACATGTACAGTTCTTGAGCCAAAAGAAGCATGACTTGTTTCAACAGTTAGATTCTTCAGAATCTAGTTAGTTTCTTGTTTGTAACTTGTACCTGAAGAGCCTGAGACTAGAATAATGCAGAAGGCTGCCCACAACAGTGATGAGAGCAAAGGGAAGGATTTCATTAAATCATCATTCAGTCATGTTCAGTCACACCCTGCTGATGCTCTGGAAATCTTACTGCTGTGGCTGGAAATCTTCTTCTTGTGAAAAAATGGCGTGACACTGCAGCTCGGATGAGACAAGAATTATTGAGAAAAATCTCCATCTTTCTTTTTTGTATTCTCGTGTATTGTTTCCATGCATATGCATGCACTTCAATAGAGGGGAAATGTGGGGTGTTCCCAGATACGGTTGTTCATGAGTTATGGGCACCCTGTCTCAAGATGCCCGAAAAGGGGGAGTTTGAATGTATCGTGAAGTCTGCATTAACACTGTATGCACTAACCACACTGAGAGTTTGAATGTATTGTGATGTCTGCATAACACTGTTTGCACTAACCACAGAGAGTTTGAGTGTATATTGAAGTCTGCATTAACACTGTATGCACTAACCACACTGAGAGTTTGAATGTACATGTATTGTGAAGTCTGCATAACACTGTATGCACTAACTACACTGAGAGTTTGAGTGTATTGTGAAGTCTGCATAACACTGTATGCACTAACCACACTGAGAGTTTGAATGTTTTGTGAAGTCTGCATAACACTGTATGCACTAACTACACTGAACGGTAAAGGACCTATGTACTTATAACCGTGCATTTATAGCTGACTAAGCAATATTAATTTTGGACATGGTTTTATATTAAGGTATGCTCTAGTTTATGTGAAGGAGTTCAAGAACTGACTGCAGCAGTTTAACTTGACTTGACCAAAAAATATCATGCTAGGTCACCCGAAAGTGATTGTTAACTGGCTATCACCCTGGGAGGAGTCCTGCCTAGCAGTACTATCCGAAAGGGATTGTTAACTGGCTACCATCCTAGGAGGAGTCCTTCCTAGCACTATCATCTGAAAGGGATTGTTAACTGGCTACCACCCTGGGAGGAGTCCTGCCTAGCAACCATCCGAAAGGGATAGTTAACTGGCTACCATCCTAGGAGGAGTCCTGCCTAGCACTACCATCTGAAAGGACCATGTGAAAGGGATTGTTAACTGGCTACCACCCTAGGAGGAGTCCTGCCTAGCAGTACCATCCGAAAAGGATTGATAACTGGCTACCACCCTAGCAGGAGTCCTGCCTAGCTGTACCATCATGAGAACTCGTATGTCTGGAGCTGCCATCTCAATCATCTTTTTTCCTCCTGATAGGCTTATCCTCGGTCAATGCCCACATGAGAGTAATTCACATCATGCCGTTTGCAGTGACGATGAAGAGCTGTCATTGCCTTTCCTCTGGACTTGCCACACAGTTCTCCCTTATACCACAGGCGTATGCTTGTATAGAACTCAATGACTTTTTAAATCATACTGTGTTAAATCATGCAGTGCTAAACCATGCAGTGCTAAATTGTATTCTGCTAAATCATGCTGTGCTATGTTAAATCACGAAATCATGCTCGCAAAACTATGCTGTGCTAAATTATGATGTGCTAATTCAATCATGTGCTAAATCATTAAATCATGATCATTCATTAATCACAAACCATGCTGTGTTAAATCATTAACTCATGCAGTGCTAAATCATGCTGTGCTAAACCATGCTATGCTAAACCATGCTCTGCTAAACCATGTTGTGCTAAACCATGCTGTGTTAAATTATGCTATGCTAAATCATGCTATTCTAAACCAAATCATGCTGTGCTAAACCATGCTGTGCTAAACCATGCTGTGTTCAACTATGCTATGCTAAATGATGCTGTGCTAAATCATGCCAGCTAAATGATGCTGTGTTAAATCATATGCTGTATCATGTGAAATCATGCGTTAAAATTATGATGTGCTAAATAATGGTATGCTAAACCATGATGTATTAAATAATGCATTATGATGTGCTAAATCATGTGCTACCCGTGATGTACTAAATCATGATATATGCTAATTCATGATTGTTAAATCATGTCTTAAATCTTGATTGTTAAATCATATGCTAAATCATTAAATTATGATGTGCTGAATAATTCTTTAGTCATAAATCATGATGTGCTAAGTCATTAAGTCATGCTGTGCTAAACCATGCTAAGCTAAATCATACTGCGCTAAACCATGCTATGCTAAATCATGCTGTGCTAAACCATGCTAAATCACGCTTTGCTAAACCATGCTGTGCTAAACTTTCATGCTGTGTTAAACCATGCTATGCTAAGTGATGCTGCACTAAAAGATGTGCTAAATCATGCTGTGCTAAGTCATGTGCTGAATCGTGCGAAATAATGTGTTAAATTAAATCATGATGTGCTAAATCAAGTTGTGCTAAATTATGATGTGCTAAACAATCTGTTAAATCATGTGTTAAATCATGAGGTGTTAAATCACGTGCTAACCATGATGTGCTAAATCATGATTGTTTTATCATGTGCCAAATAATGATTGTTAAATCATGTGTGAAATCATGTGCTAAATCATTAAATCGTGATGAGCAGAATCATTATTAAATTAAATCATGTGCTAAAAATCATGCAGTGTTATACCATACTACTTTGCTAAATCATACTGTGCTAAATCATGTGCTGAATCACACAAAATCACGTGTTAAATTAAATCATGATGCTAAATCATTAAACCATGATGCGCTCAATCTTGCTGTGCTAAACCATGATGTGCTAAATTATGTGTTAAACATGATATACTAACCCATGATATATTAAATCATGTGCTGAATATGATGTGCTAAATCATGTGATAAAGTGTTAAATCATGATGTTCTACATGATGTGTTAAATCATCATGGTGGCTAAATTATGATATGCTAAATCTTGATGTGCTAAATCATGTTGTGATAAACCATGATGTGTTAAATCAAGACGTGCTAAACAATGTGTTAAATCATGTGTTATATCATGATATGCTAAATCATGTGCTAACCGTGATGTGCTAAATCATGATTCATGTGCTAAATAATGATTGTTAAATCATGTGAGAAATCATTAAATCGTGATGTGCTGAATCATTCTTTAATCATATTATTAAATTAAATCATGATTTGCCAAATCATGCAGTGCTAAATCGTGTGCTGAATCATGCAAAATCATGTGTTAAATGAAATCATGATGTGCTAAATCATTAAATCACGATGTGCTGAATCTTGCTGTGCTAAACATGATGTGCCTAATCATATGTTAAACATGATATGCTAACCCATGATATACTAAATCAAGTGCTGAATCATGATGTGCTAAACCATGAGGTACTAAATAATGTGCTAACTCATAATATGCTAAATCATTGTCACGGGGCAACCTCCATGGTGCCCTGTGCCTATGGAACATTAACTGAAAAACTCTCAATATAAATATCACCTTGTTTAATTAGCACTTGTTATTCTGTCAACCACATACTACTATGTAGTTGAAACCCACTGGAAGGCCAAACAGCTGCTCGGCTTATAAGGAGCAGTAATAAAGCCTGAAAGACAGAGGTTGCTGTACAGTTCATTAAAGTTATTTCAACCAGTGAACAGTAGACATATACTTAGTACGGGCCCTGACCATATTGGGACGGGAGGAAAGGTATTCTCTTGGTGGCAGTACAGACACAGATATAACATATGTGTCAGCTGGCATAGGCTAAGCGGTCACAATTGGTGGCAGTAGTGAACTCCAAGACACCAGATTACAGGTCTCTCACAATTTTTCTCAGCCTACACATGAGCTGCCTTGCTTCAACCTGAAAACTCTCACTTCTCAGATTGTAAGTGTGTGGTCACAGTTAACTGTTGTTTACTTAACCCAGTTAGAATGAGCAAGGAAACAGAACGTCGGCTCAGGAGCGGAAAGGCTTCTTTCAGAAACATAGCAGATTAGAACGCATTGATTGGTCAACAGAGGAGACATACTCTACGATAAACAGGAACGAGGATGAAATGTACAGTCAGAGCTCAGAAAAGGAAGAGCTAACTGCAGAAACCAGCAAGACCCCATCCATATGATAGTGGAGATGATGAAACTAATGTGGATGGAGAGAAAGCAAGAGTAGAAGAGGAGGAGAAGGGATGAACTAGAAAGAAGGAAAGCAGAAGACGGCAGAGAATGTAGATTCCTGGAGGTGTTATCCAAGGACAGAGACAGGTGCAAGTTGAACAAATACAGTGCTATGGTAGAAGGGGAAGATATTGTATCATACTTAGCAGGATTTGGACACCATATGGACAGTTATAAGGTGGAAAAAACTAAGTGGCCCAGATTGCTCCCACTATTAACCCCAGAAGCCAAGAAGGTCCAAGTAGGCATGATCTCTAATCAGAAAGATGACTAGGATGCAGTCAGGAATGCTTTAATGAAGCACTACCACATTACCAGCAGCACTTACTGGGCTAAGATTGAGGGGCTGAGGAAGAAAGGCCCTGACTCATTGGGTGATGTTTAGTCGCAACTTGCAGTGTTTATGTACCCAGTGGATTCAGGAGTGTGTGACCAAGGAGGATGTCATGGATCTAGTGATGCAGGAGAGACTGTTAAAGGTACTACCTGAGGACATTGCCACATAGGTCAGAGGACAATCACATTCAATGAAGCTACAGAACTGGATGATGACAGGCTCCACCACCTTAGACTGGCTGGGGACAAGCAAGACAGAAGCCAGGCCTAGAATGGAGCCAAGCCACACAGAAGACATGAAAAAAAGGACAGGGAGATAAGTTGTAGGAGAAGGGAGTTAAGAAGGACACCAAGTTGGATAACTTCAAGAGCCAGCCAGCAAAAACCTAAGTTTGACAAACAGGGGAGACCCAGATATTTTAACTGTAATAATTTTGGTCATTTTGCAGCTGACTGTCCGGAGAGAGCCACCACTGGCAGCGCCCCTAACTGGACGAGAGGAAGTGCAGCTAGTGAAGGCCAGCATCAATCGGTTGAAGACCCTAGACACAGGAGCTCAAAGGTTGATTGTGAATGCCGCCAACCTAGTCTCAGCTCACTGGAGAGGAAATACAAGTAAGAGGCATAAATCAAACTGTTACTGTGTCCTCTTGCTAATGCAGCAGTAGAAGTTAGAGGAATCCAGCAGAAGCAACTCAAGGCAGCTGTTAAAGAAGATTTAAGCTATGACTTGTGCCTAGGATCTGACTTTGATCAGGTATGGGAAGTTAGAAAACGTCTACTCCATGATGAACCTGTACACATGGACAGGACCAGACAGGCTGCAACCAGAGAAGCAGCACAAACAGAGGCTGAATATGAGATAGAAGAGGAGGAGTTGGGAGAAGCACCACCCTGGGAGAATGTATCAGATGATCCTAGTTCGGACATCGCTGAGACAGAGAGCAGTGAGGAAGAATCAGATCCTCCACCAAGGGACAAGACAGCAGGTCTACTAGAAGGAAAGCCCAAGCCCTCTTCTACAAGGAGTCGACAGCCTGGACACCCACTAGATGTGGAGTATATGCATCCTGTCCAGACTGCCAGAAGGCCTCAAGACAGCCACAACTACCAGCACCTCTCCAAACCATGCTCCTGATTGACACACTTTTCAAGAGGATAGCAATGGACATGATAGTTCCCCAGCCTAGAACTCGATCAGGTAATCGTTTAGCTCGGACTATGCTACTAGCTGGCCAGAGGCGGTGCCAGTGAGGACCATAGACAGTGTGACAGTGGCTGATGAGCTTCTCATTCTCTTCACAAGAACTGGAGTCCCAGAGGAGATATTGAGTGACTGTGGCAGTAACTTCACCAGTAGGCTCATCAAGGAACTCCACAAGCTGTTAGGAGTCAAAACCCGAACTAGGAACAATAATTAGTAAGGAACACATTTAAATTTACTTATTTTCTCCCTCTCGTAAAGTTCCAATATGGAGGCCCATCACTCAAGACAGATGCACTCCAAGATGGAGAAAAGAAGGGAGGTGCATACAAGAGAAGAAGAGGGGATATCCAAATCTACAACATTACCAGTAGCTGACTCGATGGAGGCATTGCAGAAGTCCATGATCCTCATGAATTCAATGGTGATGGAGAGGGAAGCAAGACAACACGAAGAACAAAAACGCAAGAGAGAAATGGAAGAAAAAGAAAGAAAATAGAAGAACTTATGAAAATCGAAAGAGATAGATATGAGGCAAGAACCAAGTGGGAAGAAGCAAGATTCGAGGCAATAAGGACAGCGGAGATAGTATAAGGAACTAGAACATAAAAGGCATCTAGTCCTGTCGTCCTTACAAAAAGTCGACCAAGCTACAGATTCTGAGCTTACATTCGTCGTTAGAGCGACATGCGAGAAGGTGTCACCCTGGAAGGGGAGTGGCCAGCTATTCTCCGAAAACAAGCTTCCAGGAGGATATTGGAAGTCATGTGGATCTGGAATTAATGATACTGTAACAATCGATCAAGTCGAACTTATCGAACAATTGGGACACACCAAAGTGAAGGTCATACGACAGACGTGGATTTCCAAGCCTGGGGACAACCAGTCACCATGAAGTTTTTTGGCACCTATAGTCAGAAACAGTCAGCGATTGTCAAAAGACCTCTCATCGCAAAAAGACTTCGTGAAGGAATTGTTTCTGGGAGTTGTGACACTCCACTATTCAGCCGAGGTGTGCCACGGACAACGAGACAAGGACATTCAGACAGTGGAGCAGAATTGGAGGACAGCTGGAAATCAAGACCCTTCACGGCAAGGACCCGAATGCTGTGAGAGATGATCAGCACTGGAAAACCGTGGATGAAGAGAACTCAGGAGCATCCCACCACTATGGAGACAGGTGGGTCCCTAAGTATCGGTAAAGACTTGTTGGGTGGGTTGGGGGTGGGTCAAAGGTAGTGGCCAGTGGAAACCAGGGAGCCAATGGCTCGACCCCAAGTTTTACTTGTCATTATTGTTAAGAGGTGAGGCATTACAAAAGGAATTGTCCCAAGTTAAAGAACAAACTCAGTAGCATTCAATCTAGTGGGGAGGAGTCTGAAGCTCTCACGGGATTGTGTAGGCAGGGTAAAATAGAGGGAAAGTCATGTAAAATATGGCTAGACATGGGGGCCAATCTGTCAGCCGTCCCTGCCCGTTACATAGCAGAAGTTAGCTACACAGGGAAAGAAAGTGCTAGGTTGGCTAATGGGACAGTTGAAATGTTGAGAACAGCTGAAGTAACTGTTCAGGTAGATGGAATAGCCCAACAAATGACTTTTTGTTGTAGACAAAGATGCCAAGTACGTACTACTAGGGACAGATCACAAGGCTGTGAGTAATTTGGTATTGGGTAAAGGAGGGAAGGGAAGTCATACCCTAGGTACCCTTACCAGAGCAGAGAGTAAAGTCAAACAAAAGCAGGAAAGGAAAGAACTGTCAATTCAGGTGCCACCATAATGCCATTAGGTAAGGTGTCAACACCTAAAGAGGCACACTCACGCTCGGTTAGCGGCTCTATTGTCAGACTTCCTATGGAGTGAGAAGCATCTGCGAGTGCAGGAGAGGAAGTTGGTGTAGTGGTTGAGAAAGGAAATGAAGAGAAGCAAAGGGGTTGGAGCCTTCGGACTCGGAAGAGGAAGCTAAAGTGTTGCTGCCTTCTGACTTGGAAGAGGAAGATATTCTTGCCGGGGACGAGGGAGGTAGTAATAGTTGGTTGCCTACTCCTCCACTGGGTAACAGCAGGGAGCCTGGTAGCGCAGCAGCAAAAAGATGGATTGCTGAAGGACTGTTGGAGGAAGGCAAGGAATGGTGAAGAAGGATACTGCATGGACAATGGGGTGTTAGTTCACGTGAAGGCTACTGATCTTGGAAGGGAACTGGTAAGGGGAGTGGTGCCCAAACAAAGAATGCAGCACTTGTTGGACCTTAGTCACAGAGGGTTGGTGGCTGGTCAATTTAGCCACAACAAAATGAGGCCCTCCCTTACTGAACATTTCACCAGGCCAGGTATAAAACAGGACATTAAAGAATATTGCACCAGTTGTCGTGAATGTAATGGGCAGAAAGTGCCCATGGTTACTACCCCAATCAATGCCGTGCCATACCAAAGAATGGCTTGGGACACAGTGGGAAAGATGCCTATATAGGACAAAGACAGGTTTTTCATATATTCTCATGGTGATGTGTGTCTTTGGTCTAGGTTCCCCCATGCTATTCCACTCAGATGGGTGGATGCTGAAAGTGTGGCTGAGGGATTAATGGAGGTGATCAGCCACACTGGTACACCTGTCGAGCTTTTGTCTGACCAAAGGTCTGTATTTCTCAGTAAGGTGATAAAAAGCCTCTGTAACCTACTGAATATTATGCAGTTGAAAACGACTCCTTACCAACCTCAGAGCAACGGTATCCTGGAAAGGTGGCACCGCTGTCTGCAACAGATGCACAGGAAGATAGACAAGGGCCAGGGCCAGTGGGATAAGTTGTCTCTTGGCCTATAGGGTGACGCCCCACATGGTTACTGGTTACTCCCCGTCAGGAAGTGGGGTTTCAAATAGAGGTAATTAACAATATATTTATTCGATAAAAGATAGCAAGCAACAGTAGATAGACACGCACAGCATCAAGTCGAATGACCAACAGCACACCAAGAACTTCGAGTCTAACAAGAGCACACTACTTCACACAAGTCACATGTCACAGCTATGAATAACATTACAAATGTGGTTATCATAAAGATAACCACAAACCACAAGCATGATACAGCAATAATTGAGCTACTTACAACACACATTAACATGAACTGTTCCGGCTGTTCATGACACTCCCTCCCCCTTATCCTGCGACATTCATGTCGCGGTAGGATTAAAACAAACGAGACAGACGATTCAGCATTTTGGTTGTCTTGTCCGCGACGATACCGGACGGTGAATTTGTATGGCTGGAGAATGAGACTCCATCTGGTGAGACGGCTATTGTTCTCTTTCAGTCGTTCCATCCACTCGAGCGAATGGTGGTCGGTTTCGAAGGTGAAGGCTTTTCCCAGCAGGTAGACCCGGAAAGCCTCCACTCCCAGTCGAATGGCCAGACACTCTTTTTCAATAGTGGAGTACTTCTCCTCACGTGGAAGTAGCTTCCTGCTGAAATAACCAACTGGGTGTTCCTCTCCATTGTCTATCTGACTCAGTACCGTGCCTTTTCCTCTATCGGAAGCGTCAGTTTGAAGAACGAATGGCTTGTCGAAATTAGGACTCCTGAGAACTGGCTCGGAACACATCTTTTGCTTGAGAGTGCAAAAGGCCTTATCACAATCAGGTGACCACTGTACTTGATTGGGGTTGTTCTTGCGAGTGAGGTCAGAGAGAGGAGCCGCAACTGAGGCAAACTTCTGGATGAACCGGCGGTAGTAACCCGTTAAACCCAAGAACGCTCGCACCTCTTTCTTGGTTGTCGGTACTGGAAAGGATTCAACTGTCTTGAACTTGTTTGTTTCTGGACATACTAGCCCATTGCCAACGCTATGGCCAAGGTACACACATCTTTCCATCCCGAACTGGCATTTGCGCACCTTCATGATGAGTCTCGCACTCTGCAGTCTCTGTAGAACTTGACGGATGTGTTGAAGGTGTTCTTCCCACGTCTTACTATAGATAACTATGTCATCTAGATAGGAGGCAGCAAAGTCGTCCAGACCGTGTATCACTTTGTCCATAAGCCACTGAAAGGTGGCTGGGGCACCTTGCAGCCCAAAAGGCATGACTCGAAACTGGTAGAGACCAAAAGGTGTAGCAAAGGCACTTCGTACTCGTGCTCTCTCAGTCAAAGGCACCTGCCAGTATCCCTTGGTCAAATCAAGGGTTGTGATGTACCTGGCTGGTCCTAGATGGTCAATCAACTTGTCTATGCGTGGCATAGGGTACGCGTCTGCTGCTGAGATTCCATTCAAATGCCGATAATCCACACAGAATCTCAATGTGCCATCAGTCTTTTTGACCAACACAATGGGTGAGGACCATTCGCTGGTGGAGTGTTCAATAATACCATGTTCCAGCATGTCGGCTATCTCCTTCTTCACAGTCTCTCTGTAAGCATGGGACAGGCGGTATGGGGGAAGCCTTATTGGACAAGCTGAGAACCTGTCTCTATGTCATGCTCTGCATAGTTCGTTCTCCCTGGAATATCTCCCATGATTCCAGCGAATTCTTGTCGGAGACATTGCAGATCAGCTCTCTGTTCTGGAATCAGTTGGTCACCCATCTTCTTCTGATCCTCCATCTTCCTTCCAGAGGGTGATGTCTTCACCCCCATCATGCTCATTTGCTTGCTCGTCTATCCACAAATTTTGGGTTGTAGGATGGAACCACCTCCGGAGCATGTTCACGTGGAGTATTCTGCGACGTTTGTGATGGTCAAACATGTCAATCTCATAGGTTACGTGCGATATGACCTTCTTGACAGGGTAAGGTCCCTGCCACTGTGCAAGTAGCTTGTTTGTACTAGATGGTAGGAGGATCAATACGTTGTCTCCCACCTCAAACTTCCTCTCCCTGGCATTGTGGTCATACCACCTTTTCTGCTCTTTCTGTGATTGCTGCCTTAGTGGCTTCATAGTTCCCAGCGTCTGCTGTGGACAAGGCAACCTAAGCCTGCTGTGCTTTCCCGGTCAGGTTCGGTGCTAATTTGTATGCCCATCGCTCTGGCTTGACCTCATACGCTTGCATTACGCGTTCAAATGTAGTAAGGTATGCTTCAATGTCATCTGACCCACCAAGCTTTTGCAGCTTGACATCACTCTCACTTGGCTTTGACTCTCTGGGTCATGTCCCATTCAAAGCTTCACTCCTTTCCTGCTCGGTAGTAAGTGCTCCGAGTAGTACCTTCACGTTAGCTTGCATAGCTCTCCTATCGTCTAGGAGCATAGACACTATGCTCTCAAGGTTGGTTCCAGCACCTGGAACGCCCGTGCCTGTAGCTGCGGTAGTTGGAATATCATCGTCCATCTCAGGAATAGATAATAATTGTTTAAAACCTCGTCCACTTCTGGTTTCACTCCTGAACTGCAGTTCACTGAGTGCAGCTAAACTCCCTTTTAACTTGTACGATCTGTCACAACTGCTGAGGACAACGATCCCACCGCTGCCACCAAATGTCAGGAAGTGGGGTTTCATATAGAGGTAATTAACAATAATAATATTTATTCGATAAAAGATAGCAAGCAACAGACACAACTACTCCACACAAGTCACATGTCACAGCTATGAATAACATTACAAATGTGGTTATCATAAAGATAACCACAAACCACAGGCATGATACAGCAATAATTATCACTACTGAGCACACATTAACATGAACTGTTCCGGCTGTTTATGACATAAAGGAAATTCACATTCATTATTACAGTATAATCACATGGGTTATACATCTTCACTAGTGACTGAAAACATCTTCATAATAGATGCTTTAAAATGTGAGGATGCATCACATCCTGAGTCTAAGACAGTAGCAGACCAAATAAAATAAATATTGCTTTTATCATTAGTTGTGCTACTAAGGACTGTGCTACTTGCTGGTATTGTAGAGTTAAGCAGAAGATTGCACTAGACATGTTCCTCAATCTTTCTTATCTCAGTTTTAAATGAAGTATTGCATTGTAGCATTTTATATTGCTTTCCACATGACCCTGCTACATAGTTCTGGTACATCATGGGTAGGATTCAACCTGCATTATTATGTAGCTATGCATATGTAGGTCGTAAAAGCTGGTTGTTAGGCAGATGCACCTATAACACAAATCAGTAAGAAAATCACCTAACAAGAAGCATGCATCTAATTAAGAAGATTCACCTAACAAATAGTATATGTGCAAAATTGCACTGGGAAAAGTTAAAATTCTAGCAGAGAAGCATAAAATGAGAAAAGGAATATGGTTGCTTCTACCCCAGAGTATTGATACACCAATGTTACTGTTTTTTATAGCAAAGTATCCACTAATAGTTCTTTCGAGACTAGAGATATATAGGCCATCACTATAAAAAAATACAATAACTGCTCAGGAAAACAATGAATGAATATTACAACAAAAATATATTTTAGTAACAAAACGAGTGACAAAGTGAGTACCCATACATGTAATTAAAAAAAGGTCAGAACCAGTTGAAAACAATGCTGTCCTCTGTAAATATCGCCAATTCAGTAACTGTGGTGTTTTTCTAAAAGAGTAACAAGAAGCCTCACTAGCGAACTTTTTATTGTTCGAAAGCGTGATCTTATGTGTTCTGTTGATTTTCTTCACGATTTTGACTTGTGTGTCTCTACAAACACATCAGTATGACAAACAGAGCAGTTACGACGGCAGTACCTCGACCATTACCCCATTCATTGGACTTGTACTGGGGCTCCTTCACTTGATATATTAAAATTTGACATTGTAATAACTGTGTGTAGTCTTGGCCGGTGTTAGGTTCAGGCCTCCCTTTGTAGGAGGGCCCCCTCCAGTAAGTAAACATATGATGCAGTTGGCTTGTGAACAAATGAGATTGTTAGTAGTATACTTTTACTTTTGGGTGCCTTGCAAGTGCTCCAAATATATCGCAATTGATGACGAGATGGAATTATGGCTTCTCCTATCCTTGGATGCATGCAAGAGCTAAGACCAGAGGTTGAAAACATAGCGGCGTATTTGGAGCGACTGCTAATGTTCTTCGAGGTGAACAACGTTCCCAACGATAAGCGTGTACCCACAATGCTGACGGCTATAGGTTACTCGTTACTTCGCAGTCTTTGCTCACTGACTCCACCAAGGGTCAAACCTTTCACTGATTTGGTTGCTATTCTAAGCCCATTATGACCCTAAACTGCTGGTGATAGTGGAGAGGTTTCGTTTCTACCAGGATAAGCAGCGTGGCGACGATTCCATTGCTGAATTTGCAGTTGATCTTCGAATGTTGCCAATAAAAATCTGGTACTTTCATGGATCAGAAATTATGTGACCGCCTTGTATGTGGCGTGAAGAGAGGTCAAATTCAAAAGAAACTGCTATGAGAGATCAATCACAATGACAACAGCTTTGGAGAAAATTCAGACTGGAACGAGCTAAGAGAAATTTGCAGGTTATGAAGTCTCATGGATGTGCACCTGTCCTAGGGATTAAGCAACCTCCAAATAGGTGCTATCGATATTCTTGGAAGGGTCATGAGGCAAGTGATTGCCGATTTAAGGAAGATCAGTGTTACCATTATAGACAGACAGGACATATTGTACATGCCTGTCAGTCCAAGCAGTCAGTTCAAGAATTTCAGGACGAGAGGTAGCCTTTTCTGAGTAAAAAGAATTATTGGGTCGCAACAGAGCAATTGCCAATGAAGAACCCAGGTGAAAATGACATGTCTGTCTTCACCACCAGTAAGCACTCCACTAAGCCAATCTGTGTCACCCTGTTGATCAATGAAAAGCCACTAGTTATGGAAGTGGACTCAGGAGATGCTGCCTCAGTTATATCAGAGTGCAAAGGAAGGAAGTGTTTCCATTCAGCAAGGTCAAGAAGTCGACTTTATTGCTAAGAAGTTATACTGTTGAACCCACGACAGTCAATGGAGAAATACCTGTTCGGGTCAGATATATGGAACAGAATTTTGATCATCTGACATTAGTGGTGCTGAAGCTGACCATAACTGCTAGGACATGACTGGTTGAAATTTATGAACCTTGACAGGAGAAGCATCCGAATAGTGAGCTGTTCACAGAAGGGAGCAAGAAGCCTGAAGGAGCCTGAAGGAACTCCTGCAGCAGCATCAGGACATCTTTTCAGATGAATTAAGTACCATTATATTGTATCATGCTAAGCTGAGTATTAAGGCGGGTGCCAAACCCAAGCTTTTCAGACCGAGGTCCATTCCCTTTGCTATGAAAGAACCTGAACTAGACAGGAGAGAGCTGGGGTAGTAGAAAAGATACCTTATGGTGAATGGGAAGCCCTGATAGTGCTGTTCCAAAGAAAGATGGCCAAGTTCGATTGTGTGGTGAATATAAGGTTACAGTGAATCCAGCTATTGATGTTGAGCAGTATTCCCTTCCTAAGCCTGGAAACCTTCTTGCCACATTGGGGCAATTTACTACTCTAGATCTCACATGCATATAATCAGCTTCTGTTAGCTGACAAGTTTTTCAAATTTGTGACTATAAGCACACATCATGGTTTGTACTGGTACAGTCGGCTCCCTTTTGGCGTTGCTTCAGCTCCTGTTATTTTTCAATGTGGATGGCATTCTACAGGGAATACCATGGGTCATATGCTATTTAGATGATATTCTAGTAACAGGTACCACTGAAGCTGAGGATCTTGAAACCCTCGAACAGGTATTAAATTCACGCAAAGACATGGGAGTTCGAGTTAGGAAAGACAAGTGCACGTTAATGTGTGCTAGCATTGAGTATTTGGGGTACTGCATGGATTCTGATGGACTGCAACCACAGATGCAAAACTCCAGGCCATATTGGCTTTTGGGTCTCGTTAATTATTATTATGGGGTGATTCTTATCCACTATTTTGAATCCACTTTAACCAGTTTTTCTTAAAAGAAACTGCAGGTGGAGATGGTCAGTTGACCGTTTTCACAGTTTCCAATTAGCCAACTTCTCTTTAAAGTCATTGCAGGTTCTTCTTCACTATAACTCATTACTCCCTCTCAGGATGGCTGGTGATACTTCTGCTCATGGGGTGGGAGCAATCCGTCGCATCTTATGCCTGATAGTTCTGAGTGACCAATTGCATTTGCATCAACAACTCTCTCTGTCAGTGAGTGTAATTACGCACAGGTAAAAAAAGAAACCCTGCCACTAATTTTGTGGCTGAAGAAATTCCACATCTATTTGTATGGCTGTAAGATGGGAATACCACCTATGGCTGCTGTACAATATCAAATTGAATTTAGTGGTAAAAAGGCCCATGCCAATACTGATGGCTTATCATTATACCTCTTACCAACATATTTACTAAACTCTACTACACACCGTAGTAGCATCTTCAACATTTCACAAATGAACAGTCTGCCCATGATAGCTAGGGAACTTAAAGCTGCTATCAGAAAAGCCATTGTTCTGAACAAGGTGTATTCTTATAGTATGGATAGCCTACCAATACTGATGGCTTATCATGTCTACCTATTACCAACACATTTACTAAACTTACAGACTGTAGCGTCTTCAAAATTTCACAAATAAACAGTCAGCCCGTGATAGCTAGGGAACTTAAAGCTGCTATCAGAAAAGACATTGTTCTGAACAAGGTGTATACCAATACTGAAGGCCTATCATGTCTACCTCTTACCACATATTTACTAAACTTACAGACTGTAGCATCTTCAACATTTCACAAATGAACAATCTGCCCGTGATAGCTAGGGAGCTTAAAGCTGTTACCAGAAAAGACATTGTTCTGAACAAGGTGTATTCTTATAGTACGGATGGCCTAACTCGTCTGACAAGGTTTTAGGACCATTTAGGTCTCGTAATCAGGAGTTGACACTGGAGGACGGTTGCCTCCTCAGTGGTGTACATGTTATCTTACCATCAATGCTGCATATTAAGTTATTGGAGGTCCATTGTAATCATCCGGGATTTGCAAGATGAAAGTTGTTGCCAAGAGTTATATGTGGTGGCTATGAAGTAGAGGCTGTGCTTCATTAATGTGGGTGTCCTCCAACCATGCTCCAGATTGGAGAGTTACGAGAAAGTCTCTGGGTAACTCTTTGTAGCTGACAAGCTATTTTCATGGTAGGCATCCACCATTTACCCTCAGTACAGTCTGGGTCGCACCAGTTACAAAACAATCTGTCTCAATCTGTGAAGATTCCGTGAAAATGCACATCTTTTCTGGTTGTCGTTGGTCCTGGTCCACAGCATGTGGATGGTTAGACAGGTGGTAGAATGACCGTGCTTTTAGTCTCAGTATGGTCAAGAAGTGGTTTGTTGAGATGTAGGTTAAAGAGTTGACACCACACTAAGGTTTGCTGTGTATTGCCTTTTCCTTGGTGGACTTCTCTCTGCAATATTTATTCATGGCCATATTCAGGTGGCTTCCAGGATACTAGTATACTGTACCACAATCAAAGTCACAATCCAGGTATTGTAGGTCAGAGGAAGGTGTGGGGGGGTGCTTGTCGGCAAGCTTGCATAGCCACTCTGAGTTGTAGTTATTGATGGGGACACATCACCTATATACAAGATTATGTTATGACCTGGTATATTATGGGTCAAGTGAGGCTTTAGGTCTCCTGAATTGACTTTGCTTTTCATATCTTTGCCATTATCAATCCTGCAATGTGCAGAGGCCCATAGGAATGATGCCAGGTATTTTGTAGGCCCCAAACAGTCTTGTGCTAACCTGACACCTTTCCTTGATGCTTTTCATATGTTCTTCTTCAGGACTCGCTCACCTATGGTTTAAAAAAATAATTTAACATGCGCATATCTTCAAGTCTAGAGTTATGACTGCAATTATTGAACAACATAAAATAAATTGGAAATATACAAAATGTCTTATAAATTATACTTTGAAACTGATTTTAACTCAACAATAATAACGATTAACCTGTATATATCTCCCACAAGGGGAGCAGTATATCGCACCCTAAATATCTTAATTTTGGACAAATAAATTATCACCCTAAGCATACCTATTGCAAACTGGAAGCATTTTAAACCAATAGTTTCATTTACAAATTCAAAATGCGTCAGCTAATTTTAGTTTCCAAATCATACACAATCCCCCAAGTCTGTTTTAACTTCTTCAGGAGACCCATCTGTGTATATATTCACATATTGTAACTCTTCCTCATAATCATGTTCTGATTGTTGGATATGGTGGCACCCCGAGCTCAGACCTCCCAACCTTGGCAAATTAAATTCCTGGACATATGACCAATTTTCCTTGGACGAGTCATTTCCCTGGACACCCACCTCCCACAAACAGTGTACTGAATATTATAGCTACAGAGCAAAAGATTTACATAAAATTTGAAACCAACAACACTAACAAGCTACTATAATTATACTTACTAGCTAATGAAAAATGCAAAGTTAGTCACTGCCAGACTCAAATTATTCTGACTGAGACTGCGTGGTCGTTTTTCTTAAACTTCTGCAAGTTGCAGTCCAGCAGAAAGAAGACCTTGATCATTAATATGGGGCTAATTTTTTCCACACAAAGGAAATGTGTATATTGGACCTTGATCATTATGGGGTGAGAATCCCTGGTCAAATGTAGCAAATCCCTGGACCCCTGGATAGAATCTTGAAAAGGCTAAATCCCTGCAGGCATCTCTGGATGGTTGGGAGGTCTGCGACCTGTGTGGCTACTTCTTTGTTGATGATTGCATACTAGTGCTGGCTTAAGTGGTGGGGAGTATATATATATAGTAACTTACTTGTTCCTGTGAGTTTGGCTGTCATTTTTGTCATTTTTGTTATTTGGACAGTACCCTCTAAGTGTCTGGTTTGTGCACTCATCTTGGCCATTTGTTTGTTGACATGAAACTGGACTGGACTGTCAAAATCAGTCATGCTTCCACGGGTTTGAGGACCATGGCATGACACACATGACTTGATTGTGTAATGTGGAGTGCCTAGTTGACATATGTGCCCAGATGTGCTCAGATGTGCGGTAATTGGATGAAGGGAGTTTAAGCATATTATGTTCATGTGATTTGCATGGGAAATTGCAGCACGAACATCTTCAAGGGTCCTTTTTACAATTCTGCATTTCTATATGCCTGATCAAGTTCAATTGACTTTCCCTGCAATTGGATAGTGAGGCCACTGGTATATGCTAGAATCTCTTTGCAGACAATCCGGGACATAATGAAATCACTTTGAGTGATAGCATGAAATAAGCCATTAGCTTTTGAAATACTTTCTGTATTAAAGGATCGGTCATTTCTTATGTGGTCCAAGCTCACTACAACTGCTTCTGTCAGGCAGTATATATATTGTGTCCAACGAATCAAGTCTCTCGATCCACCTATACACAAATATAAATAATGACAATAATATTATTGTGGAAATAAATTATTTTATGACCTTGTTCTGCACAAGTCGATCAACTTGTTGATCTTTGACTGTGGACATAATCCAGCAATTTTAACATCAAGCGCACAGCCTGTCTCTTTGGAGAAAAGTTCATTTTTTTGAAACTTCTGTCACAGTGCCCATCATATTTCTCACCATCTGCAGTATAGATTTCTGTAAATTGAGAGGATTTTTTTCAATACAATATGTAGCTTTACCTGTATAGAACAAGTTTTCCTCACACACAAGTTAGTTTATGGCTTGTGCAGTGGATATACACAGCATGAGGATAGGATTGCTTAATCCTAGCAGCAGCTCCTCTTGTACTACCTGCCATATTATCAGCACCATCATAGCACTGTCCTCTACATAAATAGAATAATAATAACTGCGGGCAACATAGATATGTACTCTATCATACCTGCAATATGACATATCCAAACCTAACTTGGTGATGAATTCTGTCATAGCTTTTGCAATAGCTTCACCTGTAACACCGTCCTTGCATGCAAGAAATCCTAAAAAATCTTCTCTAATTTCATTATAGACTGCACTATAATAGCGAATAACAACAGTCAATTGTTCTATATTACTGCAATAGGTTGCCCCATAATTTCATTATAAACTTCACTATAATAGCGAATAACAACAGTCAATTGTTCTATATTACTGCAATAGGTTGCCCCATAATTTCATTATAAACTTCACTATAATAGCGAATAACAACAGTCAATTGTTCTATATTACTGCAATAGGTTGTCCAATCTCCCATTATAGAGTTCCATAATGTTGAAAAGTAAGATTTTGAGATATCTTGATATCTTTTACTATCAAATCATGAATATATTCTCCACAGCAGTTAATAAGTTCATTTTGAATTGTTTTCGACCTATAGGTTGCATTTTTTTAAGCATTCTCTAGATGAGACTCCAAAATCTTGTCACCTGATTCAATTCGAAATTCCAGTAGCTTCTGAAAATTTCCAAAGTTACTTTCTTCAAAATACTGACTATCATCTTTATGACCACGCAGTGATATATTTTGCCTCCCACAAAATATTACAGTTATTTTCTTGTATGGTTTTTACAGCTTGATCAAGTTGTTGCTTTACTGGTGTAGATTTATTCTCCATGGACTTCCAAAATTCTCTCCAGCCATAACTACTGCCATTTTATGAACTTCAGAATTAGACTGGTGCTCTTTAAATGTTCGAGTTGCTGAGGTATATATGTATATGTTTAAGAGCCTATCCCATTTCAGACCCTTTTACCAGTTTGTTTGGCAAATAATACACAAGGGAGACACAATGCACCATCCTTTAAAGCAGAGTATACTAACCGCGGATATTGTTGAAGCCATTCATAATTAAATGCTCTTTTCTTACCGTACTCCTCCTTCTTAGGAAATGAAAACTTTTTTATCGGGTTACCAGACGTCTGTAAGGAATTTGTACACTTCTTCAAGGTGGGAGTCCATGTTGTTAAATGTCCCTATGTCTCGCCAAACGAAACAAATGGCATGAGATTTGCGACGCTAGAAGCAGTCATCATAAAAAAGTGACCACACCGACTGGTAGTATAGTTTTTGATCTAAAAGAGATAAATCTGTTGCAGTATCCCACGGGGAACAAGCTACCATCTACTCGCACACCAGACGTATCTACTATATAGCCGATTCACATGCTAGCATTGCAATATCATAAAAGTTGGCAACCCTGCATGATAGCTATTGCTAGAAGTATATCATTCTGTACTTGTGTGTGTGTGTGTTTTTACCGTATTTTTTAAACCTTGAACAGCTTTTTTACCTTGAGCAGCTTTTTTAGCGGGGAAAAAAAGCCAAAATCGAACAAGTTACTGAGAAGTCTTCCTTTTGGCCATGGCTTACATTGTGGTGACCCTTTACCGATCAATTGAGTACACCAAAAATTTGACAGTCTTCTGGAACACTAAGGAAGACTACCTAGATCCGCCACTGAATTGTGTACAACACAAGCTGTGATCTAAATCAGTAAAGAAATGGTTTATGTAGGCTTAATTTGTTGTGAAAAATATACACTATATATATATATATATGTATGTTCCATCCAATCTATGAATCTGCCCAATCTATAGATTGTGCAGCACAATCTATGAATTCATAGATTGTGCTGCACATTCTATGAATGCCCATCTATTGCCTGCCGATCAATACACTTCAAAACATGGTAGCATATTAACACACTTTGCAACAGAGAAAGTGATGATTGCAACTGAGAGTGTAATGATGTAGAAAAAAGTGATACTGAGAAAAAGTTCCACATGGACTTGGCAGATAAAGAACTAAGTGACATGGCAAGTGTAGAGCAAAAAAAGATATTGAAGAATTCTGCAGGGAATGCTATGGAGGTTATGGCAGTGACAGTTCTCACGGATGTGCCAAGAGCAAGACCATAACAATGGCAAAAGGAGCAAAGATAGTGAGAATACTGAAATGAAGTCTTAGAGAATCAGACTCACCACAATTTAGGCACTGGATAAAACAGAGAGGTTTTCAGCTCGTGTCACAATCATCACTTGGACTCAATGATGTACTCTGTCTCCCTTCAAGGAAGGAGGTTTGTGAATACTTTACTATTTTTCTTTATAGGACAAGAAAGTGATATTGTATGCGAGAACACCATTGTCATTCTAATCAACTTAGAATCCAAATGATCCTACAATTCTATCCAAATGGAGAAGAGTAGCGTATGTGAAGATTTCTTCACAATCTTACAAGAAGTTCATTTTAAGCAGAAAGGGCATATTGGTGAAAAGAAGACTGCAGAGGAGGTATGAGCTCAACTTAACAACTCCACCAGTTTGATTTGTATAACGATATCAGTGAAACCAAGAGCAGTCTTAAATAGCTATTCCTTTTATTGATGCTACATTGTATTGCATAGACTTTTTTGTAGGTATCTAAGATGTATGACTGCTTGCCACGAGCTGCATGCAGCAAGTTTGTGCAGCTGTGCTTAGTCTGCCATTCTCATAAGCCACAGACCACACATGCACCACTCAAGCCAATATTGTCATCAGGATTTATGACCAGAGGGCAGGTATGTGAATCCCTACTACATAACATTGTTTTCCCATTGACTTGATTAATTGCTATATTTACCACAAATTGATTTAATTGACATGAGGCATCGGCCAGATGGGATGTACAAATGGATTGGCCACTACATGGATGATTGGTCCAAATTTCATGTCTTGTTTCTTCTGTCGAGAAAATCTGCTGCAGAAGTAGGCCTTAATCTACAAAACAAAATCTTTACCTTCCTAGAATTTTACATTCAGACAATGGACGTGAGTTTGTGACAATTGCTCTACTGGTCTCTGTGCTTGTCGTCAGAAAGGTGCTGTGTGTTCTACAAAATGCCATAAATGGTCAACATGTAACAATCTACCTCGTTCACCCAAAGATGTACCATCAACAAAGAGACCTTGTCAATCTCCCACATACGAGAGTGCACCATCAAAGAAACATAAGCAGAAGAGCAATAGCATGGAAGTTAGCAACCCTGGCAAGATCTTGCCTAAAAATACCAAGACTAGACCTGGTGACAGCAAAGATAATACACTTGATATTGTCAAACAGGTCAGCATAGAATTCTGGCTACCTGATCCATTCCTCAGCATCAGAGACAAAGAAGTTCTTGAAGGGGGAA
Source organism: Cladorhizidae sp. MBARI D1340-BT2 (assembly GCA_028752905.1). Classification (NCBI taxonomy): domain Eukaryota; kingdom Metazoa; phylum Porifera; class Demospongiae; order Poecilosclerida; family Cladorhizidae; species Cladorhizidae sp. MBARI D1340-BT2. The sequence goes on along the minus strand of JAQNBH010000008.1, from coordinate 11,015,272 downwards.
ATTGGTTAAATGATAGGCATATCAATGCTGCACAAATACTTCTGCAGAACCAGTTTCCAGCAGTCAATAGTCTGCAGAACACTCTGCTTGGGCAGGTTAACCAGTGGAAAGAAATGAAATCAAATGGAGTCCAGCTAATCAATGAGAGCAATAGGCATTGGTTGTGTATTTCAACATTTAAAGATGACGTCAGAGTATATGATAGTCTGAATACCACTAGATTGAGTAAGAACGTAACCAATCAAATTTGCTAGCTTACAACCAAGTCCGATGTCACAGTACATTTGATGGAGGCCCAAGAACAAGTGGGTGCAACAGACTGTGGCCTCTTTGCAATCGCGACTGCAACTGCTATCTGCCCCAGAATTCCTCCCTGTGATTGTGTGTGGAAACAATCACTAATGAGAACTCACTTGAAGAAGTGCTTTGAGAGTGGGACAATGACACCATTCCCTGGACTGGATATCATTCATCAAACTACCCTCTCAAAAGAACAACCAGTGTTCACTGTAAAACGTATAAAATTACTTCAACAATTTATATCTATAATGTATACTGATTATAATAATAGTTTCAAATAGCGTAAACGACCGATTATCAACTGCGTTTCGAACTTGCTATTATATCTCGGTCGTTATAAGGCTTAAGAATATATACCAATCCAACATTATAATATACTGTTTTATGTTTACTACTTCTGTAGGAAACCGTTCTACAATGCTATTGTTAGCTATAATTATATGTTCCATCCAATCTATGAATATCCATGTCTCTGCTGAATCTATAGATTGTGCAGCCCAATCTATGAATTCATAGATTGTGCAGTCCAATCTATGAATTCGTAGATTGGGCAGATTCATAGATTGGATGGAACATATAATGTTCCATCCTATCTTTGAATCTGTTGCAAAGGGTGTTAATAATCTACCATGTTTTGAAGTGTATCGATTGGCATTCATAGATTGTGCAGCACAATCTATAGATTGGATGCCAATCTACAGCACAATCTATAGATTGGGCAGATTCATAGATTGGATGGAACATAATTATATATTAATTAGAGGCTTATTAAATCATTGGCATTGACCAATTTATGTCCACATGCCAACCACCAGTAAAGCAAAACACCACAAGCAGGTGGTGAATTATTTACATACCAATGCCAATAAAACTGATGCTGCTCTTCCAAATACTGCTGTGTTCTCTAACCACTATGACACAGTTATATGCACCATTCTGAAACAATACTCAACCTTCAGCAGGTAGCTACAGGTGGGTCTTTCCCTGTGTGGACTGACCTGAAAATTCTAATGTCAGCATATTATATCTGATAGTATGATAGTTTGCTAGATCAACACTATAGCAGGGATGTACGCAGACTTTTGAAAAGGGAGGTTATGTATATATGTCTGATGTGCATCATGTGGCCGAAAGCCATGGTGAGGAAAGTGCAAGAGGGAAATATAATATATGCGCCCCATCCAGCACAAATCGCGGAAACTCCAAAAATATATACAGAGATGATTTTTATTAAGCAAACTTCAAAAATATTAATATATATAGAGACAAAATTACTGAACTAATAAGCTAGCACATTGAATTCTGCGTGGATGCTGTTCTATGTAAAGTTTGCAAACAGTATCGATATTAACCATAATTATTAATGTGTATTAATGCTAAGGCACTGACTTTCCTCACTCAGTGTGGATCTCAAGTAGTTGTTTAAATGTCGAAGTGCGGAAGCAGATCGCTCACAAGTACAGGAACTGAGTGGGACTGTAGCAAAAAGCTTCAAAAGGTATAAACATTTGGAAGGGTTTTGGGGCAGCAGAGTTTAAGCGATTCACTCAGAGTTTGAGGACGCTCATCTGGTGAAATTTGTAGCCACCTTAACTTCCAGCGATGTAACTCTTCATCAAGTATACTCACATTTGGTAGATCTTCAGAATAGGAAGTAACAGCAGGTTCAATATTAACAAAGGACGAAGTAGTGATATGGCTTGGCAAGAGGTATTGCAATGAAGCTACCTGGTTGGTATGCTTGATGTAATATCATTAATAATGTGGTCAAGAAAAGGGATGACTACAGCTCATTTAAAGTAATCCTCAACTGAATTAGTTGGTGGATCCAGACGATGCTGCTGTCGCTGAGTTGTGCGTGGCATTGAAATAGTTATATTGGACTGAACTGCCAATCTAGAACTATGCCGAAAGATACGCTGTCAAAAATTATCAACATTCTGTTCTCTCTCTTTTCAATTTATTGCAACAGTCTTGTACTATTGTCACTCCAGAGATAAGGTCTTGGTACTTTCCTTGTAATTTAACAACAGCTTCTTTAATATAAAGAAGAGACCTAAAGAGAGTGACTAGGCAATACAAAAATGCAAAGGACTCCAACGTTTTCATGTATGCAAGAGCATTTTCCTTATCATCAGCAGTCCAACCATCATTAAAGTTCAGAAACTTACTATTTCCATAGAGAACTCTCACACATTTTAAGGATGATATAGACAGAAATGCTCCCAGCCATCGATGTTCTCTACCCATTGAGTAATGCAAACGTTGATTATTGAAGACTGCTTTGTGCCAATCTGAGACCTCTTCTGAATGATTACTTTAAGGAGGCCCTCTCTGTTAGCCGAATACTTATTCGATAATGTGAACCCTGTTATCTGATCTACACAGTTCCCTATAGGTGGAGGAACTTAAGATAGCCAGATTAATGGAATGACTTGCACAATGGGCGTACAATGCCTTGGGCTGCTTCTCTCGAAGTAATGCCTGCACACCAGCTATCTCCCCACTCATCGTTGAGGCCCCATCATACCCTTACCCTTGCAAATCACTCATTGATAAGCCAAACCCCTCCAAGGTCTGTATAATATATCAGCTGCTCGGACTCTCTCAAGTTTTACAAATGAAACAAACTCTTCTCGAATGTCACCATGGCCATCAACAAAATCAAGGCATATAGGCAAATGCTCTACATTGTGACATGAAACTAGAACGGAAAAATATTTTTGCTTCTTTTATCTCAGATATTGTTTTAGCAAGAATCATATCCTAGCCTATAATATTAATAATTTAATTTTGAGTCCTTGGTGATAAGTGTGTTGCATTCTTTGCATTCTTTGCCTTGGTACAATAAAAATGCTCATATAAAATACTGTCTGTCTCAGCAAAAGATTTTACCAGTACTAAAAAGTTGCCAGGATTCTTTGACGATTCAACATCCTCTAACTTTCCACGAAATGCAATACCCTGTTTGCCCAGAAAACAATTGCTCGTACAATTTTCCAGGGTATATATATGCTTATTTTCTTTTGAACAGCAGTGCTTGTCATTACATCTACTCGTGATGTTCAATTGTACATTTAAATGCATCTGCTTGCTGCAAACAATCACGATGGTATTGAAGCTTCGCATGATTATTTAAAGTGCAACTCATCTTGATCCAGTTAGAAAAAGGCTTAATTACCAGATAACCTTTATCTTTACATTGGCTTGATGGAAGAAACAGAGCACAAGGTGCACAAAAGACACCATCTACCTTAGAACAGTAGACTAGCCAAGGATATTTACTGAGCCACGATACGTTAAACTTTCAGTGATAGCCATGTGACAAGGTGCCAGGAAGGACACTAGGCAATGGTACATCGTGGTGACATAAGAAAGAGTATCTAGCACCACAGAAAGCTCATTATTAATCATCAATAGACCTATTCGGAGATAATAAATTACTACGATTCTGGTCATTCGGCACTTCCACTTGAGCCTTCATTAAGTACAGGAACCTCATCTTCATGACAGCTTTCCAGAGTGGTATATACTGATTTCAGAATGATCCAGATCAGACTGAGGTTCACTAGAATCTGAATAAATGAAATTGGTTTATAATTATATACAAGTGTACAGGCTTCAAGCTAAATAGCTAGCAATAATTTCTCTTACCTTCATCCTCAATGGCTGAAAAATGACCTAATATCCATAGATTGTCGTTGCCTCTTCATGATTGAGTTGTAGCTCAGTAGTTTCCACAACTACTATTAATGCTCACTACATGTGCATCATGTGTAACTGTGCAATGATTAGCTCATTGTAATTTTGTTTCCACATTATCAATGTACCTGTGTATAATTAAAATTATATTAATGAAATGTGCTTTTTAATGAAATGTATACACCTGATAATGAAATTTCCCTGATTAACGAAATGTACCAGTAAATGAAATCTGAGGGAGGGGAAAACACACACACAAACACATTCCAATGAATATGATTAAAATGAAAGGGGGGGTTTCTACATAAGCCCCACCTGCGTACGCCCATGAATAGTAATTTGAATTATTGGTTTTGTACTATCGAGTTGCGTGGCAACTATTACTATAAGTGATATGGCAAGTGAGGGATATTTACAGGTCCAATCCCCAGTGAGACTTCTTCATTCCCAATGAAGGTGGAGGAAAGTGGGGTTGTGTATATCTGGGCTGTAACTCTACTAAAGATCACATCTTCAACTCAAGGTCCGTACTCTAGTTATAATTTTCAGTCGAGCATAGTTATCCTGGAGGGGTGGCTGTCATTATTCCTTATGTTTTATTTAATTCAAGCCCACTACAGTATGTATCCTACCTAATAGTTTCCCATCCTTTCCCACAATAGCTTCTGATGCTAGGCCAGTACGTAGTTAAGAACAGTTTCTCGCACATGATACTGTGTGTTGAGGAATAAACCTTACAGCTAAGCCATTGTTGAGTCTAATGTCATGACTTAGCTGACAAAACAAGCTGTATGAATAGATTAATCCCAACACTTGTTTAGTTATGATCTGACACGTATATACATCATTCAGCACAGAGAAGATAGATAGCCTCAAAATGTGCTGGAAATATCTCACCCAAGGCATTTTAAGGTCACACAGCTCTGACATTCACATAGATGATGCCACTCCTTCTCCTCCCCCCCCCCCCCCCCCCCCCCCCCCCCCCCCCCAAAAGATACAATCAACAAGATAGGGTATATATGTGGTTGTTCTGCAGTGCACAATGTGGGTTACATGAGTAAATAAAGTCAGCAATAGGTCCTAGTGTATAGTGTACTACTACAACAATAAATAAAAGTTAGAAAAAAGTCCTAGCCCTAAAGTTTGGCTTTGTGTAGTTCTCCACTGATACAGAAACAGCAAAACAAACCAAAATAACCACTCTTGAACAGAAAAAAATAGTTAACCAACTAAAAAGAAACAAAAGTAAACAATTAAAATAGAAACAAAAGTAAACAATTAAAATCACCTTCTCAATAATCAACTTCAAATTGTTTCACTCGACGTATGCCTTATCACGAATAATGCGTGAGCCTGCTATATACTGGTAACTAGCTATATATCACGTGCCAGTCCTAGGACGTGCACCCGGTCCCAGTGTAAAAAAAAAAATTTTTAATTAAAATATGCAATAAATAAAAATGTACATAAATAAAAGAACAATTATATATATATTATATAAAAAATATTTAATAATAAATTTTAAAAAACTGGCGCTTATTGTGCAATCGGAAAGGCCGTTTTTCTAGACAATGAGCGATTTCAGACAATATTTCCTCAAAACGAAACGTCAATTGCTGGAAAGGATCACGCGGAAGGTTTTTTTGAAACGTCAGTTATACCAAGAATTGCTGGAAAGGATCACGCTGGGAGAAAGAGAAGGAGAATTATTTTAAACAAGGAATGCCATGTAATGAAGAAGAGTGAGAAGGACTAGCAGAAAATGCCCCGCTAGCGGCTGTTGCTGAGCCTGGTACAGCAGGCAAGTTTAATGTTTATCTCCATACTAAAAAGTTACTTGCTGTTTCCTTCCTTTGTTAGCGAGTGTCTTCGGTCCTGAAGGTGTGAGTAGCGCCTTCTGCGAACCTTCACTTACCTTGCAATCAATTGAAAAAATGTCTGAAGAGAGGCCAGTTCCAGTGGTGACCCTGAACAGGAAGAAGTTGGCTCTCATCGTTCAGCTTCTTCTGGGGTTTGCTACTTGATCTAATGGCTCTACCTCTTCGGACTAGAGGGGTGTTGTAGGAGAATTGGGTAAGGATAATTGTTTAATAGACTTAGATAAGCTTAGACTGGTCATAGTAATAAGTGTATTCAATGTGGTAACCAAGCTCCCTTACAACTGAAGGAAAAAATTTCCCGTAGGGCAGGCATGGTGTGTCATATTTTTTTCTTTTTGTTCAGATTGTGGTAATACTAAAGACATCTCAAACCCTATATCTGTAGAACCCCATTCATTGAACATCCAGCCAGTACTGGGTGCTTGCATTGCTGGAATTAGTCATTCTGGACTGGATGACATCACTGCAGTCATGGATATGTTGTCCCCTCTTAGTTCCACCAGTTTTTTTAGTTTTTTTAAAATATACCAAGTCAATAGGGAGTGATGCAAATGCAGTAACACAGACTATTATGTTGGATGCCACTCATAGGTTACATGATTTTTATGGGGTAGGCATGAAGACATCATTGATGTTAGTGGCACTGTTGACGGCACGTGGCATAGACAGGGCCACAAATCAAATTATGGCATTGCTGTGATGTCTTGGGACACTGGAGAAGTTTTAGATTATTATCTTATGTCTAAGTTCTGTCAAGCTTGCGCGCAAATACCTGAAGATGAAACAGGGAAGTTACAAAGAATGGTTTGAGGGTCACCAGTTAAGTGTGAAGCCAATTTTGAAGGCTATTCTGGTTCCATGGAAGTTGTAGGAACACAAAAACTTTTTTGACGTTCAGTGGATAGATCGAAGCTTTTAGGCACACATACATAATTAGTGATGGGGATATAAATGGTTGTTGGATGTCAAGTTGAAATAGAGAAGGTAGAATGTATAAATCGGGTTAGTAAGTGCTTTTTAAAGCATTTTGAGACATGCATTAAAAGGCGATGTTGATGACGATGGCAAGCATGTAACTTTGAGTGGCACTATGGGGATTAGTCATGTGTTTATAATTAAAATGCAAACCTACTATGGGGAACCAATTACGAGGCAAACTAGATGGGATGCTTCGCAATGTGAAAGCAATTTTTTTAAATCAATTGCAGAACATTCCCCCCAACATGAGTATAGTTCTCCATGCATTTTGAGTGGACCTTGTGCTAAAGGTTTTGCACAAGTGTTTAAGCGACTACGACGTATACACAGAATCAAAATCAGAGTTTTAATTCTGTAGTGTTGAGTAGAGTGGATAAGACAGAGCATATGAGCAAGTATCAAGCTTGCCGTCGATTTAGGTGTGGTGAGCTTCAATGTTGGGAGGAAGGTTGGCTTTTTGGTAAGATTATGTCTAATAGGTAGTCGATCCTTTGAGTGTTCTATTTTGTTTATGTGTGGTTTGCTTTGTATTGTCAAGCTTGCAGGGATTACTGGAGGACGAGTGAAGACGTGTGTGGAGGATGACGATGGATGCACCTGGGCATGGAGCCCTGCAAATTATGATGTTTATGAGCAACATAACAAATAAAATGTAAAAATGTACGTTATATAATTTGTTAGGTTGGACACTGGCTGTTGCTGAAAAATAGAGGAAAGAAAGGAAAGTGAGTCAATTGTTTTTTTCAGGTTGCTCTCATATCATTTGAAAGCAAATTTTATACTCTACAACTTGATTGAGTTTTTGTTTGAGAGGATCTTAAAAAAAGACGTATGGATGAAAATGTAACGTGATGTCGTGATGCACTAAAAAACACACCTTTTTTCAAAATTTCAAAAACGTCAGTTTGTAGTACATGTACTTGTTTGACTAATAAACCAATAATAGCCTCGCAAAGGTCGTTGCTGGAACGTGGTTTACTAAATGGCTTGCGGTCTGCACTCGCAGGAGCCTATAATCACAAAGGAAAGAGCAAAAGAAAATTACAAAAGAAAATTACTAGAAAGCACACTGCACAAGCTATAATTATTTTGGCGATACTTTTTATGAGACCACAGGTATGTGCAGACTTGTTCGCCCCTATGGAATTTTAACGAAATTCATTTTACAACCGTGCACTTGACCACATACTTACGTTTTAGCGCCTAATGAAAACACTCATTTGTATAGAGTAGGGCTTCCTCTAGCCACTGGTCCTAATTTCAACTCTCTATATAGCACTTGGCAAGCTGGAGATATTTATGCAGGCATTCAGGTTTTGAGGTTCCCTCTACTTTAGCTCCAGTTACTTGGCTATAGTTATGTCTATGAAAAATATTTTTGTATCAAAAGAGAGCACACAGAGAGACCGATCTTTTGAGCTATATAACAAGTCCATATCATGATGTTTACAGAATCTATTGAGCTATAATATGGTAACCACATTAAAAATGAAATTATGGGGAAGGCCTCCCCCCTAACTGTCAACCCTTAAAAAAATCGATATTGGGTTAAAAAATATCCAACAAAGCTTTAAAAAAATAGCTACATTCCACTTACCTACCGAATATCAAGGTTGTATATAAACATTCGTTAACTAAGGGGAAAATATGGAAAAACACCGACCATTCAGAATTTGAGCAGCTGTTTCATCACGATCAAGATATAACCTTGGGTCCAGGGAGAATGCATGCCCGTACACAGGGGGGGGGGGGGGGGGGGGTGCACAGGCACCCACATTTCAAAATAATTATATTCATGACAGTACTTGGTGTACATGTATGTTGTATGTATGTGTGCATGAAATAGTTAGCTGACATTTTTATTGTTAATCATCAGTTCAACTTCCGTTATACATATACCATATACATATACCATAAACCCTGCTTCATTCCAATCATCAACTCTTTAAGGGGGTGCTTCAGGTCCAACAATGTTTTTTGTTTTTGGTTTTGGTTGTTGTTTTTCTTCACATAAATATGTTGCCAGGACCTGTAAGATGCTGCATTCCAAATTTGAGAAGATTTGGATGCTTGATTCTGGACTTATAGTGACTTTTGTACATACACCTCCATTCAATTCTTGGGAAAGAAGACTGTCCGTGGAGGGTGAGTTTCGATGGTATTATTATTTTTTACTTGTGGTTACAGCTTTAGAGCTCCGTAGATTCTTCAAACTTCATGGTATGGACTTGATATATAGCTCAAAAGATAGGTCTCTCTGTGTGCTCTCTTTTGATATATACTCAAATATGTTTCATATGTATAACTATAGGCAAGTTACTAGACCCTAAAGTGGAGGGACCTCAAAAACCTGCATCCCAAAAACCTCATCCAGATTGCTAAGTGCAAAAAAAATGAAATTGGTACGAGTGGCTAGAGGAAGCCCTAGAGCATGCATGACCTTTTTCATTAGGCATAAAAATTTACGTGGTCAAGCGCGTGGGTAGAAAATTGAGGGCATTGATTTTCAACGCACCCGTGCGCCCATCATGTTTGCAGAATCTACGGAACTCTAAAGTTGTAACCACAATTAAAAATAATTAAAAAGTAAAAAATACCCTCGGTCCTCCTTTAGACGGCTGTAACAGCTTTTTGTCAAATTCTGGTTTCCAATCGGCATAACTAGGTTAAAATAAAATTTGCCCAAACCTTGAATATCATTTTGAAGCTCTTTCTTTGCTCTTTGTGTTCAATGATCAATTTTTTTTAAATTCATAATAATAAAAAGTTATGTTGCTTAGTGGGCGTGGCATCTATATGAACCCAGCAAACAGTGGGAATATTTTTTTTTTTAATTCTGATCATTGATAACAAAGAGTAATGCATTATCTAAACAAACAACAAATTTGAAGTCATTTGATCCAATATCCAAGATGGGAAGCTGTGAATGGTAATTTTGAGGAGGTTTGATGCGCAGGTACCTAGATAGAAAAACACCTGTGAATATATCATTATGCATATCACTTGAAAGCACATAGAAAGGGCTATCTTATCTTTTGACAAAATAATTATATTTGTAGCCCTAGAAACCTAAAAGTTATGATGGTTTTTACTTCGTGGCATGTTTTTTGTGGTTTGACCTAAAGCACCCCCTTAACCAAATGGCAATTAATTACTATTCAGATTGATCAACACCTTCACCAGAAAACTTTAATTATTTCCTGTTATGTTGTACTTATGGACTGCACTCACATGCAGCTGGAAGCTAAAGTCAGTGTGCATAATTTATGAGTGTAAGTTTCCCTTGGAATAAAGTTATGAAAAGACAGCATCAATCTCAAGACATGGTCCTTTTTTACAAAAGAATTACCTGTGATGAAGGAGGTAAGTAAAACAATGGTTAGGCTCTAGCTACAATTGAGATTTGAGATTTTACTGTAACTTTAGGACTCCCCAGTTCAAGCACCCAGAATGAAGCTCCAAGAAGCCCTTCTCTACCAACGATTCTTCCACCATCAGGTGATAGTGATAATGTTGAATGTGGACGTGAATGTCAACCTGCCTTCCAAATTTCAAGTCAGCAGTTTTCATCAGGTCTTGAACAACCCCCTTTTGATGATATTGGGACCTTTTTGGTCCAAAGAAGTCTATGGAAAGCATTATTTGCACAGTTAGTAGTCTTTCTATTGATGAAAAGTATTTTTTACTTTATCATCATATAAACCCACCTAGTGTTTTGCCATGTACACAATTTCGTGGTAAGAACCGAAAGTTTGATATTTCTTGGCTCGAAAAATATCCCTGGCTGTTGTATAGCCCAAAGTTGGATGCTGTATTTTGTGGACCATGTTCACTTCTTCTTTCTAGTATTAATAGAAGGGATAAAGGTTATCTTGTGAATAAACCTTACTCTAATTGGGCAAAAATAAGTAATGACTTAAGTAAACACTCTTCACTTCAATATCATTGTGAGTGTCTTCAAGATGCTGATGTTTTGAAAGGCACAATTGATAATCCTTCTTCCTGTATTGATGTGATGGCAAATAGTGCTCTTCAGATACGAATGAATGAGAACAAACATATTATACGTCAAATTGTTTGTGCCATACTGTTTCTGGCTAAGCAGAGGCTTCCTTTTCGAGGTGATAGAGAAGATGTTTGTCTAAGTACGAACCAGGAAATTTTCTAGCTTTGCTCAAAGATTATGCTGAGACTGATAAAATTTTATATAAGCATCTCACCAATCCAATAGCTAGAAATGCAAATTTTACATATCTCCAAGATCGCAGAACGACATTATTAATGTTATTGCTGGTATTGTTGCTGAGGTGTTGCTGAGGTGAAGACTGCCCAATTTTTCTCTGTGCTAGCAGATGAAGTGAGTTGTCACAATATTGAGCATTTGCCCATTTGTTTGTGGTTCGTTGATAGTGAATGTAATATTCGTGAAGAATTTATTGCATTTGTAAAATTAGAGGGTTAGGGCAGTTGACATTGCTGATGCAATCATAACATCCTTGGACAATCTTGGGTTGTCTTTGAGTAATTTGCGTGGCGAGGGTTATGATGGTGCATCTACAATGAGTGGAACAAAAGCTGGTGTTCAAGCTAGAATACTCGAAAAGCAACCCAAAGCACTTAACACTCACTGTGCCAGTCATTCACCACTGTGCCAGTCATTCACTCAATCTGGCTACTGTGAGTTCTTGCACTGTTCCACCCATCAGAAATTGTATAGATCAAATTAAGAGTCTCGTCCTTTGGATAAAGCATTCTCCCAAAAGAGAAGGGCTGTTAAAAGCAATTGTGGCACGAAACACACACAGGTCAAGTCAAGCTCCTCTTCTTAATGTCTGCATAACCAGATGGGTTGAGAACATAGATGGTTGGGAGCGCTTCTCCTTAGCTCATCCATTCTTAATCCATGTATGTAAAGTGATGCTTTATGGGGACATTGATTTTCCTCTGTTTAATGATCGGTGGTCACCAGAAGATAAAAAGAATGCACTTGCCCATATGAAAACCTTGGAATCTTTTGAGTTTCTTTACTCAATGGTAACGATCTATCGTTCCTTAATTTACCTGAAAGAAGCAGCTGTTAAAATTCAGGGGGGGGGGAAACAAGATATAGTTTCTGGTGTATCCACAGTCATACAATGCTGTGAGGAGTTGAAGATAGTGAGGGAAGATATTGACAGCTATTCCAAGCATATTTTTGATCACAGCAGTAGAATTGCAGAACAATCTGGCATATCTGTATCAATGCCTCGTATAAGTCAACGGCAGCAACATCGTTCAAAACCACAATTTACATCAGTTGAAGAGTATTTCAAGATAGCTATTGCAATTCCATTCCTTGACCATCTAATAACTGATATTTGTTCGAGATTTACAGCTCACACTAAGCGAGCAGCTTCCCTTCAAGGGCTTTTACCCTGCAAACATCAATGCTAATTCTTCTTTCAGTGATATTAAGATTTCTACTCTGAAGACCTTCTCAATCCAAATATAATCGATGAAGAACTCTGTCCACTGTCCTCAATCTCTTCCAAATATCTGTATATTATTGAAGATCTTTGCTACCATCCCTTTGAGCTCTTGTTCATGCGAAAGATCGGCATCAGCTCTCCGACGACAACACAATTATTTAAGGTGTACACAGACAGACGTTTAACTGCCTTAGCATTAATACATATGAACTATGAAACCACGATAAGTATAGCAAGTTTTTTCTGCAGAAGCACCCTCGAAAATTACAGAAGGCTAACTTGCTATTTGAGTGACATGATGATATTATTTACCATTAGAGTGATAATTATTGTGATATTTTTTTTTTGTGGTAATGATAAATTATTTGAGGACCAAATTGACTCAGAGCACCTAAAATACGGCATGGGGAACTAACCCCTAGATCCCTGCAACACGATTTCTTGAATCACATACCAAATTGTGCACCCCCCTTTTCAAAAGTCTGTGTACGGGCCTGGGATGTGCTTTCTCCGGTTCTGGACGATGATTTTGGACTGTCTGAAGGGGAAAGCAGTGATGAAGAAGGTGATAGCATCTTGTCTTACCTTGGCCAGACCAGTGTTCACCCTGAAGCTCTGCTATCGCTCAGCAAAGTAGTCTGGCCCGACTTTCCCTAGCGCTCTTACTCGAGCTGACGATTTGGATGAAGATGAGAGTCCTAGCGATGAAGAAGGCATTGACAGTTAGTTTAGCTATAGCTGTGCAGTGAGTAAGCAGAGCACGAATTGCTAAGACTGTTTTTAGCTTCCTTGTTCGTGCGTATTCTATGGAAACTATGGAAATTTTTAAAATTTATCAGTACCACTGTGTGTCACAAAGCGGGACTGTTTTCCCCTCCAAACATCACACCATGGTAGACTTCACCCAGTAGTTCCATTGTGTTTTGCTTCAATCTGTTGTTGTTGCATTTATTGGTTTCTGCATGGCATTTTCTATCTCTGTTATGTGCTATATATATGTGTGTTCATATTCATGTAATTTATTGTGTTGGTCATGTATTGTGTGCATATATGTATTCACACTTCTGATTCAGATCAAAATATCAAATTGCGGTACACTGTATGCCTAATGTATTATGTATTCATTATCATGTAGCTATCTACTCCACTCATAGAGAATAGTACAAATAGAACTACTGTGATATTTTACCATATCGCGTACTTGTTATTACCTACTTGTTATTACCTACCCGATATGCGCATGCTCAGTAAAGGTTTGCGCATCCTCAGTCCCATGATAAATACATTATTAAATTGATACGGGGAAATATCACTCGCCGGTATTTTCACTCGTGCCTGCGGCACTCGTGGAAATACTATCCACAGACTCGTCATATTTCCCCGTATCAATGTAATAACGTATATTTATTATGATGACACATTCAAAATACTCATTCCTGTGATAGGGCACTTTGTTTTAGACTGCTGAACACTATTTCACATTGGCCTATGGGTATTCACGGTACATCTTGTTTTTTCCCTTTTCCTTGTAATTTATAATAATAAAAAATACCTCTATGATCATTTATACATGAAGGAAGCTTGTTGGCTAAACACACAGCAAAATTAAACACACACAGCAAAACAAGAATTACCAAGTTCAAATGAGATTCACCTCAATGTGGTTTTGTGATTGTTTCTATGGCAACAAACACTAAGACTCGTTATATATCTATCTATCAGGCAACTATGATCATATCCAGGGCCTATCATTCACTGTATATACCTTATCCAAAGAGCTTTTTCTTCTGCCCTATCTCCAAAGCTAAAAAGACAACTAACTTTGCATTAGTCCGATCGTACTCAAATATGGAGACCAAGGAAAATCAAGAACATAGTTACTTTGGACGGGTCCAATGCAGGTCAGCGAAATACACACTCATTGACTACAAAATCTAGATTATCTTCACTCCAAATTCTACCACTGGCATTCTGGATGGATCACCAGGACATACTATTTCTGGTGAAAGTCTGAAAGATAAGAATGACTCAATTCACTCACCAACTAGATCTAGCACCACTAAAAGGCTCAAGCATAACTATTACTGTTGGTCAATACAAATGCTATCACATGTGGCATGGTTGCTAGGGAGTTTTATGAAGTATTGCTGAGATAGCAAGGCATGTCTTCACATATAGGTTGGTTTTTTAAATAAAGTCACCAGTGAAAGGGTTAAATGTGATGTAATCATCTACATTTGCACACTTGGGATAGATAATCGGTATATAAATACAAGAACTGCTTGGATGGCTATATAGCTACAAGTAAAAACAACAACAACTTGGCATTGCATTTAAACCCAACGTAGGTCAATGAATGAGTATTGGCCAAAGACAATGTACAATGTACAGAGCATTTTTACACTTAAAGTTTATTTCAACCACTTGCTGTATTTTATTGCAAATGCTCGCTACATTTTATTAATGCACGCTACATTTTATTAATGCACATGAAGTGCATGGATATGTGCATGCATGAACCACAATGTGAACAAAGGAAAATAAGCAGGCAAAGCTCAAACTAGTTACTTGTTCTTTTGTGAGCATCCTGCTAGAGCTGTTTGTCTTCAAGTTATTTCAGGACGAGTTTAAGCAAAGTGTTGAGGGAAACGTCTGCAAATTTTCTCCTCTTACTTATTATTTTGTTATACTTGCTATCATATCTTGTGTAACTGAAATCTGCTAGATCCCTATACCTGTTTGAGCCAGTACTTTTTCAGTTTTAGTTGTGTTTTGTATGTGTTTATGGCCTATAACTGATGTATCTACATGTTCCCACTGATAGCAGATATGTAGCCACACATAATAGACAATTTGACAACCATTACCTAAAACCTAAGCTAGAGCTCGCATGGTGGAATCTATCTCACACTGTTTTCTAGCAAGATGACACCCAATTCTAATTTACTAGAGAAACACTGCAGTTGCTGAAATGGCGAAGTTAAAAATCAGCTATTGACCGCTTCAGTGTAGAAACAAAGCATAGCTAAACTGAACAACATGTTTATGATTTAGAAGATAATATGGGGAGACTAACTTCATTGCTGCTATATAGGAGCTTTAGTCAATCCAGGGAACAGCTAGCAACGATTAAAAATGACTCTTTAGCCTGGAGGCAAACATGCTAGATGAATGAATTGAAACATTCCAAATACTTTGCTTTCTGGACATGAGAATCATTGCCTGCCAAACTAAAGATTGGAAACAGAGGACCTTACTAGTTTATAGTTAAAATGACTGCTACGGTCATTGGCCCAAACACTAGTGAGGTAGAGAAACCAAAAAAAAAGTTTTGTTTACTTTTATTGTTGCTATATAATATGCCAGCTAGCATATCAACATTGGTTACTTGATGAAGCCCTCACGCCATGAGGAAAGCACCCTTGACTCTTGCTGTTTCTACGTGATATATTTGAAATAAAACCAGGCATCGTGTTATTTTATAATTTTCGTCCCTAATTAGCCATTGCTACAACAATATCTGCACGCATCTCCCTGAATCACTCTTTGGTTTTATTTCTACTCCCAAAATGATTTTTTAACTGTTTATTCCATTGTGGATAATCTCACATTGAAATGTTAGGAAGGGCAAAATCACTATATAGGTCTGCTTCACTCACCTGTAATACGAACAAACAAACAAACAAACGAATTAGAAAGAAAAATTAATCATCTAATAACTACATTATCATAATATAATGTTTTTGTGTATGTGTATTTCCCTGCAGTTATTTTCACTGAAATGCCTGGTCCAGGTTCTGTGGTTGTTCCTGTAGGGGGACACATCATCTTGAACTGCTCTGTCAGTCCCGGACACCAAATACTTGGATGGCATGTATACGTACCAGATGTTAGGTTGAAGTATTTTACTGACAGCTCAAGTAATAAAGCTTCACTTGCTTCACTTGGCATCACAGTTAGAAAGGACGGTCCACTTTCATCCCAACTCATCATCAATGCTACACGGGAAAACCTCCTGACCTATGCACTGTGTGAGGCTAGGACTGGAACGAATGATACTACACTAACTCAAAGTCGAGTGGAAATCATAGTTTATGGTACATTACCATGATAATGATAGCCATATAATAAACCTATGTAGCCAATGGAATTGCTGAAACTATATTTGCTAATTACCTATCTCAGCTAAAACTTACATCGGAAGGTCCAAGCTGCAAGCATTCCAATCTACTAGCGTAGCACAAATCTTTCTCACATCACTTATCAAACTGGCAGTAGGGAACAGCCCTGAAAAGTCCATCCTAGTGAGAATCTACAATGCAGAATAGTCCTCAGCAACAATGGGTAGCTGTTGCTGTTGAGGAGCAGTTTAAGGTTAAGATAGGAGTGCAGAATAAAACATAAAAAAGTGTTGAGATGTGAAAAACCTTTTAAAGAATTCAGTCTTTCAAAAATCATTTGCAGTGTAATATAATTTAAAGAGCAGCGTAGTGATTGGTGTATAGAGAACTATGGAACCAGCCTAACTCATATTGATGTATTCTCATGCTATACACGCCCTTACTAACTTGACGACCCCTTACCTAGCGCATGCTCTCTACACATTCCTCACTTGTCCATGCATTGCTATTCTATGAACATCGTTCTATATCCAGTTCAGTCTGAGTGGCAAATGCGTACAGCGCTATCCTTCGATGCATGGACAAGTCTTTTTGCTAGTCTCTGATAGCTAGTCTCTGATAGCAACAATTCGAGAGTAAAAGGAAGAGCGAATTCTATTTAACTCCCACCCACCCATCATGGCTATCCCCTGCCCATTCGATGGATGCCACTGGGCGATCCCAGAAGGAACAGACACCGCCCTGGCACCTGTCCTCCTCACCACACACGCCATGAACCACCGGACCAACCCCAGAGCTAAACCAGCTCCGGTGAAGCGTCCAGAACTAACATCAGGGGGAACAACGAAAGCCTGGACCTACTTCCTACAGAGATGGCGATCATACGTTACATCAGTACAACTGACAGGTCAGGACCTTACCATACAGTTACTAGAGTGCTGCGACTCTAACCTCAGGCGCGATGTCACCAGAAATACGGTCGGTCCCTTACCAATTGAGTGTATGACAGAGAAGGACTTACTTGCAGCCATAAAATCCCTCGCAGTGACGGCCGAGAACACGAAGGTGGCTTGATCAGGACATGTGCGTAGAGGACACCATCCGCTTCATTGAAGTAAGAGCAGCGGGGAAGAAATCAGCCATGATGATGTCGACCCCTAACAACGCACATGCCCTTGACGACCACGGTGCTGATGCCGTGACGTCACAATACAGGCGGCAACAACGCCCACCATCTCAACGTGAACTCCCCACCCCACCCAGGGGACGTGGCAACACTCCACCTCACCAACAACGGAAGCCCAGACCCCAGGCAGCACAACCATCAGGACCGTGCACCTACTGCGGCCAACGCGGGCATGGCGAGCAAGAGAAGACTGCCTACCGTCGGATCCATTGCCCGGCTTTCGGCAGCACCTGCACATCATGTGGCAGGCAGCACCACACAGCCTCAGTATGCTGGCAGCGAACGGAACATGAATCCGCCCTCTCCGAAATGGCTCAGGGAATGTCAGAAGGTACCCTGCCCCACCAAACATGGCAGAGTGACACCTCATCCTGGATACAAAAACACTCTCCCTCGCAACCCGTGATCGCCATCCTAGTCTCCTCCCACGCAGAGGACTTCAGGAACCATGGCCACACACTGCCCCAAGAGTCCAGACACATACGCACCACGGCACTCGCGGACACCGGCTGCCAGAGCTGCCTGGCCGGCCCGGACCTCATGTCCAAGCTGCACCTTGGCCCAAACGACCTCATCCCTGTCAACCTGACAATGAAGTCAGCCAGTGGAAACAACCTCCCCATCCTCGGGGCGGCTCTGCTGGGTCTCAAAATCCCATCTGGCAAGGAAACGTGCCAGATGGTATACTTCAGTCCTCAGGCATCCCAGATATACTTAAGCATGGCCACCCTGGCCGACCTGGACATGATCCCAAGAGACTTCCCGTCCGGATCATCGTCCACCCGAGACAACAGGCCCAGCCCCAACGCTGCCCAGATCTCCCAGACCACTCAACCGACACCACCAGCAGAGAGACCCTTAAAGAGGGCGTATGGAGACGCTGCAAGAGCCCCAAGTACCGCTACAATGCCCCCAGAGTGGCGACCGGGAGTCAACCCAACCCGGACTAGCGATGACACACCACTGATCAACCAGGCGAGACGACCTTGCTCTTGCCCTACAAGATCACCGCCCCCGCCCCGCCCCACAGGCCTTCCCTACCCAGCCACACCGGAGAACAGGGCACGTCTCGAGCAACACCTACTACAGACGTATGCGTCGAGCTCATTCAACATTTGTGAGCATCAGCCCCTCCCTATGATGGCCGGACCTCCGCTCTCATTGAGCATCGACCCCAACGCCGTCCCCAAACCATGCCACACCCCCATCACCGTCCCCATCCACTGGCAGGATGAGGTTAAGGCTGGATTGGACCGTGACGTCCGCCTTGGAGTTTTGGAGAAGGTCCCCTTAGGGACCCCGGACACTTGGTGCCACCGCATGGTGATATGCACCAAAAAGGACGGGTCCCTGAGGCGGACCATCAACTTCCAGGAGTTGAACAAACATGCCACAAGAGAGACACACCATTGCGCCTCCCCTTTCCACCAGGCCAGAGCCGTTCCAGGCAACACGAAGAAAACCATCTTTGACGCCTGGAACGGGTAGCCCTCTCACCAGCAGACCGGCATTTCACCACCTTTATTACCCCCTGGGGCAGATACAGCTACTGCTCCGCCCCACAGGGATACATCGCCTCAGGGGACGCCTACACGGCACGGTACGATGCGATTGTATCTCACATTAGCCGAAAAACGAAGTGTATCGACGATGCCCTCATTTGGAGCGAGTCTATCGAAGAAGCATACCACCAGGCCACAGAATGGTTAGACATCTGCGCACGGAACGGGATAACACTGAACCCGCGCAAGTTCCACTTTGCGCAGGACGAGGTGGAATTTGCCGGGTTCACCATCACCCCATCTGAAGTAAGACCATCACAGAAGTACCTGGAGGCCATCACCGGCTTCCCTACACCCAAGAACATCACAGACGTACGCGCCTGGTTTGGCTTAGTCAACCAGGTCGTGTACGCCTTCTCGATGGCCCCAACAATGCAGCCGTTCCGGGACCTCTTGAAGCCCACCAACCCATTCCTATGGAACGAGCAGACACAACGCGCGTTCGACCTCTCCAAGACCACCATATGCCAAAAGATTGCTGAAGGAGTTACCATCTACGACAAGAGTCGACCCACATGCCTGGCGACAGATTGGAGCAAAGACGGGATTGGGTACTGGCTGTTTCAAAAACACTGCCAGTGCCCATCCCGCGAGATCCTCTGTTGCCAGGAGGATGGAAAGTGGTGCTGGTCGGCTCGAGGTTCACGCACTCCGCGGAGTCCAGGTACGCCCCCATCGAGGGGGAGGCCCTTGCAGTGGCAGACGCCCTCGAGAAAGCACGTCACTTCGTCCTCGGGTGCAGTGATCTCCAGATTGCAGTGGACCACAAGCCACTACTCAAAATCTTTGGGGATCGCTCACTCGAGGACATCCATAACACCCTCCTCAGAAACCTGAAGGAAAAGACACTGCCTTACAGGTTCCAGATGATATACATTCCTGGGATACGGAACCACACGAGTGACGCTCTGTCCCGCCATCCATCTGGCGACCGCCTTCCAGCGAAGCTCTACCTCCAGGATGACAACCACTCGGACACATCCAGGATGAACCCATCAGGCATCCCGAAATGCCACGTCGCGTCGCTCTCCACCACATCAGAGGACGCTGACGAACTTGCCACTGCCCTGTGTGCCGCCGTCCATCACATACCCATCACATGGGAAACCCTCCAAGTCGCCACAGTAGCTGACCCGGCACTACGACTGCTATCCGAAGTCATCGAAGACGGTCCACCCGAGGCAAGGCACCACATGCCTGCCATCATTAGGGAATACTTCCCCATTCTTGATACAATCACAAATGTGGACGGCGTCCTCGTGAAAGGTGAAAGGATCATCATCCCACTCGCACTCCGCCAAAGATGCCTCGACGCCCTCCATGCCGCTCACCAAGGCACAACCAGCATGTATGCAAGGGCACAGACATCACTCTACTGGCCAGGCATGTCTAAGGAAATCACCGCAACCAGGCAACACTGTGCCACCTGCAACGGTAACGCCCCGTCCCAACCTGCCATGCCATCAACGACACCGGCCGACCCTCAGTACCCCTTCCAGCACATGTGCGCGGACTACTTCCACCACGGAGGGTTCGCGTATCTCGTGCTGGTGGATCGGTACTCAAACTGGCCGGTCGTCACCAGATCCACGAACGGAGCAGAGGGCCTCTGCCAAGTCCTACGAGATACTTTTGCCACCTATGGCATTCCAGAGAGCATCACCTCTGATGGCGACCCAGAGTTTGCCTCCCACACCACCAGGGACTTCCTATCCTCATGGAGTGTACACCATAGAACGTCCTCCGCCTACAACCCCCACGCAAATTGCCGGGCTGAGACAGCGGTGAAGACCACCAAGAGGCTGATCGCCGGCAACACAGGCCCAGGCGGCACCCTATCAGACGACTTTCACTTGGCGCTTCTACAGTACCGAAACGGACCAAGCTCTGACACTGGCATGTCCCCGGCACAATGCCTCTTTGGAAGGGCCACCAGAGACCTCCTCCCTGGACTCCCTGCCACCTACCGCCCGCACCAGGACTGGACATCGAGACTGGACCTCCGTGAACGTGCGCTGTCCAGACGCCAGGTCACCGGCCGTGCCAGATGGGACGAACACACCCAAGGTCTGTCCCCACTCCGTTGTGGTGACACAGTCATGATCCAAAATCAGACTGGACGTCACCCAACGAAGTGGGACAAGTCTGGCACGGTCGTGGAAGTACTGCAATATCACCAGTACGCAGTACGGACCGACGGCTCTGGACGGCTCACGACACGGAACAGACGCTACCTCAGGCGATTTAATCCTTTCACCACCTCGCCCACCGTTCACAGTCACTCGACAACCGACCAGATCAACCACCCCAACCCCCGTCACTACACAGGATCGGCAACCAGCCCCTACGCAGCCACCGACCAGTACCGCGACGACCCCACCGACTGCAGACTCGAGTCACAACGATCACCATCCTCGCCCACTGCCACGTCCAGCAAGTCCGCCTCATCCGCAGCAACCGGCGCCACTACCACCCCCAGCTTCGGCTCCACCAAAGACCCAACCCCAGCTGACCTATGCATCGGTGGCCAAAACACCAGCCAGACCCACTCCACTGCCACAACGCAGCCTGGCCCTCCCACCGACCCCCCCCCCCCCCCGGGAAGCCACTCCTGTACCACGCAGGAGCAAAAGAGGCCCAAATCCAATCGACAGGCTTGGCTACAAACAGAGAAACTAATCACCAGAGCCCTAGCCTCTGCTTGGGGGGGGGGATAGAGAACTATGGAACCAGCCTAACTCATATTGATGTATTCTCATGCTATACACGCCCTTACTAACCTGACGACCCCTTACCTAGCACATGCTCTCTACACATTCCTCACTTGTCCATGCATTGCTATTCTATGAACATCGTTCTATATCCAGTTCAGTCTGAGTGGCAAATGCGTACAGCGCTATCCTTCGATGCATGGACAAGTCTTTTTGCTAGTCTCTGATAGCTAGTCTCTGATAGCAACAATTCGAGAGTAAAAGGAAGAGCGAATTCTATTTAACTCCCACCCACCCATCATGGCTATCCCCTGCCCATTCGATGGATGCCACTGGGCGATCCCAGAAGGAACAGACACCGCCCTGGCACCTGTCCTCCTCACCACACACGCCATGAACCACCGGACCAACCCCAGAGCTAAACCAGCTCCGGTGAAGCGTCCAGAACTAACATCAGGGGGAACAACGGAAGCCTGGACCTACTTCCTACAGAGATGGCGATCATACGTTACATCAGTACAACTGACAGGTCAGGACCTTACCATACAGTTACTAGAGTGCTGCGACTCTAACCTCAGGCGCGATGTCACCAGAAATACGGTCGGTCCCTTACCAATTGAGGGTATGACAGAGAAGGACTTACTTGCAGCCATAAAATACCTCGCAGTGACGGCCGAGAACACGAAGGTGGCTTGACCAGGACATGTGCGTAGAGGACACCATCCGCTTCATTGAAGTAAGAGCAGCGGGGAAGAAATCAGCCATGACGATGTCGACCCCTAACAACGCACATGCCCTTGACGACCACGGTGCTGATGCCGTGACGTCACAATACAGGCGGCAACAACGCCCACCATCTCAACGTGAACTCCCCACCCCACCCAGGGGACGTGGCAACACTCCACCTCACCAACAACGGAAGCCCAGACCCCAGGCAGCACAACCATCAGGACCGTGCACCTACTGCGGCCAACGCGGGCATGGCGAGCAAGAGAAGACTGCCTACCGTCGGATCCATTGCCCGGCTTTCGGCAGCACCTGCACATCATGTGGCAGGCAGCACCACACAGCCTCAGTATGCTGGCAGCGAACGGAACATGAATCCGCCCTCTCCGAAATGGCTCAGGGAATGTCAGAAGGTACCCTGCCCCACCAAACATGGCAGAGTGACACCTCATCCTGGATACAAAAACACTCCCTCGCAACCCGTGATCGCCATCCTAGTCTCCTCCCATGCAGAGGACTTCAGGAACCATGGCCACACACTGCCCCAAGAGTCCAGACACATACGCACCACGGCACTCGCGGACACCGGCTGCCAGAGCTGCCTGGCCGGCCTGGACCTCATGTCCAAGCTGCACCTTGGCCCAAACGACCTCATCCCTGTCAACCTGACAATGAAGTCAGCCAGTGGAAACAACCTCCCCATCCTCGGGGCGGCTCTGCTGTGTCTCAAAATCCCATCTGGCAAGGAAACGTGCCAGATGGTATACTTCAGTCCTCAGGCATCCCAGATATACTTAAGCATGGCCACCCTGGCCGACCTGGACATGATCCCAAGAGACTTCCCGTCCGGATCATCGTCCACCCGAGACAACAGGCCCAGCCCCAACGCTGCCCAGATCTCCCAGACCACTCAACTGACACCACCAGCAGAGAGACCCTTAAAGAGGGCGTATGGAGACGCTGCAAGAGCCCCAAGTACCGCTACAATGCCCCCAGAGAGGCGACCGGGAGTCAACCCAACCCGGACTAGCGATGACACACCACTGATCAACCAGGCGAGACGACCTTGCTCTTGCCCTACAAGATCACCGCCCCCGCCCCGCCCCACAGGCCTTCCCTACCCAGCCACACCGGAGAACAGGGCACGTCTCGAGCAACACCTACTACAGACGTATGCGTCGAGCTCATTCAACATTTGTGAGCATCAGCCCCTCCCTATGATGGCCGGACCTCCGCTCTCATTGAGCATCGACCCCAACGCCGTCCCCAAACCATGCCACACCCCCATCACCATCCCCATCCACTGGCAGGATGAGGTTAAGGCTGGATTGGACCGTGACGTCCGCCTTGGAGTTTTGGAGAAGGTCCCCTTAGGGACCCCGGACACTTGGTGCCACCGCATGGTGATATGCACCAAAAAGGACGGGTCCCTGAGGCGGACCATCAACTTCCAGGAGTTGAACAAACATGCCACAAGAGAGACACACCATTGCGCCTCCCCTTTCCACCAGGCCAGAGCCGTTCCAGGCAACACGAAGAAAACCATCTTTGACGCCTGGAACGGCTACCACTCGGTAGCCCTCTCACCAGCAGACCGGCATTTCACCACCTTTATTACCCCCTGGGGCAGATACAGCTACTGCTCCGCCCCACAGGGATACATCGCCTCAGGGGACGCCTACACGGCACGGTACGATGCAATTGTATCTCACATTAGCCGAAAAACGAAGTGTATCGACGATGCCCTCATTTGGAGCGAGTCTATCGAAGAAGCATACCACCAGGCCACAGAATGGTTAGACATCTGCGCACGGAACGGGATAACACTGAACCCGCGCAAGTTCCACTTTGCGCAGGACGAGGTGGAATTTGCCGGGTTCACCATCACCCCATCTGAAGTAAGACCATCACAGAAGTACCTGGAGGCCATCACCGGCTTCCCTACACCCAAGAACATCACAGACGTACGCGCCTGGTTTGGCTTAGTCAACCAGGTCGTGTACGCCTTCTCGATGGCCCCAACAATGCAGCCGTTCCGGGACCTCTTGAAGCCCACCAACCCATTCCTATGGATCGAGCAGACACAACGCGCGTTCGACCTCTCCAAGACCACCATATGCCAAAAGATTGCTGAAGGAGTTACCATCTACGACAAGAGTCGACCCACATGCCTGGCGAAAGATTGGAGCAAAGACGGGATTGGGTACTGGCTGTTTCAAAAACACTGCCAGTGCCCATCCCGCGAGATCCTCTGTTGCCAGGAGGATGGAAAGTGGTGCTGGTCGGCTCGAGGTTCACGCACTCCGCGGAGTCCAGGTACGCCCCCATCGAGGGGGAGGCCCTTGCAGTGGCAGACGCCCTCGAGAAAGCACGTCACTTCGTCCTCGGGTGCAGTGATCTCCAGATTGCAGTGGACCACAAGCCACTACTCAAAATCTTTGGGGATCGCTCACTCGAGGACATCCATAACACCCTCCTCAGAAACCTGAAGGAAAAGACACTGCCTTACAGGTTCCAGATGATATACATTCCTGGGATACGGAACCACACGAGTGATGCTCTGTCCCGCCATCCATCTGGCGACCGCCTTCCAGCGAAGCTCTACCTCCAGGATGACAACCACTCGGACACATCCAGGATGAACCCATCAGGCATCCCGAAATGCCACGTTGCGTCGCTCTCCACCACATCAGAGGACGCTGACGAACTTGCCACTGCCCTGTGTGCCGCCGTCCATCACATACCCATCACATGGGAAACCCTCCAAGTCGCCACAGTAGCTGACCCGGCACTACGACTGCTATCCGAAGTCATCGAAGACGGTCCACCCGAGGCAAGGCACCACATGCCTGCCATCATTAGGGAATACTTCCCCATTCTTGATACAATCACAAATGTGGACGGCGTCCTCGTGAAAGGTGAAAGGATCATCATCCCACTCGCACTCCGCCAAAGATGCCTCGACGCCCTCCATGCCGCTCACCAAGGCACAACCAGCATGTATGCAAGGGCACAGACATCACTCTACTGGCCAGGCATGTCTAAGGAAATCACCGCAACCAGGCAACACTGTGCCACCTGCAACGGTAACGCCCCGTCCCAACCTGCCATGCCATCAACGACACCGGCCGACCCTCAGTACCCCTTCCAGCACATGTGCGCGGACTACTTCCACCACGGAGGGTTCGCGTATCTCGTGCTGGTGGATCGGTACTCAAACTGGCCTGTCGTCACCAGATCCACGAACGGAGCAGAGGGCCTCTGCCAAGTCCTACGAGATACTTTTGCCACCTATGGCATTCCAGAGAGCATCACCTCTGATGGCGGCCCAGAGTTTGCCTCCCACACCACCAGGGACTTCCTATCCTCATGGAGTGTACACCATAGAACGTCCTCCGCCTACAACCCCCACGCAAATTGCCGGGCTGAGACAGCGGTGAAGACCACCAAGAGGCTGATCGCCGGCAACACAGGCCCAGGCGGCACCCTATCAGACGACTTTCACTTGGCGCTTCTACAGTACCGAAACGGACCAAGCTCTGACACTGGCATGTCCCCGGCACAATGCCTCTTTGGAAGGGCCACCAGAGACCTCCTCCCTGGACTCCCTGCCACCTACCGCCCGCACCAGGACTGGACATCGAGACTGGACCTCCGTGAACGTGCGCTGTCCAGACGCCAGGTCACCGGCCGTGCCAGATGGGACGAACACACCCAAGGTCTGTCCCCACTCCGTTGTGGTGACACAGTCATGATCCAAAATCAGACTGGACGTCACCCAACGAAGTGGGACAAGTCTGGCACGGTCGTGGAAGTACTGCAATATCACCAGTACGCAGTACGGACCGACGGCTCTGGACGGCTCACGACACGGAACAGACGCTACCTCAGGCAATTTAATCCTTTCACCACCTCGCCCACCGTTCACAGTCACTCGACAACCGACCAGATCAACCACCCCAACCCCCGTCACTACACAGGATCGGCAACCAGCCCCTACGCAGCCACCGACCAGCACCGCGACGACCCCACCGACTGCAGACTCGAGTCACAACGATCACCATCCTCGCCCACTGCCACGTCCAGCAAGTCCGCCTCATCCGCAGCAACCGGCGCCACTACCACCCCCAGCTTCGGCTCCACCAAAGACCCAACCCCAGCTGACCTATGCATCGGTGGCCAAAACACCAGCCAGACCCACTCCACTGCCACAACGCAGCCTGGCCCTCCCACCGACCCCCCCCCCCCCCCCCGGGAAGCCACTCCTGTACCACGCAGGAGCAAAAGAGGCCCAAATCCAATCGACAGGCTTGGCTACAAACAGAGAAACTAATCACCAGAGCCCTAGCCTCTGCTTGGGGGGGGGGGGATAGAGAACTATGGAACCAGCCTAACTCATATTGATCATGCTATACACGCCCTTACTAACTTGACGACCCCTTACCTAGCACATGCTCTCTACACATTCCTCACTTGTCCATGCATTGCTATTCTATGAACATCGTTCTATATCCAGTTCAGTCTGAGTGGCAAATGCGTACAGCGCTATCCTTCGATGCATGGACAAGTCTTTTTGCTAGTCTCTGATAGCTAGTCTCTGATAGCAACAATTCGAGAGTAAAAGGAAGAGCGAATTCTATTTAACTCCCACCCACCCATCATGGCTATCCCCTGCCCATTCGATGGATGCCACTGGGCGATCCCAGAAGGAACAGACACCGCCCTGGCACCTGTCCTCCTCACCACACACGCCATGAACCACCGGACCAACCCCAGAGCTAAACCAGCTCCGGTGAAGCGTCCAGAACTAACATCAGGGGGAACAACGGAAGCCTGGACCTACTTCCTACAGAGATGGCGATCATACGTTACATCAGTACAACTGACAGGTCAGGACCTTACCATACAGTTACTAGAGTGCTGCGACTCTAACCTCAGGCGCGATGTCACCAGAAATACGGTCGGTCCCTTACAAATTGAGGGTATGACAGAGAAGGACTTACTTGCAGCCATAAAATACCTCGCAGTGACGGCCGAGAACACGAAGGTGGCTTGACCAGGACATGTGCGTAGAGGACACCATCCGCTTCATTGAAGTAAGAGCAGCGGGGAAGAAATCAGCCATGACGATGTCGACCCCTAACAACGCACATGCCCTTGACGACCACGGTGCTGATGCCGTGACGTCACAATACAGGTGGCAACAACGCCCACCATCTCAACGTGAACTCCCCACCCCACCCAGGGGACGTGGCAACACTCCACCTCACCAACAACGGAAGCCCAGACCCCAGGCAGCACAACCATCAGGACCGTGCACCTACTGCGGCCAACGCGGGCATGGCGAGCAAGAGAAGACTGCCTACCGTCGGATCCATTGCCCGGCTTTCGGCAGCACCTGCACATCATGTGGCAGGCAGCACCACACAGCCTCAGTATGCTGGCAGCGAACGGAACATGAATCCGCCCTCTCCGAAATGGCTCAGGGAATGTCAGAAGGTACCCTGCCCCACCAAACATGGCAGAGTGACACCTCATCCTGGATAGAAAAACACTCTCCCTCGCAACCCGTGATCGCCATCCTAGTCTCCTCCCACGCAGAGGACTTCAGGAACCATGGCCACACACTGCCCCAAGAGTCCAGACACATACGCACCACGGCACTCGCGGACACCGGCTGCCAGAGCTGCCTGGCCGGCCCGGACCTCATGTCCAAGCTGCACCTTGGCCCAAACGACCTCATCCCTGTCAACCTGACAATGAAGTCAGCCAGTGGAAACAACCTCCCCATCCTCGGGGCGGCTCTGCTGTGTCTCAAAATCCCATCTGGCAAGGAAACGTGCCAGATGGTATACTTCAGTCCTCAGGCATCCCAGATATACTTAAGCATGGCCACCCTGGCCGACCTGGACATGATCCCAAGAGACTTCCCGTCCGGATCATCGTCCACCCGAGACAACAGGCCCAGCCCCAACGCTGCCCAGATCTCCCAGACCACTCAACTGACACCACCAGCAGAGAGACCCTTAAAGAGGGCGTATGGAGACGCTGCAAGAGCCCCAAGTACCGCTACAATGCCCCCAGAGAGGCGACCGGGAGTCAACCCAACCCGGACTAGCGATGACACACCACTGATCAACCAGGCGAGACGACCTTGCTCTTGCCCTACAAGATCACCGCCCCCGCCCCGCCCCACAGGCCTTCCCTACCCAGCCACACCGGAGAACAGGGCACGTCTCGAGCAACACCTACTACAGACGTATGCGTCGAGCTCATTCAACATTTGTGAGCATCAGCCCCTCCCTATGATGGCCGGACCTCCGCTCTCATTGAGCATCGACCCCAACGCCGTCCCCAAACCATGCCACACCCCCATCACCATCCCCATCCACTGGCAGGATGAGGTTAAGGCTGGATTGGACCGTGACGTCCGCCTTGGAGTTTTGGAGAAGGTCCCCTTAGGGACCCCGGACACTTGGTGCCACCGCATGGTGATATGCACCAAAAAGGACGGGTCCCTGAGGCGGACCATCAACTTCCAGGAGTTGAACAAACATGCCACAAGAGAGACACACCATTGCGCCTCCCCTTTCCACCAGGCCAGAGCCGTTCCAGGCAACACGAAGAAAACCATCTTTGACGCCTGGAACGGCTACCACTCGGTAGCCCTCTCACCAGCAGACCGGCATTTCACCAGCTTTATTACCCCTTGGGGCAGATACAGCTACTGCTCCGCCCCACAGGGATACATCGCCTCAGGGGACGCCTACACGGCACGGTACGATGCGATTGTATCTCACATTAGCCGAAAAACGAAGTGTATCGACGATGCCCTCATTTGGAGCGAGTCTATCGAAGAAGCATACCACCAGGCCACAGAATGGTTAGACATCTGCGCACGGAACGGGATAACACTGAACCCGCGCAAGTTCCACTTTGCGCAGGACGAGGTGGAATTTGCCGGGTTCACCATCACCCCATCTGAAGTAAGACCATCACAGAAGTACCTGGAGGCCATCACCGGCTTCCCTACACCCAAGAACATCACAGACGTACGCGCCTGGTTTGGCTTAGTCAACCAGGTCGTGTACGCCTTCTCGATGGCCCCAACAATGCAGCCGTTCCGGGACCTCTTGAAGCCCACCAACCCATTCCTATGGAACGAGCAGACACAACGCGCGTTCGACCTCTCCAAGACCACCATATGCCAAAAGATTGCTGAAGGAGTTACCATCTACGACAAGAGTCGACCCACATGCCTGGCGACAGATTGGAGCAAAGACGGGATTGGGTACTGGCTGTTTCAAAAACACTGCCAGTGCCCATCCCGCGAGATCCTCTGTTGCCAGGAGGATGGAAAGTGGTGCTGGTCGGCTCGAGGTTCACGCACTCCGCGGAGTCCAGGTACGCCCCCATCGAGGGGGAGGCCCTTGCAGTGGCAGACGCCCTCGAGAAAGCACGTCACTTCGTCCTCGGGTGCAGTGATCTCCAGATTGCAGTGGACCACAAGCCACTACTCAAAATCTTTGGGGATCGCTCACTCGAGGACATCCATAACACCCTCCTCAGAAACCTGAAGGAAAAGACACTGCCTTACAGGTTCCAGATGATATACATTCCTGGGATACGGAACCACACGAGTGACGCTCTGTCCCGCCATCCATCTGGCGACCGCCTTCCAGCGAAGCTCTACCTCCAGGATGACAACCACTCGGACACATCCAGGATGAACCCATCAGGCATCCCGAAATGCCACGTCGCGTCGCTCTCCACCACATCAGAGGACGCTGACGAACTTGCCACTGCCCTGTGTGCCGCCGTCCATCACATACCCATCACATGGGAAACCCTCCAAGTCGCCACAGTAGCTGACCCGGCACTACGACTGCTATCCGAAGTCATCGAAGACGGTCCACCCGAGGCAAGGCACCACATGCCTGCCATCATTAGGGAATACTTCCCCATTCTTGATACAATCACAAATGTGGACGGCGTCCTCGTGAAAGGTGAAAGGATCATCATCCCACTCGCACTCCGCCAAAGATGCCTCGACGCCCTCCATGCCGCTCACCAAGGCACAACCAGCATGTATGCAAGGGCACAGACATCACTCTACTGGCCAGGCATGTCTAAGGAAATCACCGCAACCAGGCAACACTGTGCCACCTGCAACGGTAACGCCCCGTCCCAACCTGCCATGCCATCAACGACACCGGCCGACCCTCAGTACCCCTTCCAGCACATGTGCGCGGACTACTTCCACCACGGAGGGTTCGCGTATCTCGTGCTGGTGGATCGGTACTCAAACTGGCCGGTCGTCACCAGATCCACGAACGGAGCAGAGGGCCTCTGCCAAGTCCTACGAGATACTTTTGCCACCTATGGCATTCCAGAGAGCATCACCTCTGATGGCGGCCCAGAGTTTGCCTCCCACACCACCAGGGACTTCCTATCCTCATGGAGTGTACACCATAGAACGTCCTCCGCCTACAACCCCCGCGCAAATTGCCGGGCTGAGACAGCGGTGAAGACCACCAAGAGGCTGATCGCCGGCAACACAGGCCCAGGCGGCACCCTATCAGACGACTTTCACTTGGCGCTTCTACAGTACCGAAACGGACCAAGCTCTGACACTGGCATGTCCCCGGCACAATGCCTCTTTGGAAGGGCCACCAGAGACCTCCTCCCTGGACTCCCTGCCACCTACCGCCCGCACCAGGACTGGACATCGAGACTGGACCTCCGTGAACGTGCGCTGTCCAGACGCCAGGTCACCGGCCGTGCCAGATGGGACGAACACACCCAAGGTATGTCCCCACTCCGTTGTGGTGACACAGTCATGATCCAAAATCAGACTAGACGTCACCCAACGAAGTGGGACAAGTCTGGCACGGTCGTGGAAGTACTGCAATATCACCAGTACGCAGTACGGACCGACGGCTCTGGACGGCTCACGACACGGAACAGACGCTACCTCAGGCGATTTAATCCTTTCACCACCTCGCCCACCGTTCACAGTCACTCGACAACCGACCAGATCAACCACCCCAACCCCCATCACTACACAGGATCGGCAACCAGCCCCTACGCAGCCACCGACCAGTACCGCGACGACCCCACCGACTGCAGACTCGAGTCACAACGATCACCATCCTCGCCCACTGCCACGTCCAGCAAGTCCGCCTCATCCGCAGCAACCGGCGCCACTACCACCCCCAGCTTCGGCTCCACCAAAGACCCAACCCCAGCTGACCTATGCATCGGTGGCCAAAACACCAGCCAGACCCACTCCACTGCCACAACGCAGCCTGGCCCTCCCACCGACCCCCCCCCGGGATGCCACTCCTGTACCACGCAGGAGCAAAAGAGGCCCAAATCCAATCGACAGGCTTGGCTACAAACAGAGAAACTAATCACCAGAGCCCTAGCCTCTGCTTGGGGGGGGATAGAGAACTATGGAACCATCCTAACTCATATTGATGTATTCTCATGCTATACACGCCCTTACTAACTTGACGACCCCTTACCTAGCACATGCTCTCTACACATTCCTCACTTGTCCATGCATTGCTATTCTATGAACATCGTTCTATATCCAGTTCAGTCTGAGTGGCAAATGCGTACAGCGCTATCCTTCGAGTGTATGCCAGTTCTGAGACAGCAAATACAATCTCCTTTTATCTCTCTCGTTGTTTATGAAACCGTTTCTTCCAGAATCATCATGTAAACAGTACACAACGGTTACTTCACCCATGAAATATTTAAAGATAATCATATTCACTATTATATTCATAGCTCTGTGACAATATTATGTCTAGTCAAGTACCTCCTGCAACCTGTAAACACAATAATGAATACTAGACCAAAACCCATAGACCATCATAGTTTATTAGCCCGCTACCCCACCGATGACATGCCCAAAAATCCTGGGGAGAACACTGCAGTAGGATGCTGTAGCAAGGACACTGCAGTTTCATGCTACGAGTATTTCTGTGTTATGGCACTGAGGTTGTGGCAGTATTGTCCACAGCAACTGTTGTAAATAAACTCTCCCACAGAATAGGTGGACAAAGAACTTGTTCCATGTGAAACTACTGGTGCACACTATTTCCCATCTCTCTGTGTGAGACACAGAACATTGTCAGAGGAGATGCTAAGGTCGAAGTGAAAAATTTGTCTACCAAATCTCTCTCTTAAAAATACATGGAATAGTATGCATGCAGCATTAACCTGAGGTAGGCTAGAACAGTATTTTGGGGGGGAACTGCTGTGTCTGACATGTGCTGGTGTCTGCCTATGTGCATGCGCTGCTTGACACCGCTACATTTCAGAAGCTGGATGATAGAAAGTGCAGCATATGTTGAAAATTGATGATTTTGATCCTTGATGCTTATGCCTTCCAACATAGTGCAAGCAATAACTTTGGCACTGATTCCTGCTGGCCCTTCTCTCCAAATGACCCTTTGAAAAGGTTTCTGTCTTCAAACATGTGTTGGTGTACAGTCTGTCTAGCACGTGCAAGAACTACAGTTTCGCTACTTTCACATTGACAGGCTTTGCTTAGCACAGCATCAACATTTTCATCTTAAACCAGCCAATTGTTCTCCCTCGACTGATAGCTGTCATGTTTTCTCTGCTCTAGCCGTTCCACCCTAGCAGGTGCAGAAATCAGCCAATTTGAAGAATGGTGTACTTGCTTCTAAACAAGTTTCCTCATTGTACATTGCCAGTTCCGCAAAGACAATTCCAAATAATTGATGTTCACCTTGGTTTGCATCTGAGCCAAAAAGCTGTTCATATGGTATTTGATTTCCAAAGCTACTGTGTCATCCATACTGAGTTTATCCAAGAGCTAAGAATTCTCACCAAGTATAGCACTTGCCCACATATGACAGTCTATCTGAAATGTTGATGCCTAGAGCATGATGTCTCAGAATTATTAATGACAAAGTGAAATACATGTGCATGTGATTTGGAGTTAGTACATGGAATATTACTGCAATATCATATAACACTATTACTGTTATGTTTCTTTCAGCAAGTATGGTTGTTATTTATCTCTATGCCCAGGTCCTCCTGAAGCTCCCACTAATCTCTCCCTCAGTGTGAAGGATGATTTTCTCACAGTGATTTGGTTCTCCTCCACTATTCCAAACGTGTCTCTGTCCTTTGACTTGGTTCTTACCAACTTTATAACTTCCAGTAGGAAAGAAGTGATAATTTATGACACTCAGCGACATCAATTCTCTGTGGCAGATGTGCAAGCCTGTGATGTGTTGGAAGTGCTAGTGGTAGCCAGGAATAATGCTGGAGTTAGTAATCATGCAGCTATTAATGGGAGCTTGCCATTACTTCCAGACATAAACACACTGCAGCACTTCCTGTCCAAGAACAACATAGGTGGAGTCACATTAACAGTTGCCTTCACGGTTTGTTATGCAACTCTAACATGACGATTTCTCATAACCGATATAATAAAATGATTTTTTAATTCCCACTATAACTGATGGAATTTGTAACATTTCCAGATTCCTATGCCATGTCCAGTAAACCCAGTGACGAGTTACACTTTAGCAGTCACTTTGGAGGATTCAGAACAGAATGTGACGGAGCAGTCAACAAGATCACCCTTTGGTCCTGATGTTAGACTTAAAGTGGAAGGCTTGAAGGAAAAAGCAACCTACACTTATAGTATTATAGCCCATAATGCTATAGGTAGAACTACAACAGCTTCTACTAGTTTCTGTAAGTTTTAGAGAGACACAAGTGTACTTTCTCATGAAACATTCACTCCTTAACATATTGCAGTGACC
Organism: Cladorhizidae sp. MBARI D1340-BT2; assembly: GCA_028752905.1. Classification (NCBI taxonomy): domain Eukaryota; kingdom Metazoa; phylum Porifera; class Demospongiae; order Poecilosclerida; family Cladorhizidae; species Cladorhizidae sp. MBARI D1340-BT2. The sequence goes on along the minus strand of JAQNBH010000008.1, from coordinate 10,980,822 downwards.
ACAGATTTGCAGGGAGTGGATGTGTGTCTGGTGGAGGGCAGCACATACTCCATCCAGTGCAGCTACATAGCCGGGAGTAATAATGCCAGTGGATGTAGCTATGTTTTTGTGGGTAAAGTGGATGATATTAGCGATATAAAGGGCACTATTGATGAGACCAGCACTGTGACACAAGTTATTCCTAAAACTAAAGAATACGGCAGTATTCTTGTGTATGATGAAGGAAATTCACTCGTCTCGAATGAAACTTTGGAAAATATTAGATCTTGTACAACAGGTGCAAAAGGTGAGTGGATTCTATAGTATAAGACAAAAACCTCGTTTTTTTATGTCTCACCTTGGTTACAATTTCACATTGTGTGGTATAATGCACAGTATTGAGCAGGACTATATATAAAGTGAGTAGGACTATAAAGCAATAACATTACACACATAATGAAATACCTTGGTATGCTAGTATAATAGTCTCTGATAATATTTAATGACGGTAGAACTTCTTCTGTGGCATTGTTTTAATAGAAGTTTTAGGTTCACTGAGTTAGATAAGGAAATACCTACAAAGTGACAACTGTTTAAACTATGGCTAATATCTGCTAATGGAGAAGGTGGTAGATGAAAACTGACATATAATAACCCACATGGTTTGGGGATATATAGCTACTTTGGACTTCACTTAGCTGCTGGTGAGCTAGGACTGTTAAACCATGTCTGGACTACTCTGCTGCCGCCAGGTGAGCCAGCTGCTGGTGAACTAGGACTGGTAAACAATGCCTGGACTACTCTGCTGCCTCCAGGTGAGCCAGCTGCTGGTGAGCTAGGACTGTTAAACCATGCCTGGACTACTCTGCTTCCTCCAGGTGAGCCAGCTGCTGGTGAGCTAGGACTGTTAAACCATGCCTGGACTACTCTGCTGCCTCCAGGTGAGCCATTATTTTCACAAGCACAAGTGATTTTGTATAACAAAATATTCTAAGCTTTTGGTATAGTAATTTAATCAGAATGCTACTAGCAATTTTCTTGGAGATTGATTGACTTCACTTAGCACCTGGAGGGCTGGATGTGATAGCCCAAATCACCAGGTGGAGCTAATTGCATTTCACACATGATTGCTTGACTCTGTGAGGCACAGGTGCCTTCCATTTTGGTGGCATTAAAAAAAATCAGTTTAGCTGTATTATGTTAAAACTTACAAAGCTCCAATGCTGTATATATATTTTTATAATCATATTTATTTACCCTCCATAGGATCTAGTAATTCAATATACATCATTAGTGGACTAACAACATTGGGTGTGGTTGCAGTGACGATAATTTTGGCAGCCATTTTGATTATATACAAGATTGTGCATGGTAAGTCCTTCCTACGGCATATCACAATGAAGTTACAGTGCTACTGAGAAGAACGGGTTGTGTATATACATATGTACATTCAAGCCAGAGGCCGCAGATTTAGGATTTTTTGGGTTAAGTTGGATCTGCCGCATGAGTAGTGGTTAGCATTAATTTCTCATTCTTATTGAATTAGTGGTTGAAGATTCTTTTTTTAAATCTTTGCATAACACGCCAAATTCTACAACTTTAAAATAGTTGGCAAGTAAGAAAAGCTATAAAAGATTTTGGGCAAATGAAAGAGGATATATTGGTGCCCCATAAATTTATATGTGGAATGTTAGGTAGAAATATATAGCCACTGGCAAACATCACTTCAATTTATATGTCAGAATACTCTTGGACATTTTGTTTTAGACATTGGCATGCTTCAAAGAAGGTAGTTGCATGGCGCCTTATGCAGTGATATGAATATTTATGTGATTTTTCTCGTATAATAGGAACCATCTGAAAATTTCAAAATTGACAAATTTTGGTATATATGTGTCTTATACATGGCCAAACTACCTGCCCGAAAGTGATGACCTCAAACCAAAGGATAGTTATAGGCCAGGTTATACTGGCTTACAAGGTCATAAAAGCTACCATCACCAAAAATGGTGGTTGCGATTATTGGCAATTTTAAAAACACAGATTTTTCATGATCCTGATGATCGGTTATACCTTCTCTCAGAATTATATAATGTGGAGGGTCATCACAATTTTTGCAAATTTTATACGCGGCTAGTAGTGCAGACTGTACAACTATAACTACCTGTACAACCACTACTACCTATACAACTATCACAACCGTTACAGTTACTACAACTCTGAAAACAATATATCTACTGCCTTTTGTGCTAGGTGATATGCCTACTCTCAGAATTACCAACTGTGAGGATCAACACTCATGCTCAGTGCAAAATTTATAGACGGCTAGTAGTGCAGCCTGTACAAACATGTGCACTAATGCTTCTCTGACAGGCTATGGCACCTGATGGGAGGTCGAAAGGACTAAATGTGGGGCTAATAGTAAAGGGATACTTCTCCCTCTCAGCTCCCGGAGGGATACTCCGGCGGTTTTTGCAGCTTTCTGAGCCATATTAGGAGCAAGTTAGGGGTTAATGATTGGCAAAGGTGACATAATCCATTTGGCTGACTGAAATCTAGCTGCCATATTAATAATATCATAATTATTTTGATTACATGTAGGTCATCGTGGAAAGAGTGTTGATGCAGCTGAACCTCCTGTTGTTGCTGTAATATAGCTCCAACATTTTAAGTTAATTGGATGCAAATAAAACTTTTGTTGTTGCTTCCGTTGTTTATTTGTTTGCTTTTTGTCGTTACTATAATTATAGTGTAATGGTAGTGTGGACGGTCAACTAAATGTTGAGAGACACTTTGTAACTTGTTTCTTCTTTACACATCTGTTGATATATTCTATTGGTTGTGTTCTATTATTAGCTAATGCACTATAATTGTGCTTTAAATGTATCTTAATATTTACCATTTGGAACTAATAAGACTCCAATGATATACACTCTCAATGCACTCTCAGCTGACATTAAAGAATTAACATCAAGAAACAGTAATTTATTCAAGATATACATCTTACAAGTGACTCAATATATGAGCATATTTTAATTCCTTGAAGTGATGTTTTGTTGTGCCATAGACCAAATGTCTAGATATGGTTGACCTGGTATGTGGCATCTAGAAAATGCTAACTCACAACAGGGGCATATATAAGTATCAGTCGAGCACCAAAGTGTGAGCAGTTCAATCGTTCAATGAACTTGAGTCACAACCACTATAATTTTTCTATATTCAGTTATTTGTTGATGTTCTAATATCAAGAGTGTCTTATTATTATTATTGTTGTTGTTGTTGTTGTTAGTAGTAGTAGTAGTAGCAGTAGCAGTATTGTATTATTATTATTATTATCATCGTCATCGTCATCTTCATCGTCACATTAGTATTATTATTGTTGTTGTTGTTATATTTGTTATTATATAATAATTGTTTTATTTAAAAAACCTTTTTTTTTATTAAAAAAAAAATTATGTACTAGTATTGTTTTGATGCCTACTATGTTTCTAGCTATTATTATCTTTGTTTTGTAATTACTATATATTAGGTGTAAATTATGTAGCTATATTAATACAAATAATAGGTGGATGCCTGTGCTCACCTCCTTCAGCATCTAGTGGCAGTCCAGCAGAGGAATGTCTGTCTTGTCTGTTTTGAGGTCGGTCGGGAGTTGAACTTGTCGTTAACTTTTTAGTTATTTATTTAGTTTAGTTATTATTTTGGTATTTTTGTAAATTTATTATTATTATTGTTGTTGTTGTTGTTGTTGTTGTTGTTGCTGCTGCTGTTGTTATTATTATTATTATTATTATTATTATTATTATTATTATTATTATTATTATTATTATTATATTATTATTATTATTATTACAAGATCTTTCAGGAGTGTCAGAGTCATGGGACCGAAAACCCCGTCTCAATGGCAATAGGGCTGAAGATGTGGGAGGGGTCCAGGTGGGAATATTTGGCCTTCTTCTTCTTCTCTGCCAAAGCCCTGCCTTACAGGTGGCATAGGAGGCATATGAATGGGCAAACTTATCAGGGCATGTCGCGTCCCACACTAGCAACTTTCCTCTCATCCACGGGACCACTGTTACGCCATCTGGTCAGTTTTCATCAGAGCGATAAAGACCAGAAGGCTCCAGTCGAGAAGGCACTTTGGCTGAGGCGAGTAATCTGTGGACAATGTCATTCATTGCAGCATGTCGGTGGTGACAGCCTTCACTTCTGCGACAGCTTAGAGTCTTACACCATGTAAGCCAAGGCTGTCCACGGCAACACCACAATGATGACGGGTGTGGGGTCTGCACAGGGAAGCTCCCAGGTGGAGGCCGACTGCTATCCTGATGGTGTCATCACTCATACGTAGGCCAAGTGGCAACACATTCAGCCGTGCCCCTGACTCTTTAGCTCTAGAGGCAAGCAGACGGGCTCTGGCTTTTGTATTTATTGTTATTATTATTATTATTATTATTATTATTGTTATTATTATTTTTATTATTATTATTGTTATTATTATTTTTATTATTATTATTATTATTATTATTATTATTATTATTATTATTATTATTATTATTATTATTATTATTATTATTATTATTATTATTATTATTATTATTATTATTATTATTATTATTATTATTATTACATGTATTATTTTTATTATTATTATTATTATTATTATTATTATTATTATTATTATTATTATTATTATTATTATTATTATTATTATTATTATTATTTTTATTTTTATTATTATTACATGTATTATTATTATTATTATTATTATTATTATTATTATTATTATTATTATTATTATTATTATTATTATTATTATTATTATTATTATTATTATTATTATTATTTTGGACATCCAGTTCACATGTTCACATGCGGTTCGTGTGCGGTGCATGCCAGGATGTAGTTTGTAGCATGTGGCAAATAGCTAGTGGTATATAACATGCATATCAGTCTTAGCATCTAATTATTCCCTAGAACATATAGTTAAAACATCGAGAGAGTAAAATTCAAGTTCATTGTTGAAGAAGATGGTCACTGTAATTTCGTTATGTCAACTGTTCGTTGAGAGCATATCACTGACTTGGAATCCTTCAACACATCAGAAAACACATACTATCTGATGTGTTACAGCCAGACATACACACAAAAGAAAAATTAGCAGAGTGAAATGAATTACCAGCTAATATGCACTCATGCATTGTGTACCGCATCACTTGCAGCTGTTTGAAGTACTGTAGCTGTTTGAATACTACATAGAGGAGACCAACAGAAGACTGGAGACCAGAATGAAAGAACATCAAGATGCCTGTAAAAGTGTGCTAAAGATGAATCTGCAATTGCTGAACATGCATGGAAGAATGGGCATCCGATTTTGTTAGAGGAAGCCACCATCATAGACCAGGCCAGAAGACAGAATGAACTGCTTGTGAAGGAGGCATTGCACATCAGCCTAGCACTCAAGTGTGAGTGGTTCAATCGAGATTATGGATTGGACTTGCCTGGCTGCTGGGAGGCCACTCTCAAGAGCCCGAACTTGAAACCACCATGATTACCATAATTTTTTGTATTTAGTTATTTGATATCAAGCACGTCCTTCCATTTGTATTTTTTTTAAAGTTATTAAAAATTTTATTTTTATTTTTATTTTTTATTGTGTATTATTTTATTTATATATTAGTATTTTAATTATAACTAATATATATAATACACAGGCAATATCAGAGTCCATTAATACCTAATTAAAATCATGCAAATTATATTAAAAAATTACTACAGAAAAAGTAAGATACTCAAACACAAAATTTAATAACCAACAAATGTAAGCAAACTTATTTTATTATTTTCCATTGTTGTTATTATTAATAATATTATTATTACTGTTGTTATTATTATTATTATTATTATTACTTTTTTCTTTCTCCCCATTCTTTTTTCTTTCTCCCCATTCTTTTTTCTTTCTCCCCATTCTTTTTTCTTTCTCCCCATTCTTTTTTCTTTCTCCCCATTCTTTTTTCTTTCTCCCCATTCTTTTTTCTTTCTCCCCATTCTTTTTTCTTTCTCCCCATTCTTTTTTCTTTCTCCTCCCCATTCTTTTTTCTTTCTCCCCATTCTTTTTTCTTTCTCCCCATTCTTTTTTCTTTCTCCCCATTCTTTTTTCTTTCTCCCCATTCTTTTTTCTTTCTCCCCATTCTTTTTTCTTTCTCCCCATTCTTTTTTCTTTCTCCCCATTCTTTTTTCTTTCTCCCCATTCTTTTTTCTTTCTCCCCATTCTTTTTTCTTTCTCCCCATTCTTTTTTCTTTCTCCCCATTCTTTTTCTTTCTCCCCATTCTTTTTCTTTCTCCCCATTCTTTTTTCTTTCTCCCCATTCTTTTTTCTTTCTCCCCATTCTTTTTTCTTTCTCCCCATTCTTTTTTCTTTCTCCCCATTCTTTTTTCTTTCTCCCCATTCTTTTTCTTTCTCCCCATTCTTTTCTTTTCTCCCCATTCTTTTTCCTTTCTCCCCATTCTTTTTCCTTTCTCCCCATTCTTTTTCCTTTCTCCCCATTCTTTTTCCTTTCTCCCCATTCTTTTTCCTTTCTCCCCATTCTTTTTCCTTTCTCCCCATTCTTTTTCCTTTCTCCCCATTCTTTTTCCTTTCTCCCCATTCTTTTTCCTTTCTCCCCATGCTTTTTCCTTTCTCCCATTCTTTTTCCTTTCTCCCATTCTTTTTCCTTTCTCCCCATTCTTTTTCCTTCTCCCCATTCTTTTTCCTTTCTCCCCATTCTTTTTCCTTTCTCCCCATTCTTTTTCCTTTCTCCCCATTCTTTTTCCTTTCTCCCATTCTTTTCCTTTCTCCCCATTCTTTTTCCTTTCTCCCCATTCTTTTTCCTTTCTCCCATTCTTTTTCCTTTCTCCCCATTCTTTTTCCTTTCTCCCCATTCTTTTTCCTTTCTCCCATTCTTTTTCCTTCTCCCCATTCTTTTTTCCTTTCTCCCCATTCTTTTTCTTTCTCCCCATTCTTTTTCCTTTCTCCCCATTCTTTTTCTTTCTCCCCATTCTTTTTCTTTCGCCCATTCTTTTTTCTTTCTCCCATTCTTTTTTCTTTCTCCCATTCTTTTTTCTTTCTCCCCATTCTTTTTTCTTTCTCCCCATTCTTTTTTCTTTCTCCCCATTCTTTTTCTTTCTCCCATTCTTTTTTCTTTCTCCCCATTCTTTTTTCTTTCTCCCCATTCTTTTTCTTTCTCCCATTCTTTTTTCTTTCTCCCCATTCTTTTTCTTTCTCCCCATTCTTTTTTCTTTCTCCCCATTCTTTTTTCTTTCTCCCCATTCTTTTTTCTTTCTCCCATTCTTTTTCTTTCTCCCCATTCTTTTTTCTTTCTCCCATTCTTTTTTCTTTCTCCCCATTCTTTTTCTTTCTCCCCATTCTTTTTCTTTCTCCCATTCTTTTTCTTTCTCCCATTCTTTTTTCTTTCTCCCCATTCTTTTTCTTTCTCCCCATTCTTTTTTCTTTCTCCCCATTCTTTTTCCTTTCTCCCCATTCTTTTTCCTTTCTCCCATTCTTTTTCCTTTCTCCCCATTCTTTTTCCTTTCTCCCATTCTTTTTCCTTTCTCCCCATTCTTTTCCTTTCTCCCCATTCTTTTTCCTTTCTCCCCATTCTTTTTCCTTTCTCCCCATTCTTTTTCCTTCTCCCCATTCTTTTTCCTTTCTCCCCATTCTTTTTCCTTTCTCCCCATTCTTTTTCCTTTCTCCCCATTCTTTTTCCTTTCTCCCCATTCTTTTTCCTTTCTCCCATTCTTTTTCCTTTCTCCCCATTCTTTTTCCTTTCTCCCCATTCTTTTTCCTTTCTCCCATTCTTTTTCCTTTCTCCCATTCTTTTTCCTTTCTCCCATTCTTTTTCCTTTCTCCCCATTCTTTTTTCTTTCTCCCCATTCTTTTTCTTTCTCCCCATTCTTTTTCTTTCTCCCCATTCTTTTTCTTTCTCCCATTCTTTTTTCTTTCTCCCATTCTTTTTCTTTCTCCCCATTCTTTTTTCTTTCTCCCCATTCTTTTTCCTTTCTCCCCATTCTTTTTCCTTTCTCCCATTCTTTTTCCTTTCTCCCCATTCTTTTTCCTTTCTCCCCATTCTTTTTTCTTTCTCCCATTCTTTTTCCTTTCTCCCCATTCTTTTTTCTTTCTCCCCATTCTTTTTCCTTTCTCCCCATTCTTTTTCCTTTCTCCCATTCTTTTTCTTTCTCCCCATTCTTTTTCTTTCTCCCATTCTTTTTCTTTCTCCCCATTCTTTTTTCTTTCTCCCCATTCTTTTTCTTTCTCCCATTCTTTTTCTTTCTCCCCATTCTTTTTCTTTCTCCCCATTCTTTTTCTTTCTCCCCATTCTTTTTCTTTCTCCCCATTCTTTTTCTTTCTCCCCATTCTTTTTTCTTTCTCCCCATTCTTTTTTCTTTCTCCCCATTCTTTTTTCTTTCTCCCATTCTTTTTTCTTTCTCCCCATTCTTTTTCTTTCTCCCATTCTTTTTCTTTCTCCCCATTCTTTTTCCTTTCTCCCCATTCTTTTTCTTTCTCCCCATTCTTTTTCTTTCTCCCATTCTTTTTCTTTCTCCCCATTCTTTTTTCTTCTCCCCATTCTTTTTCTTTCTCCCCATTCTTTTTCTTTCTCCCCATTCTTTTTTCCTTTCTCCCCATTCTTTTTCTTTCTCCCCATTCTTTTTCTTTCTCCCCATTCTTTTTCCTTTCTCCCCATTCTTTTTCTTTCTCCCCATTCTTTTTCTTTCTCCCCATTCTTTTTCCTTTCTCCCCATTCTTTTTCTTTCTCCCCATTCTTTTTCCTTTCTCCCCATTCTTTTTCCTTTCTCCCCATTCTTTTTCCTTTCTCCCCATTCTTTTCCTTTCTCCCCATTCTTTTTCCTTTCTCCCCATTCTTTTCCTTTCTCCCCATTCTTTTTCCTTTCTCCCATTCTTTTTCCTTTCTCCCCATTCTTTTTCCTTTCTCCCCATTCTTTTTCCTTTCTCCCCATTCTTTTTCCTTTCTCCCCATTCTTTTCCTTTCTCCCCATTCTTTTTCCTTTCTCCCCATTCTTTTTCCTTTCTCCCCATTCTTTTTCTTTCTCCCCATTCTTTTTCCTTTCTCCCCATTCTTTTTCCTTTCTCCCCATTCTTTTTCCTTTCTCCCCATTCTTTTTTCCTTTCTCCCCATTCTTTTTCTTTCTCCCCATTCTTTTTCCTTTCTCCCCATTCTTTTTCCTTTCTCCCCATTCTTTTTCCTTTCTCCCCATTCTTTTTCCTTTCTCCCCATTCTTTTTCCTTTCTCCCCATTCTTTTTTCCTTTCTCCCCATTCTTTTTCCTTTCTCCCCATTCTTTTTCTTTCTCCCCATTCTTTTTCTTTCTCCCCAATCTTTTTCTTTCTCCCCATTCTTTTTTCTTTCTCCCCATTCTTTTTTCTTTCTCCCCATTCTTTTTCTTTCTCCCCATTCTTTTTCTTTCTCCCCATTCTTTTTTCTTTCTCCCCATTCTTTTTCTTTCTCCCCATTCTTTTTTCTTTCTCCCCATTCTTTTTCTTTCTCCCCATTCTTTTTTCCTTTCTCCCCATTCTTTTTCCTTTCTCCCCATTCTTTTTTCTTTCTCCCCATTCTTTTTTCCTTTCTCCCCATTCTTTTTCTTCTCCCATTCTTTTTCTTTCTCCCATTCTTTTTTCTTTCTCCCCATTCTTTTTCTTTCTCCCCATTCTTTTTTCTTTCTCCCCATTCTTTTTCTTTCTCCCCATTCTTTTTTCTTTCTCCCCATTCTTTTTTCTTTCTCCCATTCTTTTTTCTTTCTCCCCATTCTTTTTTCTTTCTCCCCATTCTTTTTCTTTCTCCCCATTCTTTTTTCTTTCTCCCATTCTTTTTCTTTCTCCCATTCTTTTTCCTTTCTCCCCATTCTTTTTCCTTTCTCCCCATTCTTTTTCCTTTCTCCCCATTCTTTTTCCTTTCTCCCCATTCTTTTTCTTTCTCCCCATTCTTTTTCCTTTCTCCCCATTCTTTTTCTTTCTCCCCATTCTTTTTCTTTCTCCCATTCTTTTTCTTTCTCCCCATTCTTTTTCTTTCTCCCATTCTTTTTCTTTCTCCCCATTCTTTTTCCTTTCTCCCATTCTTTTTCTTTCTCCCCATTCTTTTTCTGTCTCCCCATTCTTTTTCTTTCTCCCCATTCTTTTCTTTCTCCCCATTCTTTTTCCTTTCTCCCCATTCTTTTTTCTTTCTCCCCATTCTTTTTCTTTCTCCCCATTCTTTTTCCTTTCTCCCCATTCTTTTTCCTTTCTCCCCATTCTTTTTCCTTCTCCCCATTCTTTTTTCTTTCTCCCCATTCTTTTTCTTTCTCCCCATTCTTTTTCCTTTCTCCCATTCTTTTTCTTTCTCCCCATTCTTTTTCCTTTCTCCCCATTCTTTTTCTTTCTCCCCATTCTTTTTCCTTTCTCCCCATTCTTTTTCCTTTCTCCCCATTCTTTTTCCTTTCTCCCCATTCTTTTTCCTTTCTCCCCATTCTTTTTCTTTCTCCCCATTCTTTTTCTTTCTCCCCATTCTTTTTCCTTTCTCCCCATTCTTTTTCCTTTCTCCCCATTCTTTTTCTTTCTCCCCATTCTTTTTCTTTCTCCCCATTCTTTTTTCTTTCTCCCCATTCTTTTTTCCTTTCTCCCCATTCTTTTTTCTTTCTCCCCATTCTTTTTTCTTTCTCCCCATTCTTTTTTCTTTCTCCCCATTCTTTTTTCTTTCTCCCCATTCTTTTTCTTTCTCCCATTCTTTTTTCTTTCTCCCCATTCTTTTTTCTTTCTCCCCATTCTTTTTCCTTTCTCCCCATTCTTTTTCCTTTCTCCCCATTCTTTTTCCTTTCTCCCCATTCTTTTTCCTTTCTCCCCATTCTTTTTCCTTTCTCCCCATTCTTTTTCCTTTCTCCCATTCTTTTTCCTTTCTCCCCATTCTTTTTCTTTCTCCCCATTCTTTTTCTTTCTCCCCATTCTTTTTCTTTCTCCCCATTCTTTTTCCTTTCTCCCCATTCTTTTTTCTTTCTCCCCATTCTTTTTTCTTTCTCCCCATTCTTTTTCTTCTCCCATTCTTTTTTCTTTCTCCCCATTCTTTTTCCTTTCTCCCCATTCTTTTTCCTTTCTCCCCATTCTTTTT
>JAQNBH010000008.1:10762240-10969612 GCA_028752905.1 Cladorhizidae sp. MBARI D1340-BT2 | reverse complement strand
CCATTCTTTTTCCTTTCTCCCCATTCTTTTTCTTTCTCCCCATTCTTTTTTCCTTTCTCCCCATTCTTTTTCCTTTCTCCCCATTCTTTTTCTTTCTCCCCATTCTTTTTCCTTTCTCCCCATTCTTTTTTCCTTTCTCCCCATTCTTTTTCCTTCTCCCCATTCTTTTTCCTTTCTCCCCATTCTTTTTCCTTTCTCCCCATTCTTTTTCCTTTCTCCCATTCTTTTTCCTTTCTCCCCATTCTTTTTCCTTCTCCCCATTCTTTTTCTTTCTCCCATTCTTTTTCCTTTCTCCCCATTCTTTTTCTTTCTCCCCATTCTTTTTTCTTTCTCCCCATTCTTTTTCTTCTCCCCATTCTTTTTCTTTCTCCCCATTCTTTTTCTTTCTCCCCATTCTTTTTTCTTTCTCCCCATTCTTTTTCTTTCTCCCCATTCTTTTTCTTTCTCCCCATTCTTTTTTCTTTCTCCCCATTCTTTTTTCTTTCTCCCCATTCTTTTTTCTTTCTCCCCATTCTTTTTCTTTCTCCCCATTCTTTTTTCTTTCTCCCCATTCTTTTTTCTTTCTCCCCATTCTTTTTTCTTTCTCCCCATTCTTTTTCTTTCTCCCCATTCTTTTTCTTTCTCCCCATTCTTTTTCTTTCTCCCATTCTTTTTCCTTTCTCCCCATTCTTTTTCTTTCTCCCATTCTTTTTCTTTCTCCCCATTCTTTTTCCTTTCTCCCCATTCTTTTTCCTTTCTCCCCATTCTTTTTCTTTCTCCCCATTCTTTTCCTTTCTCCCCATTCTTTTTCCTTTCTCCCCATTCTTTTTCTTTCTCCCCATTCTTTTTTCTTTCTCCCCATTCTTTTCCTTTCTCCCATTCTTTTTCCTTTCTCCCCATTCTTTTTCCTTTCTCCCCATTCTTTTTCTTTCTCCCCATTCTTTTTCTTTCTCCCCATTCTTTTTCCTTTCTCCCCATTCTTTTTTCCTTTTCTCCCCATTCTTTTTCTTTCTCCCCATTCTTTTTCCTTTCTCCCCATTCTTTTTCCTTTCTCCCCATTCTTTTTCCTTTCTCCCCATTCTTTTTCCTTTCTCCCCATTCTTTTTTCTTTCTCCCCATTCTTTTTCTTTCTCCCCATTCTTTTTCTTTCTCCCCATTCTTTTTTCTTTCTCCCCATTCTTTTTCTTTCTCCCCATTCTTTTTTCTTTCTCCCCATTCTTTTTTCTTTCTCCCCATTCTTTTTCTTTCTCCCCATTCTTTTTCTTTCTCCCCATTCTTTTTCCTTTCTCCCCATTCTTTTTCTTTCTCCCCATTCTTTTTCTTTCTCCCCATTCTTTTCCTTTCTCCCCATTCTTTTTCTTTCTCCCCATTCTTTTTTCTTTCTCCCCATTCTTTTTCTTTCTCCCCATTCTTTTTTCCTTTCTCCCCATTCTTTTTTCTTTCTCCCCATTCTTTTTCCTTTCTCCCCATTCTTTTTCTTTCTCCCCATTCTTTTTTCTTTCTCCCCATTCTTTTTCCTTTCTCCCCATTCTTTTTCCTTTCTCCCCATTCTTTTTTCCTTTCTCCCCATTCTTTTTCCTTTCTCCCCATTCTTTTTTCCTTTCTCCCCATTCTTTTTCTTTCTCCCCATTCTTTTTTCTTTCTCCCCATTCTTTTTTCTTTCTCCCCATTCTTTTTCTTTCTCCCCATTCTTTTCTTTCTCCCATTCTTTTTCTTTCTCCCCATTCTTTTCCTTTCTCCCCATTCTTTTTTCTTTCTCCCCATTCTTTTTCTTTCTCCCCATTCTTTTTCTTTCTCCCATTCTTTTCCTTTCTCCCATTCTTTTTCTTTCTCCCCATTCTTTTTCTTCTCCCCATTCTTTTTCTTTCTCCCCATTCTTTTTCTTTCTCCCCATTCTTTTTTCTTTCTCCCCATTCTTTTTTTTCTCCCCATTCTTTTTTCTTTCTCCCCATTCTTTTTCTTTCTCCCCATTCTTTTTCTTCTCCCCATTCTTTTTCCTTTCTCCCCATTCTTTTTTCTTTCTCCCCATTCTTTTTCTTTCTCCCATTCTTTTTTCTTTCTCCCCATTCTTTTTCTTTCTCCCCATTCTTTTTCTTTCTCCCCATTCTTTTTTCTTTCTCCCCATTCTTTTTCTTTCTCCCCATTCTTTTTCTTTCTCCCCATTCTTTTCTTTCTCCCCATTCTTTTTCTTCTCCCCATTCTTTTTCTTTCTCCCATTCTTTTTCTTTCTCCCCATTCTTTTTCTTTCTCCCCATTCTTTTCTTTCCCATTTTTCTCTCCCATTCTTTTTCTTTCTCCCATTCTTTTTCTTTCTCCCATTCTTTTTCTTTCTCCCCATTCTTTTTCTTTCTCCCCATTCTTTTTTCTTTCTCCCCATTCTTTTCTTTCTCCCATTCTTTTTCTTTCTCCCCATTCTTTTTTCTTTCTCCCCATTCTTTTTTCTTTCTCCCCATTCTTTTTCTTTCTCCCCATTCTTTCTTCTCCCATTCTTTTTCTTTCTCCCCATTCTTTTTTCTTTCTCCCCATTCTTTTCTTTCTCCCCTTCTTTTCTTCTCCCCATTCTTTTTCTTTCTCCCCATTCTTTTTTCTTTCTCCCCATTCTTTTCTTTCTCCCCATTCTTTTTCTTTCTCCCCATTCTTTTTCTTTCTCCCCATTCTTTTTTCTTTCTCCCCATTCTTTTTTCTTCTCCCATTCTTTTCTTTCTCCCCATTCTTTTTTCTTTCTCCCCATTCTTTTTCTTTCTCCCATTCTTTTTTCTTTCTCCCCATTCTTTTTTCTTCTCCCCATTCTTTTTTCTTCTCCCCATTCTTTTTCTTTCTCCCCATTCTTTTTTCTTTCTCCCATTCTTTTTTCTTTCTCCCCATTCTTTTTTCTTTCTCCCCATTCTTTTTTCTTCTCCCCATTCTTTTTTCTTTCTCCCCATTCTTTTTTCTTTCTCCCCATTCTTTTTCTTTCTCCCCATTCTTTTTTCTTTCTCCCATTCTTTTTTCTTTCTCCCCATTCTTTTTTCTTTCTCCCCATTCTTTTTCTTTCTCCCATTCTTTTTCTTTCTCCCCATTCTTTTTTCTTTCTCCCCATTCTTTTTCTTTCTCCCCATTCTTTTCTTTCTCCCCATTCTTTTTCTTCTCCCCATTCTTTTTCTTTCTCCCATTCTTTTTCTTTCTCCCCATTCTTTTTTCTTTCTCCCCAATTCTTTTTTCTTTCTCCCCATTCTTTTTCTTTCTCCCCATTCTTTTTTCTTTCTCCCCATTCTTTTTTCTTTCTCCCCATTCTTTTTTCTTTCTCCCATTCTTTTTTCTTTCTCCCCATTCTTTTTTCTTTCTCCCCATTCTTTTTTCTTTCTCCCCATTCTTTTTTCTTTCTCCCCATTCTTTTTTCTTTCTCCCCATTCTTTTTTCTTTCTCCCATTCTTTTTTCTTTCTCCCCATTCTTTTTTCTTTCTCCCCATTCTTTTTCTTTCTCCCCATTCTTTTTCTTTCTCCCCATTCTTTTTCTTTCTCCCCATTCTTTTTCTTTCTCCCCATTCTTTTTCTTTCTCCCCATTCTTTTTTCTTTCTCCCCATTCTTTTTCTTTCTCCCCATTCTTTTTTCTTTCTCCCCATTCTTTTTCTTTCTCCCCATTCTTTTTTCTTTCTCCCCATTCTTTTTTCTTTCTCCCCATTCTTTTTCTTTCTCCCCATTCTTTTTTCTTTCTCCCCATTCTTTTTCTTTCTCCCCATTCTTTTTCTTTCTCCCCATTCTTTTTTCTTTCTCCCATTCTTTTTTCTTTCTCCCCATTCTTTTTCTTTCTCCCCATTCTTTTTCTTTCTCCCCCATTCTTTTTTCTTTCTCCCCATTCTTTTTCTTTCTCCCCATTCTTTTTTCTTTCTCCCCATTCTTTTTCTTTCTCCCCATTCTTTTTTCTTTCTCCCCATTCTTTTTTCTTTCTCCCCATTCTTTTTTCTTCTCCCCATTCTTTTTCTTTCTCCCCATTCTTTTTCTTTCTCCCCTTCTTTTTCTTTCTCCCCATTCTTTTTTCTTTCTCCCCATTCTTTTTTCTTTCTCCCCATTCTTTTTCTTTCTCCCCATTCTTTTTTCTTTCTCCCCATTCTTTTTTCTTTCTCCCATTCTTTTTCTTTCTCCCCATTCTTTTTTCTTTCTCCCATTCTTTTTTCTTTCTCCCCATTCTTTTTCTTTCTCCCCATTCTTTTTCTTCTCCCCATTCTTTTTCTTTCTCCCCATTCTTTTTCTTTCTCCCCATTCTTTTTCTTTCTCCCCATTCTTTTTCTTTCTCCCCATTCTTTTTCTTTCTCCCCATTCTTTTTTCTTTCTCCCCATTCTTTTTTCTTTCTCCCCATTCTTTTTCTTTCTCCCCATTCTTTTTTCTTTCTCCCCATTCTTTTTCTTTCTCCCCATTCTTTTTTCTTTCTCCCCATTCTTTTTCTTTCTCCCCATTCTTTTTCTTTCTCCCATTCTTTTTCTTTCTCCCCATTCTTTTCTTTCTCCCCATTCTTTTTCTTTCTCCCCATTCTTTTTCTTTCTCCCCATTCTTTTTCTTTCTCCCCATTCTTTTTTCTTCTCCCCATTCTTTTTTCTTTCTCCCCATTCTTTTTCTTTCTCCCCATTCTTCTTTCTTTCTCCCCATTCTTCTTTCTTTCTCCCCATTCTTCTTTCTTTCTCCCCATTCTTCTTCTTTCTCCCCATTCTTCTTTCTTCTCCCCATTCTTTTCTTTCTCCCCATTCTTCTTTCTTTCTCCCATTCTTTTTCTTCTCCCCATTCTTTTTCTTTCTCCCCATTCTTTTTCTTTCTCCCCATTCTTTTCCTTTCTCCCCATTCTTTTTCTTTCTCCCCATTCTCTTTCTTTCTCCCCATTCTTTTCTTTCTCCCCATTCTTCTTCTTTCTCCCCATTCTTTTTCTTTCTCCCCATTCTTTTCTTTCTCCCCATTCTTTTTCTTTCTCCCCATTCTTCTTTCTTCTCCCATTCTTTTTCTTTCTCCCCATTCTTTTTCTTTCTCCCCATTCTTTTCTTTCTCCCCATCTTTTCTTTCTCCCATTCTTTTTCTTCTCCCCATTCTTTTTCTTTCTCCCATTCTTTTTCCTTTCTCCCCATTCTTTTCTTTCTCCCCATTCTTTTTTCTTTCTCCCCATTCTTTTTCTTTCTCCCCATTCTTTTTCTTTCTCCCCATTCTTTTTCTTTCTCCCCATTCTTTTTCTTTCTCCCCATTCTTTTTCTTTCTCCCCATTCTTTTCTTTCTCCCATTCTTTTTCTTTCTCCCATTCTTTTTCTTTCTCCCCATTCTTTTCCTTTCTCCCCATTCTTTTTCTTTCTCCCCATTCTTTTTCCTTTCTCCCCATTCTTTTTCCTTCTCCCCATTCTTTTTCCTTTCTCCCCATTCTTTTTCTTCTCCCCATTCTTTTTTCTTTCTCCCCATTCTTTTTCTTCTCCCCATTCTTTTTCTTTCTCCCCATTCTTTTTCCTTTCTCCCCATTCTTTTTCTTTCTCCCCATTCTTTTTCCTTTCTCCCCATTCTTTTTCCTTCTCCCCATTCTTTTTCTTTCTCCCCATTCTTTTTCCTTTCTCCCATTCTTTTTCCTTTCTCCCCATTCTTTTTCCTTTCTCCCCATTCTTTTCCTTTCTCCCCATTCTTTTTCCTTTCTCCCCATTCTTTTTCCTTTCTCCCCATTCTTTTTCTTTCTCCCATTCTTTTTCCTTCTCCCCATTCTTTTTCCTTTCTCCCCATTCTTTTCCTTTCTCCCCATTCTTTTTCTTTCTCCCCATTCTTTTTCCTTTCTCCCCATTCTTTTCCTTTCTCCCCATTCTTTTTCCTTTCTCCCCATTCTTTTTCCTTTCTCCCCATTCTTTTTCTTTCTCCCCATTCTTTTTCCTTTCTCCCCATTCTTTTTTCTTTCTCCCATTCTTTTTCTTTCTCCCATTCTTTTCTTCCCCATTCTTTTTCTTTCTCCCCATTCTTTTTCTTTCTCCCATTCTTTTTCTTTCTCCCCATTCTTTTTCTTTCTCCCCATTCTTTTTCTTTCTCCCCATTCTTTTTCTTTCTCCCCATTCTTTTTCTTTCTCCCCATTCTTTTTTCTTTCTCCCCATTCTTTTTCTTTCTCCCCATTCTTTTTTCTTTCTCCCCATTCTTTTTTCTTTCTCCCCATTCTTTTTTCTTTCTCCCCATTCTTTTTCTTTCCCCATTCTTTTTTCTTTCTCCCCATTCTTTTTCTTTCTCCCCATTCTTTTTTCTTTCTCCCCATTCTTTTTCTTTCTCCCCATTCTTTTTCTTTCTCCCATTCTTTTTCTTTCTCCCCATTCTTTTTCCTTTCTCCCCATTCTTTTTCCTTTCTCCCCATTCTTTTTCTTTCTCCCCATTCTTTTTCCTTTCTCCCCATTCTTTTTCTTTCTCCCATTCTTTTTCTTTCTCCCCATTCTTTTTCTTTCTCCCCATTCTTTTTCTTTCTCCCCATTCTTTTTCCTTTCTCCCCATTCTTTTTCTTTCTCCCCATTCTTTTTCCTTTCTCCCCATTCTTTTTCCTTTCTCCCCATTCTTTTTCTTTCTCCCCATTCTTTTCCTTTCTCCCCATTCTTTTTCCTTTCTCCCCATTCTTTTTCCTTTCTCCCCATTCTTTTTCCTTTCTCCCCATTCTTTTTCCTTTCTCCCCATTCTTTTTCCTTTCTCCCCATTCTTTTTCCTTTCTCCCCATTCTTTTTCTTTCTCCCCATTCTTTTTTCCTTTCTCCCCCATTCTTTTTCTTTCTCCCCATTCTTTTTTCCTTTCTCCCCATTCTTTTTCCTTTCTCCCCATTCTTTTTCTTTCTCCCCATTCTTTTTTCCTTTCTCCCCATTCTTTTTTCTTTCTCCCATTCTTTTTCTTTCTCCCCATTCTTTTTCTTTCTCCCCATTCTTTTTCTTTCTCCCCATTCTTTTCCTTTCTCCCCATTCTTTTCCTTTCCCCATTCTTTTTCTTTCTCCCCATTCTTTTTCTTCTCCCCATTCTTTTTCCTTTCTCCCCATTCTTTTTCTTTCTCCCATTCTTTTTTCTTTCTCCCCATTCTTTTTCTTTCTCCCCATTCTTTTTTCTTTCTCCCCATTCTTTTTCTTTCTCCCCATTCTTTTTTCTTTCTCCCCCATTCTTTTTCTTTCTCCCCATTCTTTTTTCTTTCTCCCCATTCTTTTTCTTTCTCCCCATTCTTTTTTCTTTCTCCCCATTCTTTTTCTTTCTCCCCATTCTTTTTCTTTCTCCCCATTCTTTTTTCTTTCTCCCCATTCTTTTTCTTTCTCCCCATTCTTTTTCTTTCTCCCATTCTTTTTCTTTCTCCCCATTCTTTTTTCTTTCTCCCCATTCTTTTTTCTCCCATTCTTTTCTTCTCCCCATTCTTTTTTCTTTCTCCCCATTCTTTTTCTTTCTCCCCATTCTTTTTCTTTCTCCCCATTCTTTTTCTTTCTCCCCATTCTTTCTTTCCCATTCTTTTCTTTCTCCCCATTCTTTTCTTCTCCCATTCTTTTTCTTCTCCCATTCTTTTTCTTTCTCCCCATTCTTTTTTCTTTCTCCCCATTCTTTTTTCTTTCTCCCCATTCTTTTTCTTTCTCCCCATTCTTTTTTCTTTCTCCCCATTCTTTTTTCTTTCTCCCCATTCTTTTTTCTTTCTCCCCATTCTTTTTTCTTTCTCCCCATTCTTTTTCTTTCTCCCCATTCTTTTTTCTTTCTCCCCATTCTTTTTTCTTTCTCCCCATTCTTTTTCCTTTCTCCCCATTCTTTTTCCTTTCTCCCATTCTTTTCCTTTCTCCCCATTCTTTTTCCTTTCTCCCCATTCTTTTCCTTCTCCCCATTCTTTTTCCTTTCTCCCCATTCTTTTTCTTTCTCCCCATTCTTTTTCTTTCTCCCCATTCTTTTTCTTTCTCCCCATTCTGTTTCTTCTCCCCATTCTTTTTCCTTTCTCCCCATTCTTTTTCCTTTCTCCCCATTCTTTTTCCTTTCTCCCCATTCTTTTTCCTTTCTCCCCATTCTTTTTCCTTTCTCCCCATTCTTTTTCCTTCTCCCATTCTTTTCTTCTCCCCATTCTTTTCCTTTCTCCCATTCTTTTTCCTTTCTCCCCATTCTTTTTCCTTTCTCCCCATTCTTTTTCCTTTCTCCCCATTCTTTTCCTTTCTCCCCATTCTTTTTCCTTTCTCCCCATTCTTTTTCCTTTCTCCCCATTCTTTTTCCTTTCTCCCCATTCTTTTTCCTTTCTCCCCATTCTTTTTCCTTTCTCCCCATTCTTTTTCCTTTCTCCCCATTCTTTTTCCTTTCTCCCCATTCTTTTTCCTTTCTCCCCATTCTTTTCCTTTCTCCCCATTCTTTTTCCTTTCTCCCATTCTTTTTCTTTCTCCCATTCTTTTCCTTTCTCCCCATTCTTTTTCCTTTCTCCCCATTCTTTTTTCCTTTCTCCCCATTCTTTTTCTTTCTCCCCATTCTTTTTCTTTCTCCCCATTCTTTTTCTTCTCCCCATTCTTTTTTCTTTCTCCCCATTCTTTTTTCTTTCTCCCCATTCTTTTTCTTTCTCCCCATTCTTTTTCTTTCTCCCCATTCTTTTTTCTTTCTCCCCATTCTTTTTTCTTTCTCCCCATTCTTTTTTCTTTCTCCCCATTCTTTTTCTTTCTCCCCATTCTTTTTCTTTCTCCCCATTCTTTTTCTTTCTCCCCATTCTTTTTCCTTTCTCCCCATTCTTTTTCCTTTCTCCCCATTCTTTTTCCTTTCTCCCCATTCTTTTTCCTTTCTCCCCATTCTTTTTCCTTTCTCCCCATTCTTTTTTCTTTCTCCCCATTCTTTTTTCTTTCTCCCCATTCTTTTTTCTTTCTCCCCCATTCTTTTTTCTTTCTCCCCATTCTTTTTCTTTCTCCCCATTCTTTTTCCTTTCTCCCCATTCTTTTTCCTTTCTCCCCATTCTTTTTCCTTTCTCCCCATTCTTTTTCCTTTCTCCCCATTCTTTTTCCTTTCTCCCCATTCTTTTTCCTTTCTCCCCATTCTTTTTCTTTCTCCCCATTCTTTTTTCTTTCTCCCCATTCTTTTTTCTTTCTCCCCATTCTTTTTTCTTTCTCCCCATTCTTTTTTCTTTCTCCCCATTCTTTTTTCTTTCTCCCCATTCTTTTTTCTTTCTCCCCATTCTTTTTTCTTTCTCCCCATTCTTTTTTCTTTCTCCCCATTCTTTTTTCTTTCTCCCCATTCTTTTTTCTTTCTCCCCATTCTTTTTTCTTTCTCCCCATTCTTTTTTCTTTCTCCCCATTCTTTTTTCTTTCTCCCCATTCTTTTTTCTTTCTCCCCATTCTTTTTTCTTTCTCCCCATTCTTTTTTCTTTCTCCCCATTCTTTTTTCTTTCTCCCCATTCTTTTTTCTTTCTCCCCATTCTTTTTTCTTTCTCCCCATTCTTTTTTCTTTCTCCCCATTCTTTTTTCTTTCTCCCCATTCTTTTTTCTTTCTCCCCATTCTTTTTTCTTTCTCCCCATTCTTTTTTCTTTCTCCCCATTCTTTTTTCTTTCTCCCCATTCTTTTTTCTTTCTCCCCATTCTTTTTTCTTTCTCCCCATTCTTTTTTCTTTCTCCCCATTCTTTTTTCTTTCTCCCCATTCTTTTTTCTTTCTCCCCATTCTTTTTTCTTTCTCCCCATTCTTTTTTCTTTCTCCCCATTCTTTTTTCTTTCTCCCCATTCTTTTTTCTTTCTCCCCATTCTTTTTTCTTTCTCCCCATTCTTTTTTCTTTCTCCCCATTCTTTTTTCTTTCTCCCCATTCTTTTTTCTTTCTCCCCATTCTTTTTTCTTTCTCCCCATTCTTTTTTCTTTCTCCCCATTCTTTTTTCTTTCTCCCCATTCTTTTTTCTTTCTCCCCATTCTTTTTTCTTTCTCCCCATTCTTTTTTCTTTCTCCCCATTCTTTTTTCTTTCTCCCCATTCTTTTTTCTTTCTCCCCATTCTTTTTTCTTTCTCCCCATTCTTTTTTCTTTCTCCCCATTCTTTTTTCTTTCTCCCCATTCTTTTTTCTTTCTCCCCATTCTTTTTTCTTTCTCCCCATTCTTTTTTCTTTCTCCCCATTCTTTTTTCTTTCTCCCCATTCTTTTTTCTTTCTCCCCATTCTTTTTTCTTTCTCCCCATTCTTTTTTCTTTCTCCCCATTCTTTTTTCTTTCTCCCCATTCTTTTTTCTTTCTCCCCATTCTTTTTTCTTTCTCCCCATTCTTTTTTCTTTCTCCCCATTCTTTTTTCTTTCTCCCCATTCTTTTTTCTTTCTCCCCATTCTTTTTTCTTTCTCCCCATTCTTTTTTCTTTCTCCCCATTCTTTTTTCTTTCTCCCCATTCTTTTTTCTTTCTCCCCATTCTTTTTTCTTTCTCCCCATTCTTTTTTCTTTCTCCCCATTCTTTTTTCTTTCTCCCCATTCTTTTTTCTTTCTCCCCATTCTTTTTTCTTTCTCCCCATTCTTTTTTCTTTCTCCCCATTCTTTTTTCTTTCTCCCCATTCTTTTTTCTTTCTCCCCATTCTTTTTTCTTTCTCCCCATTCTTTTTTCTTTCTCCCCATTCTTTTTTCTTTCTCCCCATTCTTCTTTCTTTCTCCCCATTCTTCTTTCTTTCTCCCCATTCTTCTTTCTTTCTCCCCATTCTTCTTTCTTTCTCCCCATTCTTCTTTCTTTCTCCCCATTCTTCTTTCTTTCTCCCCATTCTTCTTTCTTTCTCCCCATTCTTCTTTCTTTCTCCCCATTCTTCTTTCTTTCTCCCCATTCTTCTTTCTTTCTCCCCATTCTTCTTTCTTTCTCCCCATTCTTCTTTCTTTCTCCCCATTCTTCTTTCTTTCTCCCCATTCTTCTTTCTTTCTCCCCATTCTTCTTTCTTTCTCCCCATTCTTCTTTCTTTCTCCCCATTCTTCTTTCTTTCTCCCCATTCTTCTTTCTTTCTCCCCATTCTTCTTTCTTTCTCCCCATTCTTCTTTCTTTCTCCCCATTCTTCTTTCTTTCTCCCCATTCTTTTGGGGTTTTTTCCGCCACTTCCTTTTTCTTTTGTTTCTTTAGTTCCCCCTTTTTTCTATCTTTTATTTCCTTTTTTTCCTCCAAATCTTTTTATGTTCTTCTTTCTTTTATTTTTTGCCCCTTTCTCTCTTATTTATTTTTCCCTTTTCTTTCCTTCATTTTCTTGCCCTCCCAATTTTTTTTACATTTTTTCATCTCTCAAGTTTGGTTGTGTCTCTTGCAACATGAAAGAAAGGATTATATATATGAGTTTTTAGTCCACTGAAATGCCTCCCTTACAAAAATCCTTGAGAGAATGCTGTTATTGTTATTAAAATGATTAAAAGCATAGAAATAGGACATTTTTACCTGACGAGTATAGTTCCTTACCACTACTGCATATTCTGTTGCCATAGAGAATGAGATCGATGGTGCAACATTTTGTGATCTGACAGAAGACGATGTCAAGGGATTTATAAAGCCATTGGGAGCAGTGAAAAGATTGATTCGTATTCAAAAAAGTATTATCCAATCTCCAACTATAAC
Source organism: Cladorhizidae sp. MBARI D1340-BT2 (assembly GCA_028752905.1). Taxonomy (NCBI): domain Eukaryota; kingdom Metazoa; phylum Porifera; class Demospongiae; order Poecilosclerida; family Cladorhizidae; species Cladorhizidae sp. MBARI D1340-BT2. The sequence goes on along the minus strand of JAQNBH010000008.1, from coordinate 10,958,139 downwards.
TGTAAGTTGACTTAGCAATTCTTACAGCTGTCCAGAAGAATTTCTTGCTTCTTTCTTTTATTTGTATTCAGGTTTCCAGTATGCCTGAATATAACTCAACACAATTTTATTCCCCAAGTACTCCATCTACTTTACCAGCCTCACTGGCATCATCTCCAAGCTATCAAGATCATGATACAGTATCTCTGTCATCAGAAAACAGTGGATCTTCAGCAGTATCAAGAAATGATTTCTCTATTCCGATGATGTGGAAGCCTAATATTATGGCTACCATTGCTGTAAAGAGATTACCGGATATAAGAAATGAAATTGTTCGAGACCTTGTTACCATATATACAGCTATGTAGAAAGGCCAAATCCAGCTGCTGTCACAAAAATTGCCAAAATGTTAGTAGAGAAATATCCATTCTGGCTGATTCTATGACAGGATCTGCTTCTGTAAGTACATAGTAACATTGTTGATGTATATATGCCTTATAAGTATTCATCTACCGTGTCATTTTTTCCCCTTCAGAGATCATGGGTGAAAAAAGTGATGGACCGTGTGTATAATGTTGAAAAGGGCCGAAAAAGGAAAGCAGCTAATAACTCTCCAATGGATAAACCAAGCAAACGGCGTCGGCCAAAGCGAGCGATTAACCTGGAGTCTAGGTATCCATCCTTTCATCCTCGTTGAGATGAAACTCCTGAGCAACAACAACATGTTCAAGCTCTCACAAAGGAGATGGAGAAGGAGAATCCTAGAAATGATGTCGTTTTACCTCTGAATAAGTTAACATTTTATTCGCGTAGGCAATATTTGTTAGAGAGCAATGGCTCCGTACTCACCAAGCTCAAGAAGTTTCCGGCTCTGAGGAACCCATCTGTGGTATGTTTGTGTTGAGTATATATACAAAAGTATTATATAAATTAACCCAACACAACTAAAACACCTTGACTATGTTGATATATTGAAGAGTGTATGTATTCTGCTAGTGGCTTCTGTTACATAAAGATACAAGGTCACCTTTAACTTGCATCTTGAATTTATTGCTTTTCTATCAACAGATTGAACATGAGCTTGAGTTAGTCATTCATTAGCAAGCAAGCAAGGACTTCAAGGGTCTTTTAGTGTTGAGTGGACCCAAAAGTGGGTACCTGCTATCATCACATACTGCAAGGGGCTAAAGAGACGTGATATCAGAGAGGTATTGACAGATATTGAAAAAGGTATCCTGTAATCAGAATAAAAATTAATAGTTTTGGCCTTAGAATGTGATCATTCATTCATGTGAAAGTAGAATCTACTATATGCTGAATAGTGTACATTCTTGAATACACATGCTATAGTTCAAGAAGCACTGTGCCCCTTATATTCAGAAATTATATCTTGCAATTGCAAATGGTTGTTGACTCACATCTGGTGACAGTATTTATGGAATATGTAATGTTCTTGTCAATTTTGTGGACAATACGATCATGAAATGATTTATCCCAAATTTTTTTTTACCGTGACAGTTATGAACACAAAAGTCCTGGACCCACAGCTCAAAGTGTCCCCCTCATACATGCACCTGTTCATGGATATGGGGCAGTAATTTATGGTGCTACGTATACATAATACATTTATGTTTATCATTTTATAACAGATGGTGAACTGCAAAACCGAGCTCTGAAATTGCTCTTTCAGCTGCTTTGTGTGCAGCCAAAAAAGAGTGAAGGAGACCTGAGCTACTTGTTTGCTCGATTTGAGGTAAAGTCCACAGTTGTTTCAAATGATGAACCATGTATTTATTTAAATAATGGAATATTGTACCCACAGATGTCTGATGTGCAAGAGACTGTGGCAGCTGCTCCTCCCACTCGTCCCACACCATGGATTGGAGAATTTATGGTAGAGGATGGAGATTCGGTGTATTTCATTTTTATTGAACAGGAGGTTTTCGAATTCTTTCTCCAAGTCATGGTTTTCTCTTGTTTTTAATACCAATTTTTCGAGTTGTGACATCTTTTCTGTCCTAATTCATGTGCTGACTATTTTTGTTTTGATTCTTTGCCTTGTCATTGACATGAATTTAGCACAATTATGTTTCTTGGCTAGTTATAATCACTTTATAATCACTAATAGTAATGATTTAATTCAACATGTGGTTTTGTATGGTAACCAGCCAGAAGTCATAATAACTAATAATTCTAATAAAATAAGGATGTGGTTCTTAAACAACAGTTCCAATAGTTAAAATAACTATTATTAATTATCTAATTAACATTGTGGTTTGTATGGTAACTAGTTTGTGGTTCTTAGAACAACCAGTTTAAATGGTTAAAATAACATTTTGGGGGTTCTTAGGACACTAATTTAGAATTGTTAAATTAACTAATTATTATAATTATTAATTAACCATTATGTAGTTCTTAGGTTAATCAGGTTGAAGTTGTTAAAGTAACTATAAAGTAATGATGAATTAATTGTTTATAGTAGTTGAAACTAATATTAATAATTGTTACTTTAACCATTGATTATTAGTACTATTATATATTATTAATATAGTTATGGTGGATGGCAAAGTGGTCTATCGCCCAGACACTCCAGCTCAGTGACCGTATAGTTTTTCTCCGCTGAAGATAGCTGTTTGGAGTAATCGGCCACTGGGCTCTCCTCATTGTCCCTCATGACGGACACCACTGCTCCCACTCCTTCCATGGAGGCATTAGTTTGTACTGGGAGTTGGTCCTGTTCCCTAGGCAGTGTTAATGTGTGCTCGCATGATAAGGCATTGGCCAAGTAAACAAAGGCATCGCTCATAGATTCTCCCCACACTATCTTAACAGGGGATCCCTTTTTCAGGGCTCCGAACAAGGGACTAGCCTGCCGGGAAAAATCGGGCACGAATCACCGGTAGTAGCCAACCATCCCCAGGAATGCCCTCAACCCTTTTTGAGTGGTTAGTCTAATTAATCCTTCATCGCTCTAACTCTTACTTCGGGCACCCTCACTTTACCCATGCCAATGTGATGTCCCAGATACTCTAACGATTGGGCACCCCACACACATATCTTGGGGTTGGCCATCAGGCCTGCCACTCTAAGGCATCTAGCACTGCTCGCATGTGATCAGTATGAGTCTTCCAATTGGGTGAGAAAATCATTGCATCGTTGATGTACACTGCACTACATCCTGGGAGGTGGGAGAGTGTGTTCAGCATACATCTCTGGAACGCAGCAGGCGCATCCTTGAGCCAAAAGGGCATTTGCTTGAATGCAAATTTTCCCCAAAGGGAACAAAAGGCTGTCTTCTCCTGTGAGTCTGTTGACAGGGGCACCTGGTAAAACCCCTTTATTTAAATCCACTTTGGATAGCCAAGTTGCCTCCGCCATTTCGTTTAAAAGGTCCTCAATGCAGGACATCTGAAAGGGGTCGTTAATTGTGACCTCATCGAGATGCCTGTAATCTATACAGAGTCGTATTCTATTTGTTTCCTTCTTCCATACTGGTACCGTGGGAGATGTCCAAGGACTTTTTGAAGAGACTATTATGACCTTTTCCACCAAACTTTCTATCTCCTCCCTTAGTTGTTTAGCCATGCTTGGTGCAATACGGTAAGGCGGAGGTCTGATGGGGTAACAATCCTTTACCAGGATCTCAGCAATCGCTAGGCCCAGCTCTGTTGTCACTATGTCCGGGTACTCAGCGAGAACATCCCTTAACTCCCTCTGCTGAGCCTCGGCCAGATAAGGGTCTCCCATCCATACTTTACCAACAGGCTCATGTATCTTCTCCTAGTCTGCTATATACCATACCACCCTAAATAGATTTGCTTTTAGTTCAACCCACTTTTTAAGATGGTTTATGTGTACAGTGTGCTTTGTATATTTTTACCAGGAAATGATATCACGTAGTTGCATTCTGACATTTTGGCAAGTACTTCAAAGGCCCTTCCCAGATACTGTGTGGCTTACTGGTTAGGCTGGGAGTGTGACATAGGACTAGCTCACCAGGCTCTAGTTGCCTGGGCTGTGTGTTAAGGTCATACATAGACTTCTTTAGCTTTCCACTTAGCTATCATCTCCTGACTGTTTGCGACCTTAAATAATTCTTCCAATCTCTTCCTCAGCTCACACACCCATCCCTCTGATGACTGATAGCTAATTTCTCCCCCAATCCAACCATCTTTTATGGTCTCTAACGGCCCTCTCATAGTCTTCCCGTGAACTAACTGATATGGGGAGTGTCATGAACAGCCGGAAGTTCATGTTAATGTGTAGCTCAGAAGTGCTGTATCATGCTTGTGGTTTGTGGTTATCTTTATGATAACCACATTGGTAAAGTTATTCATAGCTGTTAGATAAATAGGGACAACTCCCATTTGCGTATCTACGATTAAATGTTCATAGACCATAAATGATAGTATTCAATAACTGAATGACAGAACAGGTAAGGGGCCTTATACTATAGTATATCACATTAGTCTATTATTCTCTATCTCCCCCAAGTCTTTGCTACATCTTGTCTGGAGATTTGGCAATGACTGAAATCAAGTAGCAATCATGTCTCATTCGTCAAGGAGCAATCGAATGTTGTGCATCAGTGGTTGGGAGCATATATCGTATAGGACATGTCGTATCCCCAGTAGTCTGCCATGCAGGTGGTTTGCTTTCACGTGTAGAGCGTCTAAGTGAGGCGGCGAATGGTTTAGTGGTGCAAGAGAAGGCTGAGGTGGCTGGGGTAGTGGTTTTGGCAGTGGGTGGGTCTATGATGGTGGGGTGTTCTCATAAAAGATTGGCTGGCATTGAGTGTGGGTCTTCCCGTAGTGGGGGGCAGCAGACCAGGTGATAGGATGGTGACAGGCATTGGTGACATGGTGGGGGGTGTCACAGGAGGTGTTGGCATCTTTTGTTGTCCATGTGTAGGCTGGGGGGGGGAGACTTAATGACGTGGCTGAGTCTGAGGGCACTGTTGCTGAGGTCATCGCTGATGGTTATTCTCGGTTTCTGTGCGTGGACTGGGACATATTTCCGCAGGAATTTGTTGCGCAGGGTCACTCTGCCAGAGCCATCGACCTTCACGACATATTGGACAAATTGGCGGACCTCTATGACTGAGCCAGTCTTGTCCCATTTTGTGGGGTTATGGCCAGTTTGGTTCTGGATCCTCACTTGGTCTCCAATGACAAGGGGTGGCAGTCGCTTTGTGTGCTCCGACCATCTTTCGTTAGCTAGCATGTGTCTGTTCCTCATGGCCTCTTCTCTTGCAATTAATGTAGCATGCCAAGTGTCATGCGGGTGATATTTTCCTGGGAGTATGGGGATGAAGTCTTTGATTGGGCGGCCGAACATGTACATGGCTGGGGAGAGTTTAGTGTCCTTGTCTGGGGTGTTGCGGGTATTATAGTATGGCACGCTGAAAGTTGTCTGTATCGAGCTCACCATTTGGTCCGGTGTTGTTGGTGATGAGTCTTTTCACTGTCTTCACCGCAACTTCAGCACGACAGTTGCTATGAGCAAAGGCGACAGAGGAAAGGCAGTGGTGGACACCACAATTCTTCAGGAATTCACGGGTCTGTGCAGCGGTGAATTCAGGACCACCATCAGATGATATTTCATCTGCTATCCCATATGTCACAATTGACCTTCGTAGGCTGTCGATTAGCCCGGTTGCACTGCCTGAGGTCCTTTCAACAATCGACCAGTTGGAATATCTGTCAACAATTACTAGGTAGTTGATACCTTTGTAGCTGAAGAAGTCTGAGCAGATGCATTGGAAAGGGTACACTGGAGAAACAGTTGGGATAGGAGGGGCACTAGGTTGTGAGGGAGCCATAATTATGGTTGCAGTGATTACAGCTGTGTCTGAGGGTTTTGATGGCGGGGATGATGCCAGGCCAAAACAGCGATGCTTCAGCCCTCGCAGTCATTGAGGATGCCTTGGTGGGCAGCATGGAGTGCGGATAAGCAGTCTTGTCTGAGGGATGGGGGAATCACGACACGGTCTTTGTAGATCACAATGCCATCTGCGATGTAGAGATGCTCACGGAATTGATGATACTCGCAAAGTGGCTCTGGTAGCTCATGGCAAAACTCTGGCATGCCCACCTCGATGATCTTGACCAATTGTGACATGTCCTCATTGCTGGTGGTTGCAACACGGACTCGGTCCCAGGTGATGGATTGGAGTGAGCTTAGAGATGATGTGGCAGTAGCACGGGCGATGTCCTCGATTGCATCTTGTGGCTCCTCAGCACATCGTATACTGGCAATAAAGTTGTGGGGGATATACAGGTGGGATATTTGCTGAATGTCTCCGGTAGCTGCAATGTCATCCGCTAGGTACATCTTGGGAGGCTGGTGGTTGCTGGTAGGGTGGCGGGATATGGTGTCGGAAGCTTTATTTTTCGCTCCTGGTATGTGGACCATGCGTAATCTGTTGCGGAGGGTCTTCTCCTTGAGGTTTCTGAGCCGAGAGTTGCTGATGTCATTAAGTGACCTATCTCCAAATAGCTTGAGGAGCGGCTTGTGGTCAACTGCGATGATAAGATCCTCACACCCCAGGATGAAGTATCTAGATTTATCTAGAGCATCGGCAACTGCTAGGGCTTCACCCTCAACTGGGGCATAGCGTGACTCAGCAGGGTGTATAAAGCGACTCCCAACCAGAGTGATTTTCCAAACTGTGTGGCAGCAGAATACGTCAGTACCAGGGCATCCACAGTGTTTCTGGAATAGCCAGAACCCAATGCCTGTCTTGGACCAATCAGTGGCTAGGCATGTTGGCCTTGATTTGTCAAAAATATGTACACCCTCTGTGATCTCATCTACTATGACCAGTTTGGACTCTTCAAATAGGTCATTGAGGTTATCGTCCCAGTAGAAACGGGTGCTGGTTTTCAGTAGTTGGCGAAAGGGGAGCATCTTCTCTGCCATGCTGAACGCATATGACACTTGGTTAATGAGGCCGAACCATGAACGGATATCGGTTATGTTTTTTGGCTTAGGGAATTCCATAATTGCTTGGGGGTATTTCTTGCAGGGTCGAACGCTGTCCATGGTGATCTCAAAGCCAGCAAACTCTACTATATATGTCATGGCCAAACCGCAACTTGTCTGGGTTTAGGGTTATACCATTCCTGCCACAAATGTCAAGCCACTGAACTGCCTGATGAAAGCATCCTTCCAGGTCATCTGCCCAAAGTAGTGTGTCATCGATGCATTTGGTCTTGTTGGGTATGTTTGATACGATCTCATCGTAGCGTCTTGAGTAACCATCTCCTGAGGCAATATACCCTTGGGGTGCAGTGCTGTACCGATATCTGCCCCATGGGGTGATGAATGTGGTCAGGTGGTGATCTTGCTCATGTATGCGGACACTGTGATACCCATTCCAGGCATCGAATACAGACTTCTTCTTGTCGTGGGGCACTGATCGTGCTTGGTGAAATGGTGACTGGGTGTGATGAGTCTCTCTGGTGGCGTGGGCATTCAATGGTTGAAAATCAATAGTCCGTCGTGGTTTTCCATTTTTCTTGGCACATATGACCATGCGGTGGCACCAAGTCACTGGCTCACCAACAGGGACTGGCTCTATCACGCCCAATCTCACGTCTTGGTCGAGTCCTGCCTTGACATCATCTTGCCAATGAATTGGGACTGGTACAGGGGAGTGGTAGGCAACATGTTCAGAATCAGGGTTGATCATTAGCTTCATTGGGGGGCCTTCCATCAGTGGGAGTGGTTGGTGTTCGCATGTGTTGAGTGTGCTTGACTTGTAGTAGTCAAGGAGGTACTGTTGGAGTTTCTCGCGATTCTCTTCTGTTGCAGGAAATGGTTTTTGAATGACAGAACAGGTAAGGGGGCCTTATACTATAGTATATCACATTAGTCTATTATTCTCTAGCTGTGACATGTGACTTGTGTGAAGTAGTGTGCTCTTGTTAGACTCGAAGTTCTTGGTATGCTGTTGTTCTTTAGACTTGATGCTGTGCGTGTCTATCTACTGTTGCTTGCAATCTTTTATCGAATAAATATATTGTTAATTACTTCTATTTGAAACCCCACTTCCTGACATTTGGTGGCAGTAGTGGGATCGTTGTCCTCAGCAGTTGTGACAGATCCTACAAGTTAAAAGGGAGTTTAGCTGCACTCAGTGAACTGCAGTTCATGTCCCAACGGAGTGAAACCAGAAGTGGACGAGGTTTTAAACAATTAGTATCTATTCCTGAGATGGACGATGATATTCCAACTACCGCAGCTACAGCCACGGGCGTTCCAGGTGCTGGAACCAACCTTGAGAGCATAGTGGACAATAGGAGAGCTATGCAAGCTAACGTGACGGCACTCCTCGGAGCACTTACTACTGAGCAGGAAAGGAGCGAAGCTTTGAATGGGACACGACCCAGAGAGTCAAAGCCAAGTGAGAGTGATGTCAAGCTGCAAAAGCTTGGTGAGTCAGATGACATTGAAGCATACCTTACTACGTTTGAACGTGTAATGCAAGCGTATGAGGTCAAGCCAGAGCGATGGGCATACAAATTAGCACCGAACCTGACCGGGAAAGCACAGCAGGCTTATGTTACCTTGTCAACAGTAGACGCTGGGAACTATGAAGACACTAAGGCAGCAATCCTAACTTCCTAAGGAGGTATGACATCAACCAAGAAACTCATCGACAGCATTTTAGGAATGCGACTCCAATGGGTACTGAGACCTACAGAGAGCTAGCCATTTGAACCATGGACCTTCTTCAAAAGTGGATGAAGGATTATATGGACTCAGTGCAGGAAGTTTTAGAGCAGATGGCAATAGAACAGCACACCAGCAAGCTACCACAAGATATACATGTTTGGGTGTGCGAGAAGAAACCCAAAACTGTTCTTGAGGCAGGAGAGCTCGCAGACGACTATGCTTTAGTGAGAAAGCAAGTAAAGAGCGGGAACCAGCCTCCAAGGGCTGAAAGTGCATGAACTGATGGAATGGCCACATGCCTTTACTGTCACAAGAGAGGTCATCTTGCTAAAGACTGCAGGAAAGCAATTGCTGACAGGGCAGGAAGGCTCAAGCCGAGAACAGAGAAGAGCAAACTGCGTTGCTACAACTGTCAAGAGTTGGGACAGATAGCTGCCAATTGCCCGAGCAAGCAAGTATTTTACACTGAAGTAGTGTACCAAACAACACCCCGTGATGGATCCCAGGATTTTAAGGTCAGGGACTCTGGATGGGAGAAATGTGAAGGGTATCCTTCTGGATACTGGCTGTGCCAGAACGATGGTATGCAAGGAGCTTGTCTCCAACAAGGAGGAGACAGGGAAGATTCCCATACGATGTGCACATGGAGACACCAAGGTTTACCCACTGACTACTGTGCGAGTTGGGATTGCCGGGGCTGAGTACAATGTGGAAGCAACGCTTTCAGAAAATTTGCCAGTTCCTGTGCTTCTAGGACGAGATGTCCTTTGTCTGATGGACATGCTCCAGGGAAGCCAGATGGGTGGACTACCTGCCAATACCCATGAAGAGGAGGCCATGACTGTGATCACACGTGCAAGAGCCAAATTGCTCAGAGAAGAAGAGACCATGCAAGCTGAGAACGAACAAGCAGAGGGAGTGGAGCCGAACTCATTGACCAAGGCAGATCAACCTTCAGAAGTCGACACAGCATTGGATGAAGCAGATCAACCTTCAGAAGTCGACACAGCATTGGACGAAGTTCCAGGATCAAACTTTGATCAGGATATGTTCCACGATGCTAGATGCCGAAAGAGGATGACATGAAGTGAGAAGAGGCAGCAGAGGAAGCAGTTATCTGAAAGCAGAAGTAAACACCCACTGGACATTGATGTAAGTGGGCTGCAACGCATGGAGCAGGACGATCCAAGTCTGGATGGCATTCGTGAGGCCATTCAAGCTAGATCTAGGCTGGAGACTACTGCATACTTTGAGGAGGGTGGGCTACTTTATTGCCTGTGGACTCCCAGGAAGCGTTTACATCGGACCAACTTATCCTGCCAGTTTCTTGCCGCAAATTAGTACTCCAGCTAGGACATGAGATTCCCATGGCTGGTCACCTGGGACGGAAGAAGACTGCAGACTGGATATTGCAGCGGTTCTTTTGGCCTACTCTAATCCAGGATGTGAAGGAGTGGTGCCAGACATGTCCAAATTGCCAGAGGATGACGGCAGGGAGGAGGATGCGTGCCCCCTTAGTCCCTCTACCAATCACTGAAGAGCCGTTTCAACGCATTGCAATGGACATCGTAGGACCCCTGCCTCGCAGCCAGAGTGGAAACAGGTACATACTTGTAATATGTGACTATTCTACTCGTTATCCTGAAGCCATACCCCTCAGATCCATAGAGGCTAAGTATGTAGCCGAGGAGCTTTTACTGTTTTTTAGCCGGGTTGGGATTTCCCGGGAAATCCTAACTGACCAGGGGACAAATTTTACGTCTAAACTATTAGCTGAGGTCTATAGCTTGCTAAAGATCCACCCCATACAAACCATACCCTACCACCCTCAAACAGAAGGGTTAGTGGAGCGGTTTAATGGGACTTTAAAGGCAATGCTCCGTAAGACAGTTACTGATGAGGGTAAAGACTGGGACCGCCTCCTTCCGTACCTCTTATTTGCTTACCGCGACTCAACAGGTTTCTTCCCCTTTGAGTTGTTGTATGGGAGACAGGTACGGGGCCCACTAGACATAATCAGAGAGTCATGGGTGGCTAGTAGACGATCCTCAGAGAGTGTGGTGTCCTATATGGTCACTATACAAGAAAGGCTGGCCAAGATGTCGGAGCTAGCCAGGGAAAACTTGGCACAATCACAGAAAGATCAGAAAGGGTGGTATGACCGCAATGCCAGGGATAGGAAGTTTGAGGTGGGAGACAACGTATTGATCTTCCTACCATCTAGAACAAGAAGCTACTTGCACAGTGGCAGGGACCTTACCCTGTAAAGAATGTCATCTCGCACGTAACCTATGAGATTGACATGTTTGACCATCACAAACGTCGCAGAATACTCCACGTGAACATGCTCCGGAGGTGGTTCCATCCTACAATCCAAAATTTGTGGATAGACGAGCAAGCAAATGAGCATGACTCTGGAAGGAAGATGTAGGATCAGAAGAAGCAATGGTGATGGGTGACCAACTGACTCCAGAACAGAGAGCTGATCTGCAATGTCTCCGACAAGAATTCGCTGGAATCATGGGAGATATTCCAGGGAGAACGAACTATGCAGAGCATGACATAGAGACAGGTTCAGCTCATCCAATAAGGCTTCCCCCATACTGCCTGCCCCATGCTTACAGAGAGACTGTGAAGAAGGAGATAGCTGACATGCTGGAACATGGTATTATTGAACACTCCACCAGCGAATAGTCCTCACCCATTGTGTTGGTCAAAAAGACTGATGGCACATTGAGATTCTGTGTGGATTATCGGCATTTGAATGGAATCTCAGAAGCAGACGCGTACCCTATGCCACACATAGATGAGTTGATTGACCATCTAGGACCAGCCAGGTACATCACAACCCTTGATTTGACCAAGGGATACTGGCAGGTGTCTTTGACTGAGAGAGCACGAGTACGAAGTGCCTTTGCTACACCTTTTGGTCTCTACCAGTTTCGAGTCATGCCTTTTGGGCTGCAAGGTGCCCCAGCCACCTTTCAGCGGCTTATGGACAAAGTGATACACGGTCTGGACGACTTTGCTGCCTCCTATCTAGATGACCTAGTTATCTATAGTAAGACGTGGGAAGAACACCTTCAACACATCCATCCAGTTCTACAGAGACTGCAGAGTGCGGCATCATGAAGATGCGCAAATGCCAGTTCGGGATGGAAAGATGTGTGTACCTTGGCCATAGCGTTGGCAATGGTCCAGAAACAAACAAGTTGAAGACAGTTGAATCCTTTCCAGTACCGACAACCAAGAAAGAGGTGCGAGCATTCTTGGGTTTAACGGGTTAATACCGCCAGTTCATCTAGAACTTTGCCTCAGTTGCGGCTCCTCTCTCTGACCTCACTTGCAAGAACAGCCCCAATCAAGTACAGTGGTCACCTGATTGTGATAAGGCCTTTTGCACTCTCAAGCAAAAGATGTGTTCCGAGACAGTTCTCAGCAGTCCTAATTTCGACAAGCCATTCGTTCTTCAAACTGACGCTTCCGATAGAGGAAACGGCACGGTACTGAGTCAGATAGACAATGGAGAGGAACACCCAGTTGGTTATTTCAGCAGGAAGCTACTTCCACGTGAGGAGAAGTACTCCACTATTGAAAAAGAGTGTCTGGCCATTCGACTAGGAGTGGAGGCTTTCTGGGTCTACCTGCTGGGAAAAGCCTTCACCATCGAAACCGACCACCGTTCGCTCGAGTGGATGGAACGACTGAAAGAGAACAATAGCCGTCTGACCAGATTGAGTCTCACTCTCCAGCCATACAAATTCACCGTCCGGTATCATCGCGGACAAGAGAACAAAAATGCTGATTGTCTGTCTCGTTTGTTTTAATCCTACCGCGACATAAATGTTGCAGGATAAGGGGGAGGGAGTGTCATGAACAGCCGGAACTGTTCATGTTAATGTGTGTTGCAGTAGTGATAATTATTGCTGTATCATGCTTGTGGTTTGTGGTTATCTTTATGATAACCACATTTGTAATGTTATTCATAGCTCTGACATGTGACTTGTGTGAGGTAGTGTGCTCTTGTTAGACTGGAAGTTCTTGGTGCACTGTTGTTCATTAGACTTGATGCTGTGCGTGTCTATCTACTGTTGCTTGCTATCTTTTATCAAATAAATATATTGTTAATTACCTCTATTTGAAACCCCACTTCCTGACATTTAACTTCAAAATTAAATTAACGATTAATGGATGAAGGTTTCGGTACCCAGCTTTGATCATTGGCTATCGACCCTCGTTTCTGCTCATCAACCCCCTTTCGACCCTTAGGCATTTATTGACCCCTTGGATAGTCCCATCGACCTCCAGGGGTCAATATCGACCACTTTGACTATATACCCTTAATCTAAATAGTAATGGACCCAATACCGAACCCTGGAATACCAAATAGTACAAGGACATCCCGTAAAGACACACCACCTACTAACACATGTTGCTTTATGTTACATAAGTAACTCCTTATCCAGGCTATTGTGAAACTGTCCAAACCACAGTTTGTCAGCCTATCATGAGGTCAGTGTTCTTGGGTGGGATAATGGATGTGGTTCAGCAGGTATTAGTGTAGACAGAATTAGGGGCTCCAAGTGAGCTGGAATTGGGGCATTAAGATCCTAGCATAGTTTCATGAGATGGAGAAGAGATTAAGGCAACATCGGCTCGGGTTGATTATGTACCAATCGAAGTAAGCACCACAGGAGTCGAGGAAGTTTAAAAATCAACAACAACACCTTCAGGAGAAAGACGAACATTTGAAATGAATTCTCTAGCTGGGTTGTGTTAAGGTGATCTGCATGCACTGCTTCATCACTGGACCAACTCTTCGACTATGGCTCCAGGAATTCAGTTTGGTCCATCAAGCAGGTCCCTGACCATTACATAGATTGACCATGTTGAAACTTCTCTGTAGGCCATGTTAATCATGACTAGTTTTTGTCTCATCTCACATCGATTAATGTTTTGTTCATTTTCTGGCTCGCATTGATTAATGTTTTGTTCATTGTCGGGCTCGCATTGATTAATGTTTTGTTAATTGTCTGGTTTCAATTTACTCGATTTGGTTTGTAAATCAACACCTTAAAAGGTCCCATGGTACTATGAAGAGAAGTAAAATACATGAGTAATTCTCCAAGATGGTAAGCCATTGTCAATCAGAATGTGGAAAAAATTCTGAACATCTCCATTGGATAAAGAGCGATATCGAGAACCACAAACACGTAGAATTCCATTGGTCTTCATGAAATATGCAAGCACTGCAGATGTAATTAGATTGGAATGCATTGTTGACAAATATAAACACAAAGAGGCCAAATTGGCCTATAAATCATAATTTATCATTTTTATCCCTTCAACGTAGAACCAGGACACACACACTGGTCTAGTCTAAGCTGGAAAGTGAAGTAAAGTAAATAGCTAACATTATTGAAAATCAAATCACGAAAGATGCAAAATTCATCATTGATAATTGAGTCTTTACTATATTCCTTCTTTGCAAGGAACACAAAACACTGTGTGACTAACAGAATGTTCTTTGCAGACAAAACGTGTACACAGACCACAGTGGTTGCGACTTTTTCTGTAATTTTTCCTAGAGCACATCTACCATAAGTTCGAATCACAATTGGTTGATGTGCAGCACTCTCCAAAGCCATGCTTTTGGGCAAGCTGCCTCATTGCTTGTGAAATTCCATGAAAGTTGCCTTCAACCCATTTTTGGATTCTGACTTCAATTCTCCTAGTGCCTCCAAGTGTAGCCGACGTTGTCGCTTGCAGTTTTTCTCCATGATATTAGGGTTCTTGGTTCAGTACAACACAAATATGTTGTATGAAACAGCATCAAGAAGAGGGAAAAAAAGGTGTTTCGTCTACAAGAATACAGAACAATAAGTTTGTCAAAGGTATCGACAGCTCCTTTTGTAGTATTATATGCCATGATAATTTCAGGTTTTTTCATTTCAATCTTCCCACCTCCCTGTAAAATGATGTTTTTGCTGTGGTGCTCTGTGGATAGCAGTATCACTGCCTTACTTTTCTTTGGCACATAAGAAACCAATGTTTTTTCCATCTGGAAACAAAACATACTTTCATGTACTTCACGGCTTTTATTTTTTAGGAATTGGGTTGGAATTGCCCGTTTGTTCGGTTTCAGTTTTCCAACCAGAGTTAGCTTTTTCTCCCATAAGTTTTCTGCCAGGGGAATTGAGGTAAAAAAGTTATCCACTGTAATTCCTCGACTTGTTTTTTCAATTGGTTTTGCCAAGTCAAGCACAACATTCATTCCGATGTTTGTATTTCGTTGTGTTTGATCTCTGTCTTTTCCCAAATAAAGGTGACTTCAGCAGTATCATGTTCAACATCTTCATCAGGTTCATCAGAGTCAATGCAAATCTCTTCTTCTTCCTCCTCCTTCTCTTCATATTCCACAGCATCAATTTCCTCTTCACTGATTTCTCCAAGGCTTCCTGTATCACATACTTCTTCGTCACTATCTTCCTCCAAAATGATGGCAGCTACCTCCTCAGCAGTATAATATACACTCATCATTGAAAAAAGATTGAAGACAAAATAATGACCAATAAATATATCTAGGAACCAGCAGAGTTAGAGGCTTAGTGGGTTTTACTATCAATATTCATTGCTATATTGATTACACAAAGTGTAACCACAATAACCAAATAACCAGTAACAACACAAAAATTGAGGCTAATGCACATAAATTCAGGCCCAGGATAGTTGTTTGAGTGAAATACATGATTTTGAAAAGAAGAAATTTTTTACCATCGACTGCTAAAAGGGGTACAGGTGTACCCCACTTGACTTTAGTTCAATATATCTAGTGAGAAAAAAAGTCAAACAGAAAAACAAATTGTAGTCAAAGATGTAAAATTTATTACTTCGTAAACATGAAAGAGAAATAGTATTAAATTTGTTTGTGTCACACAGGGGACATTATTATATATGTCTGGGGTACACCTGTACCCCTCTTGGCAGTGCGAAGGTTAAGGGGGTTTGACAACTGCAAGGAAAATTCTGTCGATCAAACAAGCAAAGACAATGTGGAGTTATTTCCACTGTGGTCCTGAACACTTCCAAGGAAGTACCGGGGCATTGGCAGGTGGCTGACACAAGGTCACATGACTTAGCCAATGTTTTCATGTGTTTATCTAACTGCAACCATCTCACAATATATTACCATGTTCTCCATGTGAAGTCCATCACGACAATGTTTTTCAAGGATTGAGGTTGATTACTATTCTTCCCCACATCAAACAGTTGTCTTCAACTGCACACCAGATAGATCCACTACTCTCCAAGGTTTTGGAGAGTACACTTAGAAGGGTTGGCCTATACATTGATCTAAATTGCTGCATCCATACTTTTTCAAACATCAACAAATAACTGAATACAGAAAAATTATGGTGGTTGTGACTCAAGTTCAGGCTCTTGAGAGTGTCCCCCAGCAGCAAGGCAAGTTCATTCCACAGTCTCGATTAAACCGCTTGCACTTTGGTGATCGGCTGATACTTATATATGCAATGATATAATAATAATGATGATGGTGATGGTGATGGTGATGATGATGATGATGATGATGATGATGATGATGATGATGATGATGATGATGATGATGATGATGATGATGATGTGGATGATGATGATGATGATGATGATGATGATGATGATGATGATGATGATGATGATGATGATGATGATGATGATGATGATGATGATGATGATGATGATGATGATGATGACGACGATGACGATGACGATGACGATGATGATAATAATAATAATAAGACACTCTTGATTTAGAACATCAACAAATAACTGAATACAGAAAAATTATGGTGGTTGTGACTCAAGTTCAGACTCTTGAGAGTGGCCCCCCAGCAGCAAGGCAAGTTCATTCCACAGTCTCGATTGAACTGCTCACACTTTGGTGCTCGACTGATACTTATATATGCAACTACATGTATTACTGTTGTGAGTTAGCATTTTCTAGATGCCACATACTAGGTCAACCTTATCTACACCCTTGGTCTCACTTCAAGGAATTAAAATGTGCTCATATATTGAGTCACTTGTAAGATGTATATCTTAAACAAATTACTTTCTTATTTGTTTCTTGATATTAATTCTTTAATGTCAGCTGAGAGTGCATTGAGAGTGTATATATATCATTGGAGTCTTATTAGTTCCAAATGGTAAATATTAAGATACATTTAAAGCACAATTATAGTGCATTAGCTAATAATAGAACACAACCAATAGAATATATCAACAAGATTGATTTATACTACATCACATGATCTGTGGCTAATTTGATTGGTTAATAACTATAGGTTACATAGGTGCATAACCTACACTTTTAACCGCATGTAGTTTAGCGCATGCGCAATGTAGTATAAGTAAGATAGCCTATACTCCACTCGCGGGTTATGCGCCAGTGTAACCTACTCGTTTTGCTGTTACATCCCTCGGCTTCACCTCGGGGTAACCGCAAACTCGGAGGTTACATAGGCGCATAACCCACTCTTTTGAATAATATCCTATACGTGTAAAGAAGAAACAAATTGTAAAGTGTCTCTCAACATTTAGTTGACCATCCACACTACCATTACACTATAATTATGGTAACAGCAAAAGCAAACAAATAAACAACTGGAACTAACAACAAAAGTTTTATTTGCATCCAATTAACTTAAAATGTTGGAATAATTATGATGAAGCTATATTACAGCAACAACAGGAGGTTCAGCTGCATCAACACTCTTTCCACGACGACCTACAAGTAATCAAAATAATTATGATATTATTAATATGGTTGCTATAACCAGCTAGCTCTCAGTCAGCCAAATGGATTATGTTACCTTTGCCAATCATTAAACCCTAACTTGCTCCAAAATCATGTCTAATATGGCTCAGAAAGCTGCAAATACCGCCAGAGCATTCCTCCGGGAGCTGAGAGGGAGAAGTACCCCTCTACTATTAGCCCCACATTTAGTCCTTTCGACCTCCCATCAGGAGCCATAGCTTGTCAGAGAAGCATTAGTGCAGATGTTTGTACAGGCTGCTAGCTGTGTATAAATTTTTGGACTGAGCATGAGTGTTGATCCTCACAGTTGGTAATTCTGAGAGAAGGTATATCACCTAGCACAAAAGGCAGTAGATATATTGTTTTCGGAGTTGTAGCAACTGTAGAGGTTGTGATAGTTGTACAGGTAGCAGTGGTTGTACAGGTAGCTATAGTTGTACAGTCTGCACTACTAGCTGCATATTAAATTTGCACCGAGCATGAGTGCTGATCCTCCACATTTTATAATTCTGAGAGAAGGTATAGCCGATCATCAGGAACATGAAAAATCTGTGTTTTTAAAATTGCAACCACCATTTTTGGAGATGGTAGCTGTTATGACTGGCCTATAACTATCCTTTGGTTTGAGGTCATCACTTTCGGACAGGTAGTTTGGCCATGTATAAGACACATACCATAATTTGTCAATTTTGAAATTTTCAGATGGTTCCTATTATACGAGAAAAATCACATGAATATTCATATCACTGCATAAGGTGCCATGCAACTACCTTCTTTGAAGCATGCCAATGTCTCAAACAAAATGTCCAAGAATATTCTGACATAAATTGAAGTGATATTTGCCAGTGGCTATATATTTCTACCTAACATTCCACATATAAATTTATGGGACACCAATACAATCCTCTTTCATTTGCCCAAAATCTTTTATAGCTTTTCTTACTTGCCAACTATTTTAAAGTTGTAGAATTTGGCGTGTTATGCAAAGATCATTATCTTCAACCACTAATTCAATAAGAATGAGAAATTTATGCTAACCTCTACTCATGTGGCAGATCCAACTTAACCCAAAAAATCCTAAATCTGCGGCCCCTGTCTTGAATGTACATGATTATGTATATACACATGCCATTCTTCTCAGTAGCACTGTAACTTCATTGTGATAGGCAATAGACAACCGTAGGAAGGACTTACCATGCACAATCTTGTATATAATCAAAATGGCTGCCAAAATTATCGTCACTGCAACCACACCCAATGTTGTTAGTCCACTAATGATGTATATTGAATTATTTGATCCTGTGGTGGGTAAATAAATATGTTTATAAAAATATATATACAGCATTGGAGCTTTGTAAGTTAACATAATACATCTAAACTGATTGCCACCAAAATGGAAGCCACCTGTGCCTCACAGAGTCGAGCAATCAAAACGTGTGAAATGCAATTAGCTACACCTGGTGATTTGGGCTATCACATCCAGCCCTCCAGGTGCTAAGTGAAGTCTATAAAGCTCCAAGAAAATTGCTAGTTGCAAATTACTATACCAGAATATTTTGTTATGCAAAATCACTTGTGCTTGTGAAAATAATGGCTCACCTGGAGGCAGCAGAGTAGTCCAGGCATGGTTTAACAATCCTAGCTCACCAGCAGCTAAGTAAAGTCCAAAGTAGCTATCTCCAAACCATGTGGGTTATTATATGTAAGTTTTTATCTACCACCTTGTCCATTATTTCCTTATCTAACTCAGTGAAGCTAACACTTCTATTAAAACAATGCCAAGAAGAAGTTCTACCACCATTAAATATTATCAGAGACTATTATACTAGCATACCAAGGTATTTCATTATGTGTTTAATGTTATTACTTTATAGTCCTGCTCATTACTGTGCATTATACCACACAATGTGAAATTGTAACCAAGGTGAGACATAAAAAAAGAGTGATTATGCGGTTTTTGTCTTATACAATAGAATTCACTCACCTTTTGCACTTGTTGTACAAGATCTAACATTTTCCAAAGTTTCGTTCAAGACAAGTGAATTTCCTTCATCATACACAAGAATACTGCCGTATTCTTTAGTGTTAGCAATAACTTGTGTTACAGTGCTGCTCTCATCAATAGTGCCCTTTATATCGCTAATACCATCCACCTTACCCAGCAAAACATAGCTACATCCACTGGCATTATTACTCCCGGCTATGTAGCTGCACTGGATGGAGTATGTGCTGCCCTCCACCAGACACACATCCACTCCCTGCAAATCTGTGGTCACTGCAATATGTAAAGGAGTGAATGTTTCATGAGAAGGTACACTTGTGTCTCTCTAAAACTTACAGAAACTAGTAGAAGCTGTTGTAGTTCTACCTATAGCATTATAGGCTATAATACTATAAGTGTAGGTTGCTTTTTCCTTCAAGCCTTCCACTTTAAGTCTAACATCAGGACCAAAGGGTGATCTTGTTGACTGCTCCGTCACATTCTGTTCTGAATCCTCCAAAGTGACTGCTAAAGTGTAACTCGTCACTGGGTTTACTGGACATGGCATAGGAATCTGGAAATGTTACAAATTCCATCGGTTATAGTGGGCATTAAAAAATCATTTTATTATATCGGTCATGAGAAATCATCATGTTAAATCAATATGAGTTAGCATAACAAACCGTGAAGGCGACTGTTAATGTGACTCCACCTATGTTGTTCTTGGACAGGAAGTACTGCAATGTGTTTATGTCTGGAAGTAATGGCAAGCTCCCATTAATAGCTGCATGATCACCAACTCCAGCATTATTCCTGGCTACCACTAGCACTTCCAACACATCACAGGCTTGCACATCTGCCACAGAGAATTGATGTCGCTGAGTGTCATAAATTATCACTTCTTTCCTACTGGAAGTTATAAAATTGGTAAGGACCAAGTCAAAGGACAGAGACACGTTTGGAATAGTGGAGGAGAACCAAATCACTGTGAGAAAATCATCCTTCACACTGAGGGTGAGATTAGTGGGAGCTTCAGGAGGACCTGGGGATAGAGATAAATAACGACCATACTTGCTGAAAGAAATAGTGTTAATGATATTGCAATAATATTCCATGTGTACTAACTCCAAATCACATGCACATGTATTTCACTTTGTCATTAATAATTCAACCTAGTGAGACATCACGCTCTAGGCATCAACATTTCAGATAGACTGTCATATGTGGGCAAGTGCTACACTTGGTGAGAATTCTTAGCTCTTGGATAAACTCAGTATGGATGACACAGTAGCTTTCGAAATCAAATACCATATGAACAGCTTTTTGGCTCAGATGCAAACCAAGGTGAACATCAATTATTTGGAATTATCTTTGCGGAACTGGCAATGTACAATGAGGAAATTTGTTTAGAATCAAGCACTGCACCAGTCTTCAAATTGGCTGATTTCTGCACCTGCTAGGGTGGAACAGCTAGAGCAGAGAACAATATGACAGCTATCAGTCGAGGGAGCTGGTATTAGATGAAAATGTTGATGCTGTGCTAAGCAAAGCCTGTGAACGTGACAGTAACGATACTGTAGTTCTTGCATGTGCTACACAGACTGTACACCAACACAAGAAAGAAACCTTTTCAAAGGGTCATTTGGAGAGAAGGGCCAGCAGGAATCAGTGCCAAAGTTATTGCTTGCACTATGTTGGAAGGCATAGGGATCAAAATCATGAGTTTTCAACATATGCTGCACTTTCTATCATCCAGCTTCTGAAATGTAGCAGTATCAAGCAGCACATGCACACAGGCAGACACCAGCACACAGCACTTCCCCCAAAAAACACTGTTCTAGCCTACCTCAGGTTAATGCTGCATGCATACTATTCCATTTATTTTAAGAGAGAGATTTGGTAGACAAATTCTTATCACTTCGACCTTAGCGTCTCCTCAGACAGTGTTCTGTGTCTCACACAGAGAGATGGGAAATAGTGTGCACCAGTAGTTTCACATGGAACAAGTTCTTTGTCCACCTATTCTGTGGGAGAGTGTATTCACAACAGTTGCTGTGGACAATGCTGCCACAACCCCAGTGCCATAACACAGAAATACTCGTAGCATGAAACTGCAGTGTCCTTGCTACAGCATCCTACTGCAGTGTTCTCCCCAGGATTTTTGTAGGAATATTGGCATGTCATCAGTGGGGTAGCGGGCTAATAATCTATGTTGGTCTATGGGTTTTGATCTTGTATTCATTATTGTGTTTACAGGTTGCAGGAGGTACATGACTAGACATAATATTGTATAATATTATCTTAAATATTTCATGGGTGAAGTAACTGTTGTGTACTGTTTACATGATGATTCTGAATTCATAAACACCACGAGAGATAAAAGGAGATTGTATTTACTGTCTGAGAACTGGTATACACCAATCACTATGCTGCTCTTTAAATTGTTTTACACTGCAAATGATTTTTGAAGACTGAATTCTTTAAAGGTTTTTTCACATCTCAAAACTTTTTTATTTTTTATTCTGCACTCTTACCTTAATAACCTTAAACTGCACCTCAACAGCAACAGCTACCCATTGTTGCTGAGGACTATTCTGCATTGTAGATTCTCACTAGGATTGACTTTTCAGGGCCGTTCCCTACTGCCAGTTTGATAAGTGATGTGAGAAAGATTTATGCTACGCTTGTAGCTTGCAGCTTGGACCTTCCGATGTAAGTTTTAGCTGAGATAGGTATTTTGCTAATGTCAATAGATATTTAGAATTTTGTTAGCAATTCCTTTGGCTACATAGGTTGCTCAATCAAGAATGATATTATATATATATTAATGAATGGCTATCATTATCATGGTAATGTACCATAAACTATGATTTCCACTCGACTTTGAGTTTGTGTAGTATCATCCATTCCAGTCCTGGCCTCACACAGTGCATAGGTCAGGAGGTTTTTCCGTGTAGCATTGATGATGAGTTGGGATAAAAGTAAACCATCACTTCTAACTGTGATGCCGAGTAAAGCAAGTGAATCTATATTACTCGTGCTGTCAGTAAAATACTCCCAGCGAACATCTGGTACGTATACACGCCATCCAATTATCTCATGTCCAGGACTGACAGAGCAGTTGAAGATGATCTGTCCCCCTACAGGAACAACCACAGAACCTGGACCAGGTATTTCAGTGAAAACAACTGCAGGGAAATACACATACAAAAACATTATATTATGATAATGTAATTATCAGTAGTGATAATTAGATGATTCATTTATCTTTCCCACGAGTTGTTTGTTCGTATTCGTATTACAGGTGAGTTAAGCAGACCTAGTGATTTTTCCCTTCCTAACATTTCAATGTGAGCACTATTATCCACAATGGAATAGACAGTTCAAAAATCATTTGGGGAATAGAAATATAACCAAAGAGATCCAGGGAGATGTGTGCAGATATTGTGTTGTAGCAAACCCTGCAATGGCTAATTTGGGGCGAAAAATAATCACATATGCCTTATTTTATATATCACGTAGAAACAGCAAGAGTCAAGGGTGCTTTCCTCATGGTGTGAGGGCTTCATCAAGTAAGCAATGTTGATATGCTAGCTAGCATATTATATAGCAACAATAAAAGTAAACAAAACTCTTGGAAGGTTTTTTTGTGGTTTCTCTACCCCGCTAGTGTTTGGGCCAATGACTGTAGCAGTCATTTTAACTATAAACTAGTAAGGTCCTCTGTCTCCAATCTTTAGTGTGGCAGGCAATGGTTCTCATGTCCACTATCAATATGAAAGCAAAGTATTTGGAATGTTTCATTTCATTCGTCTAGCACGTTTGCCTCCAGGCTAAAGAGTGTAGCAGTCATTTTTAATCGTAGCTAGCTGTTCCCGTGATTGACTAAAGCTCCAATATAGCAGCAATGAAGTTAGTCTCCCCATATTATCTTCCAAATCATAAACATGTTGTGCATTTAGTTTAGCTACGCTTTATTTCTACACTGAAACGAATGGTCCCTGATTTTTAACTTCGCCATTTCAGCAACTGCAGTGTTTCTCTAGTAAATTAGAATTGGGTGTCATCTCACTAGCAAACAGTGCGAGATAGATTCAACCATGCAAGCTCTAGCTTAGGTTTTAGGTAATGGTTGTAAAATTGTGTATTATGTGTGGCTACATATCTGCTATCAGTGGGAACATGGAGATACATGAGTTATAGGCCATAAACACATACAAACACACCTAAAACTGAAAAAGTACTGGCTCAAACAGGTAGTAGGGATCTAGCAGATTTCGGTTACACAAAGTTATATGATATGATAGCAAGTATAACAGAAATAATAAGTAAGAGGAGAAAACTTGCAGACGTTTCCCTCAACACTTTGCTTAAACTCGTCCTGAAATAACTTGAAGACAAACAGCTCTAGCAGGATGCTCAGAACAAGTAACTAGTTTGAGCTTTGCCTGCTTATTTTCCTTTGTTCACATTATGGTCCATGCATGCACATATCCATGCACTTCATGTGCATTAATAAAATGTAGCGAGCATTTGCAATAAAATGCAGCGAGTGGTTGAAATAAACTTTAAGTGTAAAAATGCTCTGTACATTGTTTCAACGTTTCTTTGGCCAATATATACTCATTCATTGACCTACATTGGGTTTAACCCTTTGCTTCAGTCACCATTGAAAAATTGCACTCTAAAGTTACATATTTAAATAATATTTATCTACCTACCTGCTTCATTTTTCTTCGTTGTAGCTTGTCTTACTTTTTGTTTAGCCAGTAAATAATGCAATGATTGCATCATAGAACCTTTAAATAGAACAGAATAATTATTACAGATTTTATGTGCCACGCCTTAGTTAAAAAAATGGCTAAAAGGTACTCTGTGCAAGAAGTTTTGAGCTTGATAGCTAGAGGGGATGATTTCTCTACAGTCTCAGACTCAAGTTGTAGTGAAGTAGCAGAGCAACCTTGGGACCCTACTTGTGCTGAACCTCCAAGTGTTGACAGTGAGTGCAACTTAGATGACTCTGAAACTGATGACTCTGAAACTGATGACTCTGAAACTGATGACTCTGAAGTTTATGACTTGATTGAGCCAGAAGATGACCAGAGTAGTAAGAGTACTGAGAGTGATGATACATCAGGTGAGGAAGAAAACACTAGTTTGAGTATTTTTGAGGTTCCAAGTGATACCACTTCTGATTCTGATGCTGTTGAAAGAACAACAGCTCCTAGTAGTCATAAAAGAAGTCGGGGAAAAGGAAGCTCAAGTGGTCATGGAAGAAGTTTGGGACAAGGAAGCTTACGTGGTCGAGGAAGAAGTCGGGGACAAGGAAGCTCACGTGGTCGAGGAAGAAGTCGGGGACAAGGAAGCTCACTTGCTCGAGGAAGAAGTCGTGGACAAAGAACTGCTAGCATCGCGGGGAGAGGGAGAGGGAAAAGGTCATGTGTATCACGTGCGTCTCTATCAACCTTACCTGTAAGTGTGAAAAGCATAACTGTAAAGGATGCTACTTTTGTCCGTGCTGTTAGTGATACATTTTGTCCACTGCGTGAGCCTGGACCATATGTTCCACTGAATACAGAAGTTGACCCGTTAGTCTTTTTTGAACTCTATTTTGATGATAACGTTGTAAATCGTATCATAAACAGTACACTGGCATATGCAGACTCCAAAAAAGATGAGCTAACGGATTCTTATAGCAAGTTTATGAGGATTCTCTTTGCAAAGCCTGATCTTATGTCTTACATTGGGGCTCTAATTCTTTTGGGTATTCATGGAGTATGCAATCATAGGTATGCGTGGAGTACAAAGAAAGCTCAGTTTCTGACGCGGCTTAGTGAACTGCTAACTTGTGAACGATATGAAGTAATAGGAACATTTTTGCATCTTGTTACACCAGCTGAAGAGTTGTCATTGTCTGGAAACCGATTATGTAAAAATTTACCTTTACATAATTACATAAAATCGAGGTGTTCAGATCTATATCAACCTTTACGTCAGTTGAGCATTGATGAACGGATGGTGAACCCTATGGATTCCAAGGTTATGAATTGTTTATTGACAATTTCTACACGAGTCCAAAACTCTTACATGAGTTGGTAAATCTTGAAATTGTTGCCACTGGAACATTGAATGTTACACGAAAGAATGTTCCAGATGAATGAAGTTCATGTGATGAAAAGATGTGTTGAGAAGCTTCCTAGAGGTTCAGGCTATTACTTCAGAGCAAATGGTTCTCATATTACATATTGCATGTGGCATGACACGAAAACAGTTGCGCTAGCATCAACAGCCTATCCTGCCCACTCTGAAAACACTGTACTCCGGCGGGTCAAGGATCCTCTAACACAAACTAGCGTAAGCGCAGCTGTTCCTTGCCCAGTTATGTTAGAGATGTACAACAAATCAATGGGTGGTGTGGACAAAAGCGACCAGTATATCAGTTACCACAAAGTTTTGAGAAAAACTGTGAAGTACTGGAAAACTACCTTCTTCCATCTAGTCGATATAGCTGTTGTGAATGCTTTTATCTTATACAACTGGTTTCTAATAGAAGGCTCCAAACAACCTGTTAGTGGAAATCAATTTCGAGATGCACTCATCCTGATAATCATTTCAGTATATGGTCAAGAAACACGCACTGAAGTCCAAGCAGGTCGTCCGGTTCGTTCATTCAAAGTACGCCATGGCAGCAAGATTTTTGACAAAAAGAGCAGATGTGTGTATTGCCACCTTCATAATGCTAATTCTGTCACACAACGTAAATGCCTCGACTGTCCCTTGCATCCAGCACTTTGCCAAACTGTGGAACGAGATTGTCATTCGAGTTGGCATAGTGATACGTTTGCAAGAATCCGAAATCTATGGTATAGCCATCGCCAGCAGAGTACAAGCAATCCTGGACAAGCTGCTCCATCTGCACGTGGACGAGGTCGCCCCAAAGGGAGTATAAATCGGAACAAACGGAGAGGAAACTATCGTACAAAATAGCAACATTTCAATTCAATATTTCGTTCACTTTACAAATTAAATTTAACATGAATTACATATCATTTGAAAGAGAATTTAATACTGGTTATTATGGTACAGGAATTATGCATGTGGGATAAGTTATTCTTGAGATAAATATTAAAATGGTTGAAAAAAATAAAATGTTGTGTTCTTGTAATTAATTTGAACATCATTCAATTATAATACTAAATTGGAATGGATAATGTGATTCTGTAATCTTTGCTGATTCAGATGATATTAAATGTTCAACCATTGAGTGTAGAAGTAGCCAGCAACCATGCTTACAAAAACGGGACTCATTTTCACAAGATTTAATTACTGAAGCAAAGGGTTAAATGCAATGCCAAGTTGTTGTTTTTTACTTGTAGCTATATAGCCATCCAAGCAGTTCTTGTATTTATATACCGAGTATCTATCCCAGTGTGCAAATGTATATGATTTACATCACATTTAACCCTTTCACTGGTGACTTTATTTCAAAAACCAACCTATATGTGAAGACATGCCTTGCTATCTCAGCAATACTTCATAAAACTCCCTAGCAACCATGCCACATGTGATAGCATTTGTATTGACTAACAGTAATAGTTATGCTTGTGGTGCTAGATCTACTTAGGTAAGTAGAATGTAGTTATTTGTTTTAGCTTTGTTGGATATATTTTAACCCAAGATCGATTTTTTTAAGGGTTGACAGTTGCATTTTAGGGGGGAGGCCTTCCCCATTATTTTTTATTTATTTTTTACTGTGGTTAACATGTTATAGCTCAATAGATTCTGTAAACTTCATGGTATGGACTTGATATATAGCTCAAAAGATCGGTCTCTCTGTGTGCTCTCTTTTGATACTTAACATGAAGTTTCCAGAATCTATGGAGCTCTAAAGTGGTAACCATAAGTTGTTGTTTTTTAATAAAAAAATGCAACTGTCTCCCCCTGCAAATGAGGTAAATGAAAAATTTCACTAATGCTCCAGCCCAAATGTCCAAGAATAACCCCCTCCCCCTTACTGATACTAGATCTGCCCCTGCCCAGCTATACTCCACTGAAAATTATAACTAGAGTACGGACCTTGAGTTGAAGATGTGACCGTTAGTAGAGTTACAGCCCAGATATACACAAGAATCCCACTTTCCTCCACTTCCATTGGCGAACGAAGAATTTTTACTGATCAGCAGGCAAACTTGTCATTTTAAATATCCCCACTTGTAAAATATGATCTGAGAAAAGGGCCCACTTCGTCCCAAAACTGATCATGCACTAGGACCTGAAATAGTAAGCTACCAAGGTTATCAATCATGATATTTTATAGATTTTATAGATTACCTCAGAGGCATTGTCAGGGAAATCCTCCTCCCTGACTGAACATACACAACTATGCCCTTTGCCCCTGGCCCTGAATATGAATATGAATACGAAGAGAGAGAGAGAGGATGTTGACAGAGAAGCCAGAAGATCAAACATGGGAACTGACAGCCCCAGCAGAGGGTGTTAGCACACATTACAACCGCCAGACAAGTCGGAAGATCAAAATGGGAACTGACAGCCCCAGCAGAGGGTGTTAGCTGGGGCTGTCATTTTATACTATTCTCAAAACACAACCACATAATATTGACTAAGTCTAGTATCTCTAGGTCCTGTTGAGTGCTGCTGTGACTGGCGGTTGTAATGTTGTGCTAAAACCCTCTTATCAGCTTTTGTGCTCTCATGTTTGTTGAATATGAGTGGGTACTTAACTGTCAGAAGGTCAGAGTAAAATGGTACAGTGAGCTCTACATTGTAATGTTAATTTATAAAAAAAAATTAGGGGGGCCCTGGCCCCCCTGGCCCCCCCCCTGTTCCTACGCCTGTGGACTACGAGAGAGTGCTGGGTTTGGTTTGTTATCGGGGTAGTATTCAGTAGGCTGACTGAGTAGCGGTAACGACAGGGATCTGGTCAGACAGTTAAAACATCTGTGCTGGGAGAAGGCTGGGTTTCTCGACGACAGGCATCATGGGTCATTGCTCTATCTTTCTGCAAAGTTTCAAGGCCATGAAGCGCTTCCTTCCATCCAAGCGAGCAGTTAGAATAAGCTTTAAAAAATATCTCGGCCACTCGAAGCACCACGCACATGGAATGAAATTTTTTATTTTTTTTTATTAATTTTTTTAATTAATGCAATAGAACTTCAAAATATGATGACAACTGAGATGAATTACATAGACAAATTGCAGTTTTAAAGTGGGATAACATTGTGGGTGGCGATCTGGGCCACAAGGTCAATCGGGTTATCATGAACAGCACGCACCGAATACGCCCCCTTTCCACACCCACCATCCTTTCAGAATCAAGCATGGCTTCCAATTGTCCTGAGCTTCCCGATCATCCGACTCAACCAACTAACTTTAGTTTTCCTAAGCGATCTTTCGGCCGAACCAATATCTCTCACCGCTCCTTTCAGAGCGTTTGGTTCAACCAATGGAAATGGTTTCACTACGATTCCAGTCAAGACTTGGCTTATTGTTTCACGTGTGTGCATGCAATCCAAACAGGTAAGATACAGTGGGGCAGCTTCTGCGAGTAAGCCTAGCTGCCACTCATATCCTATATAGGTTCGGCAGCAATCATTCCATATTTTAGAGTTAGTATATATTTTAGGCAAACTGAAGATGATCCAGGGAAACATGCAGGACTCAACCTTTTTGTCTGGGTTCAGTAACTGGAAGGATGGAACTCGATGCTTCA
The DNA here is from genome assembly GCA_028752905.1 of Cladorhizidae sp. MBARI D1340-BT2. Classification (NCBI taxonomy): domain Eukaryota; kingdom Metazoa; phylum Porifera; class Demospongiae; order Poecilosclerida; family Cladorhizidae; species Cladorhizidae sp. MBARI D1340-BT2. Next base: position 10,928,955 of record JAQNBH010000008.1, on the reverse strand, counting down.
ACAAACATGAGAGCACAAAAGATCATAAAGCAGCTAGCGATTTAGTGATCACTATGCCAGGTACGACTAGTGATGTTGGAAGTATGATATCTTCTCAACATGCTTTGCAAATAGCCATGAACAGACAGTACCTTATCAAGGTAGCTCAGAATATTCAATTCCTAGCTAGACAAGGAATAGCTTTTCGTGGTGCTGGTGATGAAGTTGACAGTAACTTCATGCAATTAATGCATCTTTGTGCATTCAACGATCCTGCAATATCGGCCATGTTAAGTACTAGTCCCAAATACAAATTGAAGTTATTAAAATAATGGCTTTCTTTGAGATATAGCCAGTTCTATCCAGCAAGCTAAGTATTTTGCCCTGATGGCTGATGAAGTGTCGGATGCATCCAATAAGGAGCAATTCGATATTTGCTTTCGGTGGGTTGATGATGATTTTCAAGCCGATGAAGACTTCCATGGCCTTGACCATGTTGATTCCATAAAAGTAGATGTCTTGGTTGGTAGTTTGAAGGATGTGATGTGGCGATTGTCGTATATATGAATATTAGCATTCATAACCGTCGTGCTCAATGCTATGATGGTGCTGCAAACATGTGTTATAAGGGGTGGGACTTCTACTCAAATTTGTGGAGAAGAGTCACGAGCTATTTTTGTCTATTGCTATGGTCATGCTTTAAATTTAGCTGCTGGAGATACCATCAAGAATAATCAAATTCTGAGGAATACTCGAGATACTACTTTTGAAATGTCTAAACTGCTTAAATACTCACCTCAGCCAGAAGGCTTGTTTAACAAGATTTAAGCAGAAATTAGTCCTGTAACAACTGATTTTAGAACCCTGTGTCCCACTAGGTGGACAGTCAGGGCTTCCTCACTGAGCAGCATCATTTCCAATTATGATGTTATTCAGGCAGTTTGGGAAGAAGCTCTTGATATAGCTAGGGATTTGGAAACCCGTGCTCGGTTAATTGGTGGAAAATATAGCATGAACACTTTTCAATATTTGTTTGGTGTAGTGCTTGATGAGTTAATCCTTAAACATACAGATAATTTAAGTAAAACTTTACAAAACCCCTCTTTAATTGCCTCAGAAGGTCAAGAATTAGCCATGCTTACACGGAAAACCTTGGAAAGTCTTCGGAGTGAGGACTCCTTTTTCTTGTTTTGGTCGAAGGTTATTTCTTTACAAGAAAAATTGGAGGTTAGCGACCCTGTTCTACCCAGGAGGAGGAAAACTCCAGTTAGACTCAGCATTGGCAGCGGTGAAGCATATCATCCAACTGAACCTAAGGATCTGTTTAGGCAGCATTACTTTGAATTCATTATAGCATACATCATGTGCTTGTCGGCCATTAGCCAGGCAGGGAGTTAGGAATTGGAAAAACAACGATGACAGAAAAAGAACGGTTTGATTGGCCTAGCTATCACACTCTGACTAAACTTGAGAACCTTCTTCTGAAATCTGCAAGGGGAATGGACTATAGCGACGAGTTAAAGTTTGTCATGGAATTTTACCATGATCACTTTTTTTAACTTCAACTACCCATTTACAACTTTTAAGTACAGCAATGGGAACCACCAGAAGTGAGCATTCTCTCTCTGACATCATAAAGTACTTGAAGACGCTTTCTCTTGTCCAGCGAAGTTTCCCGCCTGAGGTATGTACTTTGGTTAAATTGCTTGTAGTTACTCCTGCAACCAATGCCGTGAGTGAAAGAAGTGCTTCAGGGTTGTGTCGAACCAAGACCTACTTGCGTTCAACAAAGAGCCAACAAAGCCTCAATAATTTAATGGTAATTCATGTACACAAGGAGAAGACCGATGAACTTAACTTGAAATCATGCCTTAATTTGTTTGTTGCAGAAAGTGAGCACAAAAGTGGTATCTTCGGACAATTTGAAATTTGAAACACCAAAATCTATCCTATTTTAATTATGTCATATAGTAACATTATCATGTAATATAATGTAAGTGAAGTTCCTCTAAGAAAATTTTCCTCAATATGCAGTGTACTCTATAAGGGCCCAAAACGTGTCCAAAACGTATCCACAATTTCAGCGCTGGATGTTCACACAGAGACATTATAACAGTAAAACATACATTTATTAATATACACCATAATTATACGACTGCGGTAGCATGTTTTCATACAGGGGGATGGAGTCCTGCGGTATACCCTTGTGGAAGGCGATCCTTATACTAACCTCAACTGCTCTCACGCTCAACCTGCTTGTTGAACTAGCCCGCCGAGGTGGCCTTCACGACGTAGGTACCCAACCACACTCTCCCTAGTATAGCTGAGCACAAACCAAAGTCAGATCCTTCGCGACCTGCCTACCCTCCCTACACTCTTCACACTTAAGTAATGTAGAGGTCTAGCCCGTAGCTAGCTGAGAGCCCAGTTACGTGAGAGTCGTAGACCGAATCAATGGGGAGAATGAGGCTCCCCGCCTTTACAAGATTCAAAAAGAAATACAATGCACACTCTTAGCTACGACTCAAATATCAGTTCTCCAGAGTTCTATTTAATGTTCACTGTCCTTCCCTTTTATTTTCTGTCGGCTGATGATGCTTGATAACGCTCATCCTCTGCAGTGGGGTGATTCCCAAAGTGGGGTGATTCATTAGTCTCGGAGTCAGAAGTCTCGTGATCAGCCTTATTTACTGGTTGCGTCATTACGCCACCTACTTCCTTCTCCACTCTAAGGCTTCCTGTGCGATCTGACTCCGACAACCCTCCCCCCCCCACCCCCCCACCCCCAAAACAACAACACACACCCAAAAATAATAATAAAACATATCTCCCACCCCAAACTTATTCTGTAATATTTCCTTTCATACTGTCATAGCCAAGTTCAAATTCAAGCAATTTTGCTATCTCAGGGATTGTAAAAAGTGGGAACCTCCCCCCAGATCCTCCTACACTTGAATACGCTGCAGAATCTGCCAATTGGGTACACATTTTCCCTTCCCTCCCCCCCCAATCCCTCTATATCCTGTGCAAAGCCCTGCAGATGGTTATAATGATCAGAATCAAACATCTCTCCCCCTCCTAACCCCCTCATAACAAAAATTTCTGTATGAATCCTGTTGTAGCTCCAAAAGGAGTGCTATTAGGTAGAGTATAAGCTGGGTGTGTTTAGGTATATACAGAGCAAGTAAAGCCACTCCCATTGTGGGTGTGGCTTAGTTGCTGTAGAGGTTCAGATTTGCTTCCTATGGGCCTGCTTTGACGACAGAAAAGTGAAATTTGGTACACTGTTAGAATATACTTCATTTAAAGATTTTTGGCGCAGAATCGTCTGGTGACAAAAAATGGCTGACGTTTTTCAAAATAGCTTCTTTGATGAAGTGTTTCAGGGGTAGAAAATTTTATAATGCTTTACTGATAGTGTATAATAATCCAACAATGCTACAATGATAATATATACATAATGCTAAGCATTGGGATGAGGGGGAGGGGGGGGGGGGGGGGGTGATCTACATTCCATAGGTTAGTCAGTGCAATGTCCACCTCAGAAGTACACTGCAGAGCAGCCTTCTGGCACTTGCACTGTCCTCTGCAGCTCTTCTTGCAGCCGCAGCATATGAGTTCCCTACAAGCTTGTGCGGCTTCTGGTAGGGTTGTCCAGTGCACTTCCCACCCTCCTTCATCCATCCCCATTCACTGGGAGACAGAAGCTCTGGAGCTGCTATCATCATCTGGGACCAGCAGTGACCAGCCTGATAGACTGTTCTCTTGATGTGAGGGATGAGTGCAGCCTGAGTAGGTGGGATACCTTCAATTGTTCTCCCTTTCTGTGTAAACAGCTGTTTTCTTGCGTCATTCACACACTTCTGATTGCTGGTTCGATCGTATGGAAGGACCACAAATCTGTCCAGTATCTCCAACCATTTCTCTATACATTGTGGGCTTGGCCTAGCAACCAAGGCACAGAATGCTGAAGTGACATCTCCATATGCATTCCAGGTGTCCCATGCAGTTCTCTTGCCTCTACCTCCAAAACTGGACACAGTGTCACAACCAGTGAAAGCATGGAACATAGGCAGGGCAATATACCGATCTGGACCCAGTGCTCCAGCTATCTCATGAGCAGCAATGAATCGAGAGCTCTTCCCCGTACCAAATGCAATCCACAGTTCAGAGATACTGAAATGCTGTGCTGATGTTATAGCCAGAACTACAACATCTGTGTCAACTGTACGTATTGACACTTTCTTGTACCATTGTCGTACATGCTCCAAGTGAAGTAGCATGCAAGTATCAGCCTCTTCATGGGTACACAGAGCCAGATCTGAGACATCTTGAAGGTTAATGCAAAATACATCGGTATGGTGAGTGGTGATGACTTGTTTGTTGGTGTCGACCACTGTATTCTTCACCAGAAAGGAGAATAACTCAGACTTATTGTCATCAATTCGGAGAAACTCCTGCCTTTCATTGAAAGGGTTTCCCATCTCTTCTATGGTTCAAGTTAGTGATTTTACATTTCATGCAAATGCCAACTGTGCATGCTTCTTTTGCTCATGGTGAGGCCAAACTCTATCCTGTCTCTTCTCAGGAATTGTACTTGATGGCTCTACATGTCTCCTAACCCTCTTGCTGCGAGTCTCAGCCTTCAAGCTTTCAGGCATGTACACATCCCAGATGACATCTAATCTCAGTACAAGCTGTAGCTGTGAAGTTACATATGGCATGAAGACATCAGCAGCATAATCCTGAAATGTCTTGGCAGTCTGGTCGGAGCATGTTGATGATAGAAGCACCATCAAGGAGAGTGACCTCTACTGTTGGACTGGAGGACTCTCTGGTGTGGGAGCTACTTCTTGCAAGCAGCACAGCAGATCTGATTTTGTTCCAGTTTTCAAGGTACCTAAATGTGAAAGCGATGGTAGATAGTCCTGATTTTTGTGCTTGAAAAACTCACCCAAATCTCCATTGCATACTTGGGAGGCTACGTACAGCCTAGATAAGAGTGAGCAGTTACTCTTCATGGATAACAGCCATTGTTGCTTGCTTGACTTTTCTCTGACTGGGGGCAAACTGAAGAGATGTAGTTATTCCTCTTGACAGGATCTACAATGGTTATTGTTTGGTTAACAAGTCTCTCATTGACATATGTCTCATATTGTCTCAGCCCCAGTTTCTCAATCTGCCTCACTGTATCTGCTACAGCCACATCTGCAATGCTTCTGTTGTCCAATATGAGGATTACTGCTGTTTTCATTGAAAGGGTTTCCCATCTCTTCTATGGTTCAAGTTAGTGATTTTACATTTCATGCAAATGCCAACTGTGCATGCTTCTTTTGCTCATGGTGAGGCCAAACTCTATCCTGTCTCTTCTCAGACCCTTGAATTCACCAATTAAAAATGCCATCTCAGGACCAGATACTATCCAGTGGCACAGAGCGACTGGGTTCTTTGTTAATAAAGCACCGCCATCACCTTTCACAGAGGCATTATTCTGCTCATTAGCATGGTTGTGGCAATAGCAGAGAATGAACGTCTTGATTTCTTCACAACAAACTTCCCCTTCTGGAACTGGGCATAAACATGAGGATAGCGGTCTTTCAGTGAAAACATGTCAGGTAGCCACCTAGCATAGTGAGTATGATCCAAAGTAAAGAACCAAGGAACAATCTTGGTTAGGGCACCTATGTATAGCTGAAAGTCTCCCTCTCTTATTGCTCTCACAACATCATCACATAAAGCTCTAACTGCAGGATGATTGACCAGAAGTGGAAGTGGGGACACACATCAGCACGTTTAACATGCCAGTCTTCCAGTGACATCACATTGCCTTCATCCAAGTATTTAGCATACTCTGTGTAGGCCTTCTCTAGTAGTGGTACAGACTACTGACAGAGACTTGATGAGCCATTCGAGTGCATGTCACATGAGATGCTTTCAAAAATGATTCTGCTGTTCCAGGTGTTGCAAAACCTGCCTGAACCATCCGATCCACCCACTGCCTTCCAAAAGATCTCCAAGAATTTTAAGAGCTGCCATCTCAATGTGCAGCCCACCAAACATAACAATGAAGTGGTCCTCTCCATAAGTTGCTGGCAGCTTTTTAGAGTGGCTGATCGCATGTGATAATAGGGACCTGGTCATGATTTAGGACTTCAACTGCTGTCTTCACTATATCCAGGAATGTCAAATCATGGCCACTGACTTAGCTTGATCATGGAAAAGAGGAAGCATGGAAGTGAGCGCCACATTACTCTCTTCTGGTGGTGTTGCTTGATTAGCATGGTATGCAGCCCCCATCTAGGGTGTCTGTGTCCAACTCCTGCCTCAAATCCTCCAACCAGCTATGAAATACAATATAGACTATGATCAATTTTTGGTCTACTTGTATGCTCAAAACTTATCCAATTCCTTCTGTATGGTTTGTGGTATTAGCAGACAGTCTGCTTTGTTTGGATCTCCTTGCTTTGGCACAGGGATATCCTGTTTGATGAAAGCAGGAGGAGGAATACTAGTGTAACTCTCAGGCAGGGATGCCATCGCGTCCTCTTTGTATATAATAATTCATGGTGAGAGCAACCCGAGGGACTCGACTGCAATTAGAGTCTGGGTGTTGAAAGAGGGATATCCCAGTACCATGAAATGAATCATGCGCACTAGTTGAGCTGGGATTGTGATCGATGTTGTCAACAGCTACAGTAGTGAACAGACCACCTCTGAGCTGAGGAGGACAGATGACTCTCTCCATTCTGTAGCGGTAACAGATTTTATTGCTTAACTCAGAACTCAGTTGAAATATCCAACACACGTTTGTATGAAATACTCAGCCCTAGCTCATAGAGATTATCCACCAGGTTCCTTGCGGATTTTAGTGTGGACCGTCAAACCTAAATAGATAGGGAGAGGTGTTTCTCTATCTAGGCTATGCTTGGTTGCACTTGTAGTGTGATTATCTTGGGGGGGAGGTCGTACCAAACTGTTGTGCATCAGGAGCTGCGAAATGGTGAGAACTGGTTAAGGCATTGCTGATGAACTTGATTGGAGCTTGATGTTTGGTCCATTCAAAACCATAGCAACTAGTTCTAAGAGAGAAGCTGGCACAGAATCTATCAGACACTTGCTTTCAAATGAACCACTAAAATGATTTTTCAATTTAAACATATCTCTTCTCACTATTTTTGCTGCCATGGCAAGATGAACAGCATCATTGTCGGCATCATGCTCACATGCATGTGTGATGCAGATCCAACATCTTCATTGAAAATGAGGGCCACATCTCGGCCTTGCTTGTGAGCTTCCAAGTCTCGAAAGTAACCCAATATCCTGTCTTTGAGTTTGGTGGAGTGGATGCATCCAACCACATCTGTTCAAAGTTGTTTCAATCTTGTGCTGTATAGATTGACCGGGTCAGCAAGTTTGAAAATGGGTGCAACTGAATTATCCATCCTGGCATCTTCAATATAGATTACCAATTCAGCAAATACAATGCCATGATTTACCATGTCCACATTAGACTCTTCGGACGCTTTTCTTTCTCTAGCTCTGTTATACAAATTGGCAAGGCACTGCACATGGTACTGGGCATCTTGTGCAATTAGATCCCCAGCACTCAATTTAGCAAGTAGATATTTATCTTGCAATTTGGGGGCACATTGTCGGACATGGATGTCAACTGTGAATGTTGATGCTTTGCACAAGACCCACCAGTTGGTGCTGCTTTATTACAGAAGAAGCAGGGAAGTACTTGCCTCTACCAAGCTCTGCCGGGTAAACTTCTTGGAAGGACCCTACAGCATCCTCTATGGGTCTCTTTCTCTTCTCTGCACGCTGTAATTTTGTCTTGTTATACTGAAGCCTACATGAATCATGCCACTTGGCTTTGTGATGTTGCAGAGTTGCCTCAATGCCCTCACCATCATCAAGACGTGACAGATTTATTGTTCTCGGTAAACAGTCAATTTTATTGAAAGCAACAAGAAGGTCAGCTATGGTGGCATAGCCTGTTCCCTGCATACCATGTCTGGACTCAGCTGGAGGGTGAAGCACCGCTGATGTGTGGCACAGAACATACTTACTCCAATCGGTTGTTGGTACATGTGGTTCTGGCCCCGGCTGTAGAGGATCCAATACCTTGTATATTTTGGCCATTTTCTCACTGCTACACAGAAACCCCAGATTAATCAGATGACCTATATCATACAATACAGCTATAAGTAAGAAGCCAAATTCTGAAATTCAACTTACTCCAATCTTGCTTCTTCTCTCTTCATGTAAGCAAATCTCTTTCTCTCTTCATGTACTGTAAGCAGCTGCTTACAGTACATGAATTAATTCTTGGTAGCTGTAATTGTTTTGTGCATGAATGATGATTATTTTTAGCCTATATCCATTGTATGATGGGTATAATGGGAATGGGTGTGGCTAACTTACCTCACCCATAACGACCCCAGATTCACCCATATTTCACACCTTCTCTATATTTCATTCCAGAAGCACTATATTTACTATTTACTAATTTGATCCACAAACAAGACTTAGTTAAAATTTAAAGAGTTCTTTGGCGGCCATTTTGAAAAACAGGTGACATTCTTATCACGTGGTGAATGTTCGATGGCCCTATAGCCAAAAATCTTTGCAAGTACATGCTCTAACTCTGTGCCAAATTTCATGCTTATATCACCAAAGGCACAATTCTTCCAAATATTTCCCCTTAGCAGCAGTACTTAGCTAACTTTACAGATGATTTTCTTAATATATATTATATTTAAAGATGCATGATGTAAAGTACCTAGCAACCATATATCAGGTGATAGCTAATGAGTGGATGAATATTGTAACAAATTTGGTGGCCTAGCAATAAACCACAACATCGTGAATCTCAGGATTTATAAGAAACCGGAACTGTTTCTAGCTTTCATTATTATGTCCACTAAGAATGTTCAACAGTTTACTATTGCTCATTGAGTGACAGGTTAGTAACTGACAGTTTACTATTGCTCATTGAGTGACAGGTTAGTAACTGACAATCGAAGAATATATTTTTGGCAAACATATAATTATGAATATCATTATATGAAACTGGCAACAACCACATAACTGTGAACATGGAGCTGAATAGGAAGGGGTACTTGCATCACTGACTCATTAGAGTCAGAAGGAGAGATGTTTGAAGGACCTAAATATATCAGAATAAATCTTATTATACCCTTACATTACTAGATTATGTTACATCCATACCAGCAAGAGAGGTAGCAGCAGGTGGGCAAGGGGTAGGGCTACCAATGACAGATCTTGTCAGAGCTGCTATATCATTCACGTCAACCTCGTGGCTTCCCAAGTAAGCAGGGGTATTTTCTTTATCTTCTCAAGAGTTATCACTCTTATAGAGGCCAAAATCATCATAAAAAAGCTGACCGATAACTTCATCTTGAACCGACATCTATATTCCAAAACTGGAAGTGAAGTTTGACGTCACGTTTTTCATGGTTACCGACGTTATACATACTTTATATTTTAAACAATCATAGAGCAAAGCTTTAGCTATACGAAAATATGTTTATTTTTATTTTTTAGTGTATGGTTAATTTTTTATTATTTTTTTAGTAGCGGTAATACCATTTCGCGCCTACAGGCGCTTATGCCGGTGAGAGGGTTAAAGTGAAAAGGACAGCCTACATCGTGAAAATACGGCATGTGAATTTCCTTTCCGCATGGTGAACGTCGTCATGCATGATGCGGGTTAAACACACATAGAAAATTTCAATGTGTTTTCTCGTTTGAGGGTGTTTTGAAGAATGGAAGCAAAACTGTTTGAATGGCATTAGATCAAGGCACAATTCCAGTACCATTGCACTTAGCTATCCTTGCACTTTAACCTTATGCCAATAACGCAGTTTTTTTGTTTTGGGCAAAGTGGGCCCTTTTCTCAGATCGTATCACATTACTAAACGTACCCAATGTGAATACTCCTAAGCCATTGCTGGGAGACAGATATCTAAAAGGTGCAGCAGATAGTACATCCATTTACTTATAGTGCTGATCTAGCAAACTATCATACTATCTATCAGAAATAATATGCTGATATTTCAATTTTCAGGTCAGTCACACAGAGAAAGACCCACCTGACACACTGAACTGTAGGTGATGTGTCACGCACCAATACCTACAACTCAGAGTGGCTATGCAAGCTTGCAGAAGCTCACCCCCCCCTTCCTCTGACCTACAATACTGGATTGTGAGTTTGATTGTGGTACTAGTATACTACAGTATCCAGGAAGCCACCTGAATATGGCCATGAATATTGCAGAGAGAAATCTGCCAAGGAAGAGGCAGTGCACAGCAAACCTTAGTGTGGTGTTAACTCTTAGCCTACATCTCAACAAGCCACTTCTTGACCATACTGAGAAGCAAAGCACGGTCATTCTTCCACCAGTCCAACCATCCACATGCTGTGGACCAGGACCAATGACAACCAGAAAAGATGTGCATTTCCATGGAATCTTCACAGATTGAGGCAGATTGTTTTGTGACTGGTGCGATCCAGACATTACTGAGGGTAAAAGGTGAATGCCTACCATGCAAACAGCTTGTCAGCTGCGATAACATGTACACCGCTGAGGAGGCAACCATCCTCCAGTGTCAACACCTGATTACGAGACCTAAATGGTCCTAAAACCTTGTCAGATGAGTTAGGCTATCCGTACTATAGGAATACACCTTGTTCAGAACAATGTCTTTTCTGGTAACAGCTTAAGCTCCCTAGCTATCACGGGCAGACTGTTCATTTGTGAAATGTTGAAGATGCTACAGTCTGTAAGTTTAGTAAATGTGTTGATAAGAGGTAGACATGATAAGCCATCAGTATTGGTAGGTAGGCTATCCGTACTATAAGAATACACCTTGTTCAGAACAATGTATTTTCTGGTAGCGCTATCATGGACAGACTGTTCATTTATGAAATGTTGAAGACGCTACAGTCTGTAAGTTTAGTAAATGTGTTAGTAAGAGGTAGACATGATAAGCCCTCAGTATTGGTAGGCTGTCCGTACTATAAGAATACACCTTGTTCAGAACAATGTCTTTTCTGGTAGCAGCTTTACTATCATGGGCAGACTGTTCATTTGTGAAATGTTGAAGACGCTACTACGGTGTGTAGTAGAGTTTAGTAAATATGTTGGTAAGAAGTAGAATGATTAGCCATCAGTATTTGCATGGGCCTTTTTACCACTAAATTCAATTTGTTATGTGCTGATAGCAACATTACCTATCTCTGCAACAGCCATAGGTGGTATTCCCATCTTACAGCCATACAAATAGATGTGGAATTTCTTCAGCCCCAAAATTAGTGACAGGGTTTCTTTTTTAACCTGTGCGTAATTACACTCACTGACAGAGAGAGTTGTTGATGCAAATGCAATTGGTTACTCAGAACCATCAGGCATAAGATGCGACGAATTGCTCCCACCCCATGAGCAGAAGTATCGCCAGCCATCCTGAGAGGGAGTAATGGGTTATAGTGAAGAAGAACCTGCAATGACGTTAAAGAGAAGTTGGCTAATTGGAAACTGTGAAACGGTCATCTGACCATCTCCACCTGCAGTGTCTTATAAGAAACTGGTTAAGTGGATTCAGAACAGTGGATAAGAATCACCCCATAATAATAATTCAGAAGACCCACAAGTCAATATGGCCTGGAGTTTTGTAAACAGCATATGACTCGTGGTATTCCATGCCATCCATCACTTGTTGAAAAATAACAGGAGCTGAAGCAATGCCAAAAGGGAGCCAATTGTAGCAGTACAAACCATGATGTGTGTTTTTAGTCACAAATTTGAAAAACTTGTCAGCTAACAGAAGCTGATTATATGCTTGTGTTAGATCTAAATTAGTAAATTGCCTCCCATTAGCCAATATGGCAAGAAGGTTTCCAGGCTTAGGAAGGGAATACTGCTCAACATCCATAGCTGGATTCACTGTAACCTTATAATCACCACACAATCAAACTTAGCCATCTTTCTTTGGAACAGCACTATCAGGGCTTCCCATTCACCATAAGGTATCTTTTCTACTACCCCAGCTCTCTCCTGTCTATATAGTTCAGGTTCTTTCATAGCAAAGGGAATGGACCTCGGTCTGAAAAGCTTGGGTTTGGCACCCTCTTTAATACTCAGCTTAGCGTGATACAGTATAATGGTACTTAATAGATGTCCTGATGCTGCTGCAGGAGTTCCTTCAGGCTCCTTCAGGCTTCTTGCTCCCTTCTGCTATTCGGATGCTTCTCCAGTCCAGGTTCATAAATTTCAACCAGTCACGTCTAGCAATGATGGTCGGCTTCAGTCACCACTAATGTCAGATGATCAAAATTCTGTTCTTTATATCAGGTATTTCTCCCTTGACTGTCATGGGTTCAACAGTATAAGTTCTTAGCAATAAAGTCGACTTCTTGACCTTGTTGAATGGAAACATTTCCACTCTAATATAACTGAGGCAGCAGCTCCTGTGTCCACTTCCATAACTAGTGGCTTTTCATTGATCAACAGGGTGACACAGATTGTCTTAGTGGAGTGCTTACTAGTGGTGAAGACAGGCATGTCATTTTCACCTGGGTCCTTCACTGACAATTGCTCTGTTGCGACCCAATAATTCTTTTTATGATTCTTTCTCAGAAAAGGCTACCTCTCGTCCTGAAATTCTTGAACTGACTGCTTGGACTGACAGGCAGGTGCAATATGTCCTATCTGTCCATGATGGTAACACTGAGCTTCCTTAAATCGGCAATCACTTGCCTCATGACCCTTCCAAGAATACCGATAGCATCTATTTGGAGGTTGCTTAATCCCTAGGACAGGTGCACATCCATGAGACTTCATAACCTGCAAATTACTCTTGCTCGTTCCAGTCTGAATTTTCTCCAAAGCTGTTGTCATTGTGAGATTGGTCTCTCAAAGCAGTTTCTTTTGAATTTGACCTCTCTTCACGCCACATACAAGGCGGTCACATAATTTCTCATCCATGAAAGTACCAAAATCAGATTTTTATTGGCATCCTTCGAAGATCAACTGCAAATTCAGCAATGGAATCGTCGCCATGCTGCTTATTCTGGTAGAAACGAAACCTTTCCACTATCACCAGCAGTTTAGGGTCATAATGGGCCTTTAGAATAGCAACCAAATCATTGACCCTTGGTGGAGTCAGTGAGCAAAGACTGCGAAGTAACGAGTAACCTATAGCCGTCAGCATTGTGGGTACATGCTTATCGTTGGGAACGTTGTTCACCTCGAAGAACATTAGCAGTTGCTCCAAATACGCCGCTATGTTTTCAACCTCTGGTCTGAGCTCTTGCATGCATCCAAGGATAGGAGAAGCCATAATTCCATCTCGTCATCAATTGTGATATATTTGGAGCACTCGCAAGGCACCCAAAAGTATAAGTATACTACTAACAATCTCATTTGTTCACAAGCAAGCACAAGACAACTGCATCATATGTTTAGTTACTGGAGGGGGCCCTCCTACAAAGGGAGGCCTGAACCTACCTAATACAGGCCAAGACTACACACAGTTATTACAATGTCAAATTTCAATATATCAAGTGAAGGAGCCCCAGTACAAGTCCGATGAATGGGGTAATGGGCTACTGCCGTCGTAACTGCTCTGCTTGTCATCTTATCTAGTACTGATGTGATTGTAGAGACACACAAGTCAAAATCGTGAAAATCAACAGAACACATAAGATCACAAATGTATTGCTTTCGAACAACAAAAAGTTTGCTAGTGAGGCTTCTTGTTACTCTATTAAAAAAACACCACATTACTGAATTGGCGATATTTACAGAGGACAGCATTGTTTTCAACTGGTACTGACCTTTTTTTAATTATGGGTACTCACTTTGTCCCTCTTTTTGTTATTAAAATATATTTTTGTTGTAATATTCATTCATTGTTTTCCTGAGCAGTTATTGTAATTTTTTTAGTGAAGGCCTATATCTAGTCTCGATACAACTATTAGTGGATACTTTCCTATAAAAAAGGGTTTGGAATAGTAATATTTTGGGGCAGAAGTAACCATATTCCTTTTCTCAGAATTTTAACTTTTTCCAGCACAATTTTGCACATTATATTATATTAGACAGGGCCCAGCCAAGGAAAAACTGCCTTTCCTGTCAAGGTTTTCTCAGTGGTTCCATCATCTTGAACATATACCCTTTGATATTAACTTGGGGGTCAACCTGAATTTTGCCTCAAATCCAAGATGGCCGCAAAGTCCAAAATGGCCGCCAAAATTACATTACTAAGGTATTCATTTAATTTTTTGTATTTAATATAATGGTTTACATGGCACTGGAAGCCAATTTTTAGGTCTATAATACTTATTTGAGCTTTGTTATCATGAAATATGCTAATTTTGCTCAAAACAGGCCGAGAAACCATAACAACATGTCTGGAAATCCATTCACCAACAAAATGACGGATAGAAACAAGAAATCCAGAGATAATGTTCATTCAAAAGTATCCAAATCACTGTCTGTCTGTGAGTCAGATGAGTGGACTGCTCCAATACTACTGCCAGAAGAGGTAGACCAGCTCATCAACAATGTCACTTTCAGTAATCTCATCCTCTCCTGAGCTGTCAGCTCCTTTGTACTCACTATGGCTGTGTCAATTTTCTCTTCTTCTTTGGAAGCTGTTCCATGCCCCTCATATCTTCAATATCTGCCATATAATTGATATCACCTGTATAATCAGAATGCTTTATCAAATAGATAGGCTGTGAATTGTATTACTTATAAACAACAAGTCTGATACAGCAAATGCACAATATTATGTAACTCTGCTATATGATTTGCCTGCTGTTAACCTTGTTCTTCTGCTCGTTACTGTGAGGCTCGGTGGGAATTGCGGGCAGGCGAAACATATTGGCCTAATACCATCTTCCATATCTTCCCAACACCTGAAGGTTACTCAATATCTTGCTTCAGACATTGATACCAAATCAAAGCTTGTAAATCACTTCTCTTGAGGTGTTCATTGGTGCTATTCTCATCTGGCAAGATACTTGAACTGGATTTCACTTTCTGCTTGTCGTACATTCTGATCCTTGTTCTCACAACTCTTCATGTTCACTTCCAGCATACATACAAGTTCTGAAGAAACTCTTAGCATCAGTGACGTCTTCGACTGAAGTGAGTGATGTGCCGAGATGCGAGAGGAGATGGTATGTTCCCAGTTTCTCCATCTTCTTCAGTGGTTTTACTTTACCAACACCGAATGGATAAGAGGTTGTATCACACCCAGTGATGCTGTGATAGGCAGAAAGAACTTGACACATCTTTTCACCAAATCGGTCATTTAGAGCTTTCACACTAACATACCTCTCATGGTCAATCTTCATCAGTCAGTCTTGTAATTGTTTACGGACAGAATAGGCATAGGTCAGGAGAATCAAGACATCTGTATCTGAAGCCCTGACAATTACGGGATCTTTTGACTTTAAGGCCTGGAGGATGAGCCTGGTGTCAGCTTCGTGATGGTTGCAGGAGTCAAGCATCTCGATCTTTAGCTGCGTTATTAACCAGGTGTTCTCTTCCTCTGCTAATGTCAGTGGAACTTTCAGCTTGGATCTCACAGCATCAGTCTTGTAGTAATCGACCAGAAATCGAATGAGGTCTGTCTTGTTTGCTGAGTTTCTCAGAAATGAATCCCAATCTTTCCCCTTAGGCATACTCTGTTCAGAGCTTGGGATGTGACTTCTTCTTCCAGGTGTACCACGCCGACATTGAGTGAGTTCCTTTGTTGTGGCTGTACTGATTCATACAAATATGATTCCCAACTGCTGAGGTTTGGAGTCACATGCTGGCAAGCAAAATTTTAACACGGCTTCTGCATATTCTCTCCAAGTTTGCTGAAACAGATTTCACAGCAGCCATTCCGTCAATAAGCCAATTTCCCCCAAGTGGTGGTTTCTTAAGCACTGATTTAGACTCTTCTATAAGGTAGTTTCTCAATGCTGCCTTTGAACCTTGTCTCAAATCTCTCTCTGGTGTGGCTAGAGCTAGTGGAACAGTAGTCAAGGGATATGAATGTACCTCATCTGGAGATGTTGCTTTTCCTACCAGTAAACCGAAGGCCTGTCCGTCTTCTTTGAGGATATTAACAACTTTTAGGTCTTTTTGGCCTTCTCCATCCCAGTTTTGATGTTGAGCCTGGTAATCTTGGTGAAAAAATTGACTCGCTCTTCCCCTGTTGCTTGGAGTCTCAAGTCAACAAATTCTTTGAATTTGTGCTCTCCAGCTTCTGTGGATGACATCAATCCTCTTACAACATTACAATGGATTTCCACACCAGTCTTCATATGACGAGCAGGACCATTCAGGAAAGGGTTGAAGTATTTGTCAAGCTGAAGTACTAGATTATGAACCATATTTTGATGCTGTGTTCTAGCTCCTATGGTGGTCTACTTATGGGCTGAGGAGGTGAGGATATTTAGCCTTTCCTTCAGCGTAGCTCTGAGCTTAGCCATGATATGACTGGTCTTGATAAATGTGTCTGTTGTGCTCTTATTGGTACTGTATCCACCTTGCATTGGACCACCTCTGACCTTCACTTCTCGGTTGATTGTGGACTCAGTTATCAGATCCCCATGGATTGTAGAGGAGGGCTCACCAGACAATGATATGCCGAACCCATTTTCGGCCAGATCATCCCATGCTTCTTTGTTATTCACCTAGATGTCTTGGAATTTGACATGCTGGAATGTAAGGTATCTGGCATAGTTGATATGCCCAAAGGCGAAGCATTTTGGAATTAAGGCCCGTTCTGCTGCTAGGTGTCTTTCGATGCATTTCTCCCTGACTGCACTTATTAGACTCAACATCGCTGAAACATCCATGAGATATTCCACAATCATCTTTGCCTGTGTCCCTTCTGCTGATGTCAATGAAGAACAGATAACTTTGAACTCAGGCAATCGCAATAGTGATTCAAGATTTTCTGGACAAGGGTACTGTCTGAGGCTAGCAATTGCTTCTTAATGTGCAGGTCCAAATTGGTACCGATATTGCTTGCCTTTACGGTACCTAATTAAAGCCTTAAATGACTGTTTGTGCAAACGGACACTTCTGTAGTAATGGCAGCCCTCAATCGCTTGAGCCACAGAACCTTTGGCTATAGCTCCAGCTTCCACGCACCAATCACTGAAACCCAGACCTATTGTACACAAACAACCCTTTGTGTGTATTAATAGTAGGAACTTTTTACAATCATCCACCACTCCTAACTGTAAATAGGCTTGTGATAGGTCTAATTTCGAGAACCTTTCACCACCTGACAAAGCTGAGAAAATATCCTCCACACGAGGTAAGGGGTACGACTCCACATGACATGCTTGATTAATAGTCAGCTTATAATCACCACACACACGAAGATCACCATTGCATTTTAACACAGGCACAATCGGAGCTGCCCAATCTGAAAATTGAACTGGGGTTATGGTTCCCTGTTTCTCCAGGCGTTCCAATTCTTTCTCCAACTTTTCTTTCATCATATAAGGAACATTCCTTGCTTTACAGAATTTAGGTTGAGCACCCTCTTTGACATGAATCCTTACTTTAGTGCCCAATAAGGTACCTAACCCATCGGCAAACACAGGGGAGAACTTGGCTAGGAGTTCTTCAACCTTATTATTAATGCTAAACTGATCAATCTCGTGCCAATTCAATTTAAGTTTAGCTAACCAATCTCGCCCAATGAGACTTGGCCCTTTTCCTTTTACAACGAACAATGGAAACTCCTCCTCCTGGTGGTCAACCTTAGCAACCACCACTACCCTGCCCAGTACAGGTAAGGTCTCACCAGTATATGTTTTTAAGAGTACCTGGGATCACTCCCGATTTCTTGATACCATTGTAAGTCTCTTCACTCACAATAGAGAATGCTGCTCCTGTATCAATTTCTATTTTCACAACAGATCCGCACAAGTTCATATGCACGAATAATGGCTTGGATGATGTGTCCGTTACTGTGAACATTCCATAAGCACCATCTTCCACCAATCTAGACTGCTCTTCCTCTACGTAATTGGTACTTGTCGAACGATACTGTGACTTTGAATTATCCTGTCCTCTTGACTTCATTTTCGAGCAACACACCCGGGCGATGTGTCCTTTCTTTTTGCATGCTCGGCATTCTGCTTCCTTAAAACGACAGGTATTGGCTAAATGACTGTCACCACCACACCTGAAACAAACACACTTCTGGAGACGAGAAGTAGTAAAAGGCTTTTTAAATGCCTTGCTATGAGTGAACAAGACAGAGGTTCCTTGAGCTCTCTGCAACTGTCGCGTGTCTCTCTCCATGGTCTCCATTGTCTGGGCTAGTTGTAAGCTATGTGAGAAGGTTAAATCAACTTCTGCTAACAGTCGCTGCTGTACTTTCTCATCGTTGACACCGCAGACCAGCCTATCCCTTAACATCTGGTCAAGAGTAGCCCCAAACTCACAAAATTCAGAGAGTTGTCTTAGTGATGCCACGTAATCAGCTATGGACTCATTCTTAGCACGAACTCGAGAATTGAATTTATACCGCTGCATGATCACAGAAGGTTTGGGACAGTAGTGTTTAATAACTAATTCCACAAGGTCAGTGTATGCCATCTCTCCTGGTCTGGTAGGGGAAACTAAATCTCTAATGAGTTTGGTAGGTCTTGGAACCACAAACACTCAATAGGATAGCTAGCTTCTTGTCGGCCTCAGTCACACTTTGCTACGAAGTACTGTTCCAGCCTTTCTATAGGCTCTCCAGTCCTCGTTCGCTGAAGTAAAGGCAGACATTGAACCATGCACTGCCATCTCGAAACTCTTTTCGTAATAATCCGTGACAATCCATTATAATCCTCGTCGCCAAATGTTATAACCTTGTTTAATACCCTAAGGTTATAGTTCTTTCTCTCTTCAACAACCGTGAAAGTCCTTAATCAACTAGTAAACGAACAACCAAAGACAACAGACATTATAAGAAGACATCTTGATTTCACTATCTGTACATCACACGTGACACACTAAAAACGTTTATTTAGAGACTATTGAACAATAATGTCATACAATTCACTTACAATTCACTTAATTATACACAGTTTTCCACAGCCTTCTCCCATGCTTTCCCATTTACTTTTTGTACATGTTGGATGCCATCACATAAATAATCTAAGAATCTAAGAAAGTGAACAGTAATCATGGCGAAGTTTCATAATGACACAAGTGAATTTGTTACTCCCGTGTCTAGGGATCTACAACTTCAAGACTTGAAGGAAGACCTCGAGGAAGAACATGATGAAGAATCTGAAGACAAGGACATGAGGGAGAAGATGAAGGAGCGACTATCAAACAATGGTTCTTCAGCCCACTGCACTTAGCTACAGCTCTTTTGAAGTCAAACTCTACGTACAATTCGGTCCATTCATGAAGAGCATCAAGCACTTAATTAGTTTCGTGTAGTTTTTCTACGCTTCATTGCAATAAATCCTTACTCGTGATCTGCATTATCTGCATTATACAGGGAGAGACAAAGCACAAAGTTTTCAGGGCAAGGGATATATTAAAGAACAGTCGATATGAAGTAACTCTTTTCATGATCCCTAAACATATTAGTTGAGGTGCAGTTCTCATCCTTCCATCCATTCTTGCTTCCATTCATTCTTGTTTGCATACCATTAATTGCGTTGTTTCCATAGTAGGAAGTGGGTTATCCGAACACATTGGGACCTTACATTGTTTAACAAGAGAGGTCTTCAGCTTGTCCTTGCTTCTCACAAAATCATGGACAGTGGATTTTCCAAACATTATGTTAGGTTGCTACTCTAACAAAACTTATCTCAATATCACAAATATTGGACAGCCCTTTCTTTCTCTTTTGAGTATATATATCTTAACCATGCTCTCTGCTTTGACATGGAACTAATCAAAAGAAACTGATGGTAGTGAATTGGGAAAAACTGTAATATGTATAATTATGTAGTGCTTCGAAGAGCTAAAGTTTCGAAGTTTTCGCAGACTTGATCCTAAGCACGAAAATTGTGCCTTCCAATCAAAAGATCTGGTAAAGGGTTTCTATAACCCCAAAAATTATTCTGAAATTACAACAATCCTCTCCTCCAAAAAAAACAAGTGCTATACAGACTTCCTACTGCATTTAGTCATAGCCAATTAGAAGTAAAGCAGATTATAGGCAAGTCAGTGAACCTATTTTCAAAGCTAGTCAGCCAAGCTAGTCAACATAGAAGCACAGTTCTTCACTCATACCTCATCATGGAATCTTGTTAGCATATTCACAAATTTTGATAGTAATTGATCCTCTCTAGAACTGCTGGAGGATCTTGAAGGTTTGATCTGCATGAGCCAAGCATTCATTGCTCGTGAACAACAAAAAAGATAGTTACAAGAATGTGAGTCTTTAATAGTGTGGCTAGATCCAAAGCTGAGAGGTCGCCAAACTTGCTTGCTACACATTGAA
The DNA here is from genome assembly GCA_028752905.1 of Cladorhizidae sp. MBARI D1340-BT2. Lineage (NCBI taxonomy): Eukaryota > Metazoa > Porifera > Demospongiae > Poecilosclerida > Cladorhizidae > Cladorhizidae sp. MBARI D1340-BT2. Next base: position 10,908,474 of record JAQNBH010000008.1, on the reverse strand, counting down.
CAAGGCTTTGACGAATGGCTTCTACTGCTTAGTGATGTGAAAGTGTTGAACATCTTTGTAACTGAACTGTAGTGTTAAGCTTGAAAAGCACAACAAGTATTTCATAAAACTTACCAAGATAAGGAACAGAATCAACAGCTTGAGCAGCCCCTAGCACTAGCCTAGAGTAGGACAAGTAATTTTATTTTTGTAACATGCTCTCATGACCTTATGGCAGAAAATTGCTGTTATTATCTCCATAGTCACACAATAAGGTAACTCAACCATCAAGTTTTCATCCAAGCCAGTATTAGTGGGGCTGTGCAGCTGATTATTATGCACAGTTGTAAGAAAAGAGCCTCTGCCCTCTCATAGCCTAGTTCTTATATTACAGTAATTAGGTATCTATTTTACAAACTTGGACTTGAATATAGCTTAGTGGTAGGAGGAGATTGTAGGGGGAAGTTGTACGTGGTGTGATAGAAGCTAGTTCTTATAAAATAAACTGTCTTTCTAAATGTTGAACTACATGGTAGGGAAACCTCTTTCTACATGATTTAATGCAGTGTATAGATGGCAGTGAGGGATTAATCTTGTTGCTAATATCTACCACTCCTGCTACCAACCATCACATCAGCCCCATCACTCCCAAACCCAGTTGTCTTTCCTATCTGCACTCCAACACTGTTCAAACATGACAATTGAACCTTCTTGATAACTTAGGCATGACCATCTGCGAGTTCCACTATCTGCAGGTGCCTATTCCAAATACCACAGTTAGTCAAAGCCACACCAGCAGAACAAAAATCATCCCTCGTTCGTTTTTTTTGTTTGTTTTTACAGAAAAGTCAGCGGACTCATCTCACATCAGTCCAATGGACAAGCTCTCATCCAGCTCTTGCTTCACATCCTCCCTCGCCACATCTGCAAGGCTATGTAGCTACTCATTGGAAGAGTACTTTGTATTTTTCTCTCGATCAAGTTCTTTCAAAACGTTAGCACCAAGATCGTGCAGAGTTCTTCAAATTGAGTTGTTCTGATTCTGCCTGTACAGCCTCCCCTTTCACTGTTGCTTAGAAAAATATAGTTAAAACTAGGGAAAAACCCTCTCTTCCTCCAAACTTCTTTCGCTAAATGGATGGCAGTCCCATGCATTTCAGGTGCTATGTGTCACTTGACTGTCTTCCTTCAATATCAAACATGGCTTAGTATTGAAGTGTTAGTACCATTCTGAGGGGAACAAATGCACTTTGGAACATAACAGTCGTCCTCACTTTTCATGACCAGGGGTAAGTTTAGAGGCATGAGGAAGAGAATCCAGCCTCCCTTCGTTTGAAAAGAGGGGAACTACTAGTGGGAGCACAATCAGTGGGAGCATGGCAAGGTCAAGTGCAGCTTGCCTTCTCCAATAAGGATCACTGAAGGCACTGGGCCATGGCTGGTTATATAGCTCCCTCCTTCAGAAAATGCTGAAGACTCAGGACAAAGGTATTCCTTAGCTCCTTCCTTCACTATGGATCACTGGAGCGACAGGGCCAGAGATCACACTAGGCTTGCAGCACAGGTCCATTTCTACTCCCCCCATCACCACTCCAGAGTGAAGTCCACCACATCCTTTCTTCCAGGTTGATAGCAGCGCCAACTGCCACAAGAAACCAAAAAGAAAGAGAGAGAGAAACAGCTGCAGCAAAATGCAAGCACAGATTGAATCATGCCCCTCAAACTGCTAATGTGGCACATATGCACCAATGCAGTGTTTAGTTGCAGTTCAACATCATGGCAGCTTGCTACACTGCAGAACTCCTTGCACAATATTAAAATGGAGCAAAGCATGATAAACTTTACTTGCCCCAGACCATTTCTTCACACTAGTCCCAGCCATGCCATTGCCCATGCAAATTGCAAAACTCCACTTCTACGCTGTAAGAACTTAACTAGGTAATTGTGAATGTCCCTTTAGGATCACTATAAGATATTGCATTTTCAGCTCGCCAACTGCTTCCAGAGAGTTTTGAACTACAATAAATAGAACACACTTAATATAAAACCACACCCACAAATAGTTCCGGTTTAGCCAGCAATATTTAATAAGTATAAGTGCATTAATGTGATCCTTTTGGGCTTCACAGTATATACAATATAAATATGGGGAATACATTAGGACTAGCTGATGTATGCCACTCTTACCAACAGTGCAACTTGCTTTCTTAATCTCCCTCTTCTCTCCCACTTGCATGGCAACCAACACACTGTACATTTGGAGCAGATCCACAGACGTTGCCAACTTCACATCAACATCCACAGGCCCATGCTTATCATGCGTAGTTGTGATCACACTACGCACTGATCCAATAGGTTGGTCCAAGAGAAAGATTGTGAGAGTGTAGCTGCCGTTTTGAAAGGCACACACTTCAGGGTTCTAAAAGAATATATTCTAGGTTCCATGTGGTCAATTTGTTATCCTGCTTCATTACTACAATGGTTTTGGGAAATCACAAGCACATAAAGCTGGATTCAATACAGTAAGTGCAAATACACCAAACTCCACTCATCTGGACACCCACATCCAGGTCACCATCTATTCAAATTTAGTAAAGTGAGTTATTCTGATTCTCCCTGTACAGCCCCCCCTTTCACTGCTGCTTAGAAAAATATGGTTAAAACTAAGAAAAAACCCTCTCTCCCTCCCATATTCCCTAGCTTTCAAAACCTCTCTCCCTCCCATATTCCCTGGCCTTCAAAATCTCTCTCCCTCCCATGTTCCCTGGCCTTCAAAACCTCTCTCTCTCCCATGTTCCCTGGCCTTCAAAACCTCTCTCCCTCCCATGTTCCCTGGCATTCAAAACTTCTCTCCCTCCCATGTTCCCTAGCCTTCAAAACCTCTCTCCCTCCCATATTACCTAGCCTCCAAAACTTCTCTCCCTCCCATATTCTCTACCCTTCAAAACCTCTCTCCTCCCATATTCCCTAGCCTTCAAAACCTCTCTCCCTCCCATATTCCCTAGCCTTCAAAAACTCTCTCCCTCCCATATTACCTAGCCTCCAAAACCTCTCTCCCTCCCATATTCTCTAGCCTTCAAAACCTCTCTCCCTCCCATATTCCCTATCCTCTCCCTCCCATATTCCCTATCCTTCAAAACCTCTCTCCCTCCCATATTACCTAGCCTTCAAAGCCTCTCCCTCCCATATTCTCTAGCCTTCAAAACCTCTCTCCCTTCCGTATTATCTAGCCTTCAAAACCTCTCTCCCTCCCATATTACCTAGCTTTCAAAACATCTCTCCCTCCCATATTCCCTAGCCTTTGCATTGCACAATCGTGTCACATGAACATGTACAGTTCTTGAATCCAAAGAAGCATGACTTGTTTCAACAGTTAGCTTTTGTCGACAGAGAGAGATTCTTTAGAATCTAGTTAGTTTCTTGTTTGTAACTTGTACCTGAAGACGCTGACACTAAGAAGGCTGCCCACAACAGTGATGAGAGCATAGGGAAGGATGCCATTAAGATCATCATTCAGTCATGTTCAGTCACACCCTGCTGAAACTTTCAACGCTCTGGAAATCTTACTGCTGTGGCTGGAAATCTTCTTCTTGTGAAAAAATGGCATGACACTGCAGCTCGGATGAGACGAGAATTATTGAGGAAAATCTCCATCTTTCTTTTTTGTATTTTCGTGTGTTGTTTCCAAATGTGGGGTGTTCCCAGATACGGTTGTTCATGAGTTATGGGCGCCCTGTCTCAAGATGCCAGAAAAGGGGGAGTTCGAATCATTGCATAACACTGTATGCCACTAACCACACTGAGAGTTTGAGTGTATTGTGAAGTCTGCATAACACTGTATGCTACATCCATGAAAACATTTAAATTCTTCTTAGGGGTGTGTTTAGGGAAGTTAATTCTTGGCCATAGTGATAACTTGAGTCGTACATTACAAAAATCTGATATATCAGCAGCAGAAGGCCAAATTGTTGCAGAATTGACAGTGAAAACACTAAGTAAACTAAGATCAGATGAGAATTTTGTGCTTTTTTGGGAAGATATAACAAAAAAAGCTGAAAATTTGTGTGTTGATGATCCCCACCTCCCACGTCGAAGAAAAACTCCTGAAATTGGGAGCACAGAAAGCCATTCATTTCCAGAAGTTCCTGCAGATTATTACAAACAAATCTACATTGAAGCTAGTTATCTGATTACCACATGTAGCTATAACCGATAGGTTTGATCAGCCTGGGTTTAAGATTTACAGAAATATTCAAGATCTATTAATAAATGTAGTGAACTCAAGTGACTACAAAACTCAGTTTGATTTAGTTCTCAGCTTTTATGGCTCAGACTTCAATGGTCAGTTATTGAAAACCCAACTTGAAATTGTATCAACAATTTTCTGCTCAGATGAGGTTGTACTATTAAATGAGGTCTTTGACCATTTCAAGACCGCTTCACCTGCTGAACATGAATTGCTATCTGAATGTTACTTTTAGTTATGCCTGCATCAAATGCTGTTAGTGAGAGATCCTTCAGTGCTTTAAGGAGAATAAAATCGTATTTGAGGTCCACCATGACTGAAGTCCGATTAAATCATCTCATGATTCTGCACATTCATAAAGATGCGACTGATAGGTTGGACTTAATTTCAGTTGCCAATGATTTTATTTCTGAAAGTGAACATCGCTTATCAATTTTTGGCACATTCAAACCCAGTGACCTATAGAACTCGATCACTATGAATTGATAATTCTATCAATCTTTTACTGTTCCTAATTTTACACAATTATTTGTCACTAATTTAATTTTTTAAGAAAAGAATACCACACACAACTATAAATTATATAATACATTATTATTATACACAGTTGGTAAGAGAGAAAATAATTTCAGTTGACTTGATGCTGATGTGTCCAGGTTGATGGACAATTTCTCTTTTAAATTGCTGGGAGTGAGGAGTTCTTACACAGAGATATGACGCCTGCAATTTTTAATAAGAAATGGTAATACTTTTTTTGGTTATGATTATTATATATAATTACAATGAAGTACATACAATATATACCTCCCTTTACTCACTCCCAAACTGGAACTACAACCATCAGCGTTTGGACCATTGCTTCGAATGGCCTTACCGCTTTAAAAATGCTTCCTACGCCCATGTGAGGGATTAATGGCGGTGATCAGCCACACTGGTACAGATGTCGAGCTTTTATCTGACCAAGAGTCTGGTAAGTTGATGAAAAGCCTCTGTAACCTACTGAATATTATGCAGTTGAAAATGACTCCTTGTCAACCTCAGAGCAACGGTGTCCTGGAAAGGTGGCACCGCTGTCTGCAACAGATGCACAGGAAGATAGACAAGGGCCAGGGCCAGTGGGATAAGTTGTCTCTTGGCCTATAGGGTGACGCCCCACATGGTTACTGGTTACTCCCCATATCAGATAGTTCACGGGAAGACTATGAGAGGGCCATTAGAGACCATAAAAGATGGTTGCATTGGGGAAGAAATTATCTATCAGTCATCAGAGGGATGGGTGTGTGATCTGAGGAAGAGATTGGAAGAATTATTTAAGGTCGCAAACAGTCAGGAGATGATAGCTAAGTGGAAAGCTAAAGAAGTCTATGTATGACCTTAACACACAGCCCAGGCAACTAGAGCCTGATGAGCTAGTCCTAGTGGCACATTCAAACCCAGTCATACCCCCAGCCTAACCAGTGGGCTACACAGTATCTGGGAAGGGCCTTTGAAGTACTTGCCAAAATGTCAGAATGCAACTACGTGATATCATTTCCTGGTAAAAATATACAAAGCACACTGTACACATAAACCATCTTAAAAAGTGGGTTGAACCAAAAGCAAATCTATTTAGGGTGGTATATAGCAGACTAGGAGAAGATACATGAGCCTGTTGGTAAAGTATAGATGGGAGACCCTTATCTGGCCGAGGCTCAGCAGAGGGAGTTAAGGGATGTTCTCGCTGAGTACCCGGACATAGTGACAACAGAGCTGAGCCTAGCTAAGAATGAGATTGCTGAGATCCTGGTAAAGGATTGTTACCCCATCAGATCTCCACCTTACCGTATTGCACCAAGCATGGCTAAGCAACTAAGGGAGGAGATAGAGAAAGTTTGGTGGAAAAGGACATAATAGTCCCTTCAAAAAGTCCTTGGACATCTCTCACGGTACCATTATGGAAGAAGGAAACAAATAGAATACGACTCTGTATAGATTACAGGCATCTCGATGAAGTCACAATTAACGACCCCTTTCAGATGCCCTGCATTGAGGACCTTTTAAACGAAGTGGCGGAAGCAACTTGGCTATCCAAAGTGGATTTAAATAAAGAGTTTTACCAGGTGCCCCTGTCAACAGACTCACAGGAGAAGACAGCCTTTTGTTCCCTTTGGGGAAAATTTGCATTCAAACAAATACCCTTTTGGCTCAAGGATGCGCCTGCTGCGTTCCAGAGATGTATGCTGAACACACTCTCCCACCTCCCAGGATGTAGTGCGGCGTACATCAGCGATGCAATGATTTTCTCACCCAATTGGAAGACTCATACTGATCACATGCGAGCAGTGCTGGATGCCCTTAGAGTGGCAGGCCTGATGGCCAACCCCAAGAAATGTGTGTGGGGTGCCCAATCTTTAGAGTATCTGGGACATCACATTGGCATGGGTAAAGTGAGGGTGCCCGAAGTAAGAGTTAGAGTGATGAAGGATTAATTAAGTTAGACTAACCACTCAAAAAGGGTTGAGGGCATTCCTGGGGACGGCTGGCTACTACCGGCGATTCGTGCCCGATTTTTTCCGGCAGGCTAGGCCCTTGTTCGGAGCCCTGAAAAAGGGATCCCCTGTTAAGATAGTGTGCGGAGAATCTATGAGCGATGCCTTTGTTTGCTTGGCCAATGCCTTATCATGCGAGCACCTAGGGAACAGGACCAACTCCCAGTACAAACTAATGCCTCCGTGGAAGGAGTGGGAGCAGTGTTGTCCGTCATGAGGGACAACGAGGAGAGCCCAGTGGCCGATTACTCCAAACAGCTATCTTCAGCGGAGAAAAACTATACGGTCACTGTGCTGGAGTGTCTGGCAGTGGTTAGGGCGATAGTCCACTTTGCCATCCACCTGCTGGGGCATGATTTCACATTGATGATGGATCATCGTGCCCTAGCAGCCCTCTGTAACTCGGGCAAGCTCAATGGATGCTTGCTGCGGTGGGCCTTGGCACTCCAACTCTACTCATTCACGTGAAATTCCGACCAGGAACAAACCAAAAAAAACCCTCTTGAACAGAAAGAAATAGTTAACCAATCTTTCTGTTCAAGAGGGTTTTGGGGGGTTTATTTTGCTGTTTCTGTATATTACAGTGGAGCACAAAGCCAAACTTTAGGACTAGGACTTTTTTCTAACTTTTATTTATTGTTGTAGTACACTATACACTAGGACCTATTGCTTATTGTATTTACTCATGTAACCCACAATGTGCACTGCAGAACAACCACATATATACCCTATCTTGTTGATTGTATCTAGGGCTAGGGCCTAGGGCTAGGGTAGTCCATATATGTTTTGTGTGGGGGGGGGGGGGGGAAGGAGTGGCATGTATGTGAATGTCATAGCTGTGTGACCTTAAAATGCCTTAGGTGAGATATTTCCAGCACACCTTGAGGCTAGCTATCTCCCCTGTGCTGAATGATGTACGTGTCGGATCATAACTAAACAAGTGTTGGGATTAATCTATTCATACAGCATGTTTTGTCAGCTAAGTCTCATGACATTAGACTCAACAACGGCTTAGCTGTAAGGTTTATTCCTCAACACATGTTGTAACCGCATTAATAAACACACAGTATGTGCTAATCCTGCGAGAAACTGTTCTTAACTACGTACTGGCCTAGCTATTGTGGGAAAGGGTGGAGAACTATTAGGTAGGATACATACTGTAGTAGTATAGTGGGCTTGAATTAAATAAAACATAAGGAATAATGACAGCCACCCCTCCAGGATAGCAATGCTCGACTGAAAATTATAACTAGAGTACCGACCTTGAGTTGAAGATGTGATCTTTAGTAGAGTTACAGCCCAGATACACACAACAACCCCACTTTCCTCCACCTTCATTGGGAATGAAGTCTCACTGGGGATTGGACCTGTAAATATCCTCACTTGCTTATAGTAATAGTGCGTTATCCACCACGCAACTCGATAGTACAAAACCAATAATTCAATTATTAACCAATAATTCAAATTACTATTTATGGGCGTACGCAGGTGGGGCTTATGTAGAAACCCCCCCTGTCATTTTAATGATATTCATTGGAATGTGTTTGTGTGTGTGTTTTCCCCTCCCTCAGATTTCATATTCAGGCACTGGTACATTTCGTTAATCAGGGAAATTTCATTATCAGGTACATTTCATTAAAAAGCACATTTCATTAATATAATTTTAATTATACACAGGTACATTGATAGTGTTAAATAATGTGGAAACAAAATTACAATGAGCTAATCATTGCACAGTTACACATGTGCACATGTAGTGAGCATTAATAGTAGTTGTGGAACTACTGAGCTACAACTCAACCATGAAGAGGCAACGACAATCTATGGATATTAGGTCATTTTTCAAAATAACAGCCATTGAGGATGAAGGTAAGAGAAATTATTGCTAGCTATTTAGCTTGAAGCCTGTACACTTGTATAATTATAAACCAATTTCATTTATTCAGATTCTAGTGAACCTCAGTCACATGGCTATCACTGAAAGTTTAACGTATCGTGGCTCATTAAATATCCTTGGCTAGTCTACTGTTCTATGGTAGATGGTGTACTTTGTGCACCTTGTACTCTGTTTTTTCCATCTAGCCAATGTAAAGATAAAGGTTATCTGGTAATTAAACCTTTTTCTAACTGGATCAAGATGAGTTGCGCTTTAAGTAATCATGCGAAGCTTCAATACCATCGTGATTGTTTGCAGCAAGCAGATGCATTTAAATGTACAATTGAATGTAATGACAAGCACTGCTGTTCAAAAGAAAACAGGCATATATATACCCTGGCAAATTGTACGAGCAATTGTTTTCTGGGCAAACAGGGTATTGCATTTCGTGGAAAGTTAGAGGATGTTGAATCGTCAAAGAATCCTGGCAACTTTTTAGTACTGGTAAAATCTTTTGCTGAGACAGACAGTATTTTATATGAGCATCTTTATTCTACCAAGGCAAAGAATGCAAAGAATGCAACACACTTATCACCAAGGACTCAAAATTAAATTATTAATATTATAGGCTATGATATGATTCTTGCTAAAACAATATCTGAGATAAAAGAAGCAAAAATATTTTTCCGTTCTAGCTGATGAGGTTTCATGTCACAATGTAGAGCATTTGCCCATATGCCTTTGTTTTGTTGATGGCCATGGTGACATTCGAGAAGAATTTGTTTCATTTGTAAAACTTGAGAGAGTCCGAGCAGCTGATATTATTATTATACAGACCTTGGAGGGGCTTGGTTATCACTGAGTGATTTGCGAAGGTAAGGGTATGATGGGGCCTCAACGATGAGTGGGGAGATAGCTGGTGTGCAGGCATTACTTCGAGAGAAGCAGCCCAAGGCATTGTACGCCCATTGTGCAAGTCATTCCATTAATCTGGCTATCTTAAGTTCCTCCACCTATAAGGAACTGTGTAGATCAGATAAAAGGGTTCACATTATGGATTAAGTATTCGGCTAAAAGAGAGGGCCTCCTTAAAGTAATCATTCAGAAGAGGTCTCAGATTGGCACAAAGCAGTCTTCAATAATCAACGTTTGCATTACTCGATGGGTAGAGAACATCGATAGCTGGGAGCATTTCTGTCTATATCATCCTTAAAATGTGTGAGATAGTTCTCTATGAAATAGTGAGTTTCTGAACTTTAATGATGTTTGGACTGCTGCTGATAAGGAAAATGCTCTTTAATACATGAAAACGTTGGAGTCCTTTGCATTTTTGTATTCCCTAGTCACTCTCTTTAGGTCTCTTCTTTATATTAAAGAAGCTGTTGTTAAATTACAAGGAAAGTGCCAAGACCTTATCTCTGGAGTGACAATAGTACAAGACTGTTGCAATGAATTGAAAAGAGAGAGAACAGAATGTTGATAATTTTTCACAGCATATCTTTCGGCATAGTTCTAGATTGGCAGTTCAGTCCAATATAACTATTTCAATGCCACGCACAACTCAGCGATAGCAGCATCGTCTGGATCCACCAACTAATTCATTTGAGGATTACTTTAAATGGGCTGTAGTCATCCCTGTTCTTGACCACATTATTAATGATGTTACATCAAGATTTACCAAGCATAAGCTTCATTGCAATACCTCTTGCCAAGCCATATTACTACTTCGTATTTTGTTAATATTGAACCTGCTGTTACTTCATATTCTTAAGATCTACCAAATGTGACTATACACTTGTTACATCGCTGGAAGTTAAGGTGGCTACAAATTTCACCAGATGAGCATCCTCAAACTCTGAGTGAATCGCTTAAACTCTGCTGCCCCAAAACCCTTCCAAATGTTAAACCTTTTGAAGCTTTTTGCTACAGTCCCACTCAGTTCCTGTACTTGTGAAGATCTGCTTCCGCACTTCGACATTTAAACAACTACTTGAGATCCACACAGAGTGAGGAAAGACTCAGTGCCTTAGCATTACACATTAATAATTATATCGATACTGTTTGCAAACTTTACATAGAACAGCATCCACGCAGAATTCAATGTGCTAGCTTATTAGTTCAGTAATTTTGTCTGTATATATATTTATATTTTTGAATTTTACTTAATAAAAATGGTCTCTGTATATATTTTTGGAGTTTCTGGGATTTGTGCTGGATGGGGTGCATGTATTATATTTCCCTCTTGCACTTTCCTCACCATGGCTTTCGGCCACATGATCCACATCAGACATATACATAACCCCCCTTTTCAAAAGTCTGCGTACATCCCTGCTATAGTGTTGATCTAGCAAACTATCATACTATCAGATATAATATGCTGACATTTGAATTTTCAGGTCAGTCCACACAGGGAAAGACCCACCTGTAGCTACCTGCTGAAGTTTGAGTACTGTTTCAGAATGGTGCAGTCATAGTGGTTAGAGAACGCAGCAGTATTTGGAAGAGCAGCATCAGTTTTTGTTGGCATTGGTATGTAAATAATTCACCACCTGCTTGTGGTGTTTTGCTTTACTGGTGGTTGGCATGTGGACATAAATTGGTCAATGCCAATGATTTCATAAGCCTCTAATTAATATATATATATATATATAGTGTATATTCTTCAAAAAAAATTAAGCCTACATAAACCTTTTTTTTAACTGATTTAGATCACAGCTTGTGTTGTACACAATTCAGTGGCGGATCTAGGTAGTCTTCCTTAGTGTTCCAGAAGCTGTCAAATTTTTGGTGTTACTCAATTGATTGGTAAAGGGTCACCACAATATATAAGCCATGGCCAAAAGGAAGACTTCTCAGTAACTTGTTCGATTTTGGCTTGAAAAGGGAAAAAAGCTACAAAACTGCTCAAGGTAAAAATATTAAAAAACACGGTAAAAAAACACACACACAAGTACAGAATGAGGGTTGCCAACTTTTATGATATTGCAATGCTAGCATGTGAATCGGCTATATAGTAGATACGTCTGGCATGCGAGTAGATGGTAGCTTGTTCCCCGTGGGATACTGCAACAGATTCATCTCTTTTAGATCAAAAACTATACTACCAGTTGGTGGTCACTTTTTTATGATGACTGCTTCTAACGTCGCAAATCTCACGCCTGATTTGTTTGGTTTGGCGTGAGACTGAGCCTCCAGAGCATAAAAGCGTGAGAGTTGGCAACTCCTGACTGCATAGCTATAGCTAGAAGATTGTACTAGTTAAAATCTATGGAATTAGATAATTGTCACTGTTATTTTGTAAACAATGGTGCTGTAGAATAAATGGTGTGTTACCTGATGATTCAGATGGTATATAGTACTTCACATGAGCATCAGAATCTACTTGAGCTTGTCTCTCAAGGAAACAGTGGGATACATCACTGAGTTCAGCAAATCAGGTGCAGGTACGAGACATAGGTACATTTAACAACATGGACTCCCATCTTGAAGAAGTGTACAAATTCCTTACAGATGTCTGGAAACCTGATAAAAAGTTTTCATTTCCCAAGAAGGAGGAGTACGGTAAGAAGAGAGCATTTAATTATGATGGCTTCAACAATATCCGTGGTTAGTATACTTCTTTAAAGGATGGTGCATACTGTCTCCCATGTGCCAAACAAACTGGTAATAAGGGTCTGAAATGGGATAGGCTCTTAAACATATACATATGGACCTCAGCAACTCGAAAATTTAAAGAGCACCAGTCTAATTCTGAAGTTCATAAAATGGCAGTAGTTAATTTTGGAAGTCCATGGAGAACAAATCTAAACTAGTACAGCAACAACTTGATCAAGCTGTAGCTAAAACCATACAAGAAAATAACTGTAATATTTTGTGGGAGGCAAAATATATCACTACATGGTCATAAAGATGATAGTCTGTATTTTGATGAAGAAAGTAACTTTGGAAATTTTCAGAAGCTACTGGAATTTCGAATTGAATCAGGTGACAAGATTTTGGAGTCTCATCTAGAGAATGCTTAAAAATGCAACCTATAGGTCGAAAACAATTCAAAATGAACTTATTAACTGCTGTGGAGAATATATTCGTGATTTGATAGTAAAAGATATCAAGATATCTCTATAATGGGAGATGGGACAACCTATTGCAGTAATATACAACAATTGACTGTTGTTATTCGCTATTATAGTGAAGTTTATAATGAAATTATGGGGCAACCTATTGCAGTAATATAGAACAATTGACTGTTGTTATTTGCTATTCTGGTGAAGTTTATAATGAAATTAGAGAAGATTTTTTAGGATTTCTTGCATGCAAGGACGGTGTTACAGGATGAAGCTATTGCATGAATTATGACAGAATTCATCACCAAGTTAGGTTTGGATATGTCATACTGCAGGTATGATAGAGTGCATATCTATGTTGCCCGCAGTTATTATTATTCTATTTATGTAGAGGACACTGCTATGATGGTGCTGGTAATATGGCAGGTAGTACAAGAGGAGCTGCTGCTAGGATTAAGCAATCCTATCCTCATGCTGTGTATGTCAACTGCACAAGCCCTAAACTTAACTTGTGTTTGATGAAAGCTTGTTCTATACAGGTAAAGCTACATATTGTATTGAAAAAATCCTCTCAATTTACAGAAATCTATATATACTTCAGATGAAATCTAAACTGCAGATGGTGAGAAATATGATGGGCACTGTGACAGAAGTTTCAAAAAAATTAACTTTTCTCCAAAGAGACAGGCTGTGCTTGATGTTAAAATTGCTGGATTATGTCCACAGTCAAAGATCAACAAGTTGTGCAGAACAAGGTGATAAAATAATTTATTTCCACAATAATATTACTGTCATTATTTATATTTGTGTATAGGTGGATCGAGAGACTTGATTCGTTGGACACAATATATATACTGCCTGACAGAAGCAGTTGTAGTGAGCTTGGACCACATAAGAAATGACCGATCCTTTAATACATGGCGGCTTATTTCATGCTATCACTCAAAGTGATTTCATTATTTCCCGGATTGTCTGCAAAGAGATTCTAGCATATAGCTACCAGAGGCCTCACTATCAAATTGCAGGGAAAGTCAATTGAACTTGATCAGGCATATAGAAATGTAGAAATTGTAAAAAGGACCCTTGAAGATGTTGGGAGGTCTGCAACCTGTGTGGCTACTGCTTTGTTGGTGATTGCATACTAGTGCTGGCCTTAAGTGGTGGGGAGTATATATATATATATATAGTAACTTACTTGTTCCTGTGAGTTTGGCTGTCATTTTTGTAATTTTTGTTATTTGGACAGTACCCTGGTTTGTGCACTCATCTTGGCCATTTGTTTGTTGACATGAAACTGGACTGGACTGTCAAAATCAGTCATGCTTCCACGGGTTTGAGGACCATGGCATGATACACATGACTTGATTGTGCAATGTGGAGGGCCTAGTTGACAGATGTGCCCAGATGTGCCCAGATGTGTGGTGATTGGACGAAGGGAGTTTAAGCATATTATGTTCATGTGATTTGCTGTCCAGGAATTTAGCCTTTTCAAGATTCTCTCCAGTGGTCCAGGGATTTTCTACATTTGACCATGGATTCTCACCCCATAATGATCAAGGTCCAATATACACATTTCCTTTGTGTGGGTAAAAATTAGCCCCATATTAATGATCAAGGTCTTCTTTCTGCTGGACTGAAACTTGCAGAAGTTTAAGAAAAACTACCACGCAGTCTCAGTCAGAATAATTTGAGTCTGGCAGTGACTAACCTTTATCCAGGGAAATGACTCGTCCAGGGAAAATTGGTCATATGTCCAGGGATTTAATTTGCCAACGTTAGGAGGTCTGAGCTCGGGGTGCCACCATATCCAACAATCAGAACATGATTATAAGGAAGAGTTACAATACGTGAATATATACACTGATGGGTCTCCTGAAGAAGTTAAAACAGACTTGGGGGATTGTGTATGATTTGGAAACTAAAATTAGCTGACGCATTTTGAATTTGTAAATGAAATTATTGGTTTAAAATGCTTCCAGTTTGCAATAGGTATGCTTAGGATGATAATTTATTTGTCCAAAATTAAGATATTTAGGGTGCGATATACTGCTCCCCTTGTGGGAGATACAGAGAAGGCAGTTAATCGTTATTATTGTTGAGTTAAAATCAGTTTCAAAGTATAATTTAAAAGACATTTTGCATAAAACTTTATATTTCCAATTTATTTTATGTTGTTCAATAATCGCAGTAATAACTCTGACTTGAAGATATGCGCATGTTTAAATTTAAAAAAATTTACCATAGATGACGAAGAAGAATACGAAAAGCATCAAGGAAAAGTGTCAGGTTAGCACAAGACTGTTTGGGGCCTTACGAAATACCTGGCATCATTCCTATGGGCCTCTGCACATTGCAGGATGATAATGGCAATGATATGAAAAGCAAAGTCAATTCAGGAGACCTAAAGCCTCACTTGACCCATAATATACCAGGCCATGAAACCATGTTTCAAGACAATCTTGTATATAGGTTATGTGTCCCCATCAATACCTACAACTCGGAGTGGCTATGCAAGCTTGCCGACAAGCCTCCCTCCACCCCCACCCCTTCCTCTGTCCTACAATACCTGGAATGTGACTTTGATTGTATACTAGTATCCTGGAAGCCACCTGAATATGGCCATGAATATTGCAGAGAGAAATCCACCAAGGAAAAGGCAATGCACAGCAAACCTTAGTGTGGTATCAACTCTTAGCCTACATCTCAACAAACCACTTCTTGACCATACTGAGAATAAAAGCACGGTCATTCTACCACCAATCCAACTATCCACATACTGTGGACCAGGACCAACGACAACCAGAAAAGATGTGCATTTTCACGGAATCTTTACAGATTGAGACAGATTGTTTTGTAACTGGTGCAACCCAGACTGTACTGAGGGTAAATGGTGTGTATGCCTACCAAGCAAATAGCTTGTAAGCTGCAAAGAGTTACCCAGAGACTTTCTCGTAACTCTCCAATCTGGAGCATGGTTGGAGGACACCCACATTAATGAAGTACAGGCCCTACTTCATGGCCACCACATAGAACTCCTGGCAACAACTTTCATCTTGCAAATCCCGGATGATTACAATGGACCTCCAATAACTTCATATGCAGCTTTGATGGTAAGATACCCCTGAGGAGGCAACCGTCCTCCAGTGTCAATTCCTGATTACGAGACCTAAATGGTCCTAAAACCTTGTCAGACGAGTTAGCCCATCCGTACTATAAGAATACACCTTGTTCAGACCAATGTCTTTTCTGGTAGCAGCTTTAAGCTCCCTAGCTATCACGGGAAAATTGTTAATTTGTGAAATGTTGAAGATGCTACAGTCTGTAAGTTTAGTAAATATGTTGGTAAGAGGTAGATATGATAGGCCATCAGTATTGGTAGGCTATCCATACTATAAGAATACACCTTGTTCAGAACAATGTCTTTTCTGATAGCAGCTTTAAGTTCCCTAGCTATCATGGGCAGACTGTTCATTTATGAAATGTTGAAGACGCTACAGTCTGTAAGTTTAGTAAATGTGTTGGTAATAGGTAGACGTGATAAGCTATCAGTATTGGTAGGCTATCCTTACTATAAGAATACACCTTGTTCAGAACAATGGCTTTTCTGATAGCAGCTTTAAGTTCCCTAGCCAGACTGTTCATTTGTGAAATGTTGAAGACGCTACTACGGTGTGTAGTAGAGTTTAGTAAATATGTTGATAAGAGGTATAATGATAAGCCATCAGTATTGGCATGGGCTTTTTACCACTAAATTCAATTTTATATAATAGCAGCACTGCAACCTTGCAGCAGCCATAGATGGTATTCCCACATACAAAATTAATATATGTGGAATTTCTTCAGCCCCAAAATTAGTGACAGGGTTTCTTTTTTTACCTGTGTGTAATTACACTCACTGACAGAGAGAATTGTTGATGCAAATGCAATTGGTCACTCAGAACCATCAGGCATAACATGCGACGGATTGCTCCCACCCCATGAGAAGAAGTATCACTAGCCATCCTGAGAGGGAGTAATGAGTTATAGTGAAGAAGAACAACCTGCAATGACATTAAAGAGAAGTTGGCTAATTGGAAACTGTGAAAACGGTCATCTGACCATCTCCACCTGCAGTTTCTTTTAAGAAACTGGTTAAGTGGATTCAAAATAGTGGATAAGAATCACCCCATAATAATAATTAACGAGACCCAAAAGCCAATATGGCCTGGAGTTTTGCATCTGTGGTTGCAGTCCATCAGAATCCACAAATACTCAATGCTAGCACACATTAACGTGCACTTGTCTTTCCTAACTCTAACTCCAATGTCAATGCGTGAATTTAATACCTGTTCGAGGGTTTCAAGATCCTCAGCTTCAGTGGTACCTGTTACTAGAACATCATCTAAATAGCATATAATTTGTGGTATTCCCTGTAGGATGCCATCCACATCACTTGTTGTAAAATAACAGGAGCTGAAGCAATGCCAAAAGGGAGCTGACTGTAGCAGTACAAACCATGATGTGTGTTTATAGTCACAAATTTGAAAAACTTGTCAGCTAACAGAAGCTGATCATATGCATGTGTTAGGTCTAGAGTAGTAAATTGGCCAATGTGGCAAGAAGGTTTCCATGCAGAATACTGCTCAACATCCAAAGCTGGATTCACTGTAACCTTATAATCACCACACAATCAAACTTAGCCATCATTCTTTGGAACAGCACTATCAGGGCTGCCCATTCACCATAAGGTATCTTTTCTACTACCCCAGCTCTCTCCTGTCTAGTTCACGTTTTTTCATAGCAAAGGGAGTGGACCTTGGTCTGAAAAGCTTGGGTTTGGCACCCGCCTTAATACTCAGCTTAGCGTGATACAGTATAATGGTACTTAATTCATCTGAAAAGATGTCCTGATGCTGCTGCAGGAGTTCCTTCAGGCTTCTTCAGGCTTCTTGCTCCCTTCTGTGAACAGCTCACTATTCGGATGCTTCTCCAGTCAAGGTTCATAAATTTCAACCAGTCACGTCCTAGTAGTGATGGTCGGCTTCAGTTACCACTAATGTCTGATGATCAAAATTCTGTTCTTTATATCTGACCCGAACAGGTATTTCTCTCTTGACTGTCATGGGTTCAACAGTATAAGTTCTTAGCAATAAAGTCGACTTCTTGACCTTGCTGAATGGAAACATTTCCTTCCTTTGCACTCTGATATAACTGAGGCAGCAGCTAATAACTAGTGGATTTTCATTGATCAACAGGGCGACACATATTGGCTTAGTAGTGGAGTGCTTACTAGTGGTGAAGACAGGCATGTCATTTTCACCTGGGTCCTTCACTGACAATTGCTCTGTTGCGACCCAATAATTCTTTTTATGATTCTTTCTCAGAAAAGGCTACCTCTCGTCCTGAAATTATTGAACTGACTGCTTGGACTGACAGGCAGGTGCAATATGTCCTATCTGTCCATGATGGTAACACTGAGCTTCCTTAAATCGGCAATCACTTGCCTCATGACCCTTCCAAGAATACCGATAGCATCTATTTGGAGGTTGCTTAATCCCTAGGACAGGTGCACATCCATGAGACTTCATAACCTGCAAATTACTCTTGCTCGTTCCAGTCTGAATTTTCTCCAAAGCTGTTGTCATTGTGAGATTGGTCTCTCAAAGCAGTTTCTTTTGAATTTGACCTCTCTTCACGCCACATACAAGGCGGTCACATAATTTCTCATCCATGAAAGTACCAAAATCAGATTTTTATTGGCATCCTTCGAAGATCAACTGCAAATTCAGCAATGGAATCGTCGCCATGCTGCTTATTCTGGTAGAAACGAAACCTTTCCACTATCACCAGCAGTTTAGGGTCATAATGGGCCTTTAGAATAGCAACCAAATCATTGACCCTTGGTGGAGTCAGTGAGCAAAGACTGCGAAGTAACGAGTAACCTATAGCCGTCAGCATTGTGGGTACATGCTTATCGTTGGGAACGTTGTTCACCTCGAAGAACATTAGCAGTTGCTCCAAATACGCCGCTATGTTTTCAACCTCTGGTCTGAGCTCTTGCATGCATCCAAGGATAGGAGAAGCCATAATTCCATCTCGTCATCAATTGTGATATATTTGGAGCACTCGCAAGGCACCCAAAAGTATAAGTATACTACTAACAATCTCATTTGTTCACAAGCAAGCACAAGACAACTGCATCATATGTTTAGTTACTGGAGGGGGCCCTCCTACAAAGGGAGGCCTGAACCTAACACAGGCCAAGACTACACACAGTTATTACAATGTCAAATTTTAATATATCAAGTGAAGGAGCCCCAGAGTACAAGTCCGATGAATGGGATAATGGTCGAGGTGCTGCCATCGTAACTGCTCTGCTTATCATCTTATCTAGTACTGATGTGTTTGTAGAGACCCACAAGTCAAAATCGTGAAGAAAATCGACAGAACACATAAGATCACAAATGTATTGCTTTCGAACAATAAAAAGTTCGCTAGTGAGGCTTCTTGTTACTCTATTAGAAAAACACCACAGTTACTGAATTGGTGATATTTACAGAGGAGCATTGTTTTCAACTGGTTCTGACCTTTTTTTAATTACATGTATGGGTACTCACTTTGTCACTCTTTTTGTTAACTAAAATACATTTTTGTTGTAATATTCATTCATTGTTTTCCTGAGCAGTTATTTAGTGATGGCCTATCTCTAGTCTCGACAGAACTATTAGTGGATACTTTCCAGTAATGTTGGTGTATCAATACTTTGGGGTAGACACAACCATATTCCTTTTATGCTTCTCTTCTAGAATGTTAACTTTTCTAAGCGCAATTTTGCACATATACAATTTGTTAGGTGAATATTCTTAATTAGATGCATGCTTGTTGTAGGTGATGGTTTTCTTATTGATTTGTGTTATAGGTGCATCTGCCTAACAACCCTTTTACGACCTACATATCCATACATACATAATAATGCACTACCCATGATGCACCAGAACTATGTAGCAGGGTCATGTTGAAAGCTCAGTAATCAATATAAAATGCTACAATGCAATACTTCATTTAAAACTGAGATTGAAGGAAAATTGGAACACATCTAGTGCAATCTTCTGCTTAACTCTACCACAACACCAGCAAGCAACACAGTCCTTAGTAGCACAACTAATGATAAAAGCTCTACAGTAATATTTATTTTATTTGGTTTTACTATATTTGCAGCTACTGTCTTAGACTCAGGATGTGATGAATCCTCACATTTTAAAGCAGATATTTTCAGTCACTGGTGAAGAGGTATAACCCATGTGATTACTGTAATAATGAATGATGTGTGATATGCATGTGAATTTCCTTTATAATAGATCATTTTCAGTTTCAGTGTCAAGGTACACCACAAATCTGGACCAGAGTCGAAGGCTAAACTGGGTATGTGAGGGAATTCAATGTTCTATAATCGAGAATCTGCAGGATCTGTCTTTTGGGGGGACAAGGAGTACGGGAAGGCCCATGGGCTGGTAGAGGGTTCTATCAGGTTGGCTTGGAGGAGGGCTTCAACTTCAGTCTGAACTATTCTCTGTCTTACTGCTGGAAGTCGGTAGGGTGGAAGATAGATAGGGGTAGCTTCTCTGGTAGGGATGGTGATCTCAGTGAGGGTTGTGTGGACATCTGTAAAGGTGTGGAGTAAGTCCTGTAGTGGGTAGTCCGGTCTGGTGAGAGATAGGGGTTGTGCAGGTCTTCTTGGTTGGAGGGTGGTTCGATCCAAGTTGGATATCGCTATCTGCTTCTGTAGGGGCATCTACAGGAGAGTGGTCACTGTCTAGGCAATCTAGGAGGGGTGGGTACCACAGCTTCAAAATATTTGTATGGAATATATACCTTATTCTTTCCTGCGCGGATCTGAGGAAGTATTATTATGAGCCAGTCAGTCCCTTTTATAGGGCTGGCTGGCTCCAGCACATAAATGACTAAATAATCAACTTGACCAATGAGATTACAGAGTATTCGAGAGTTCTTACTATTGCCTAATATGGTTACACTATCTATTGCCCAATAATTGTGTGTGCATGTGATCTTGTGGTTCTATTGTATTAATCCTTTAGTCAGGACATCAGTAAGGGTGTAGCATATCTCAAGGTACCATAACTTTCAGCTAGATCTGGGAGGATCACGTCGTCCATCTCACCAACATTTTGAAGAAACTGCAAACAAGTGGCCTCACAGTAAAGATTTCCAAACGCCAGCTTGGCAAGGCAGAGTGCAGTTTCCTGGGACACAGGATAGGCCATGGCAAGGTCTGACTAGAACATCCAAAAATTGCAGCAGTAAAAGATTTTCACTACCTCGCACATCCATTCCTTTCTAGGCCTGGCCAGCTATTACTGGCGATTCGTACATAATTTTGCTGGAGTGGTCGCATCACTGAGCGATTTTATAAGGAAGGATGCATCAGACAAAACAGCCTGGACAACCAAAGCAAGACGAGCATTTGACCAAGTAAAAACCCTACTGACAATGGATGTGGTGCTACACAGTCCCGACCCAGAGCAGCCATTCATACTAAGAAGTTGCTACCCAGAGAACGCCATTACAGCACTGTGAAACAAGAGTGCCTCACTGTCGTAAATGGGGTGAAATATTTCAGAGTTTATGTCAGGCAGCTATTCCCTAACCGACTACAAGTGTCTCGCCTACCTTAACAGGTTGAAAGATGAAACCAGCTGGTTAACGCATTGGTCATTGGCACTTCAACCCAACAAATTCACAGTCATTCACAGACCTGGACGTGACATTTCAGAGTTTATCTCAGCAGCATTCCCTTCCAAATTTAAACCGACTACAAGTGTCTCGCCTACCTTAACAGGTTGAAAGATGAAACCACCTGGTTAACACGTTGGTCATTGGCACTTCAACCCTACAAATTCACAGTCATTCACAGACCTGGACGTGATATTTATAATTGTTGTGAAGCCATAGGAAGTAGATTCCTCATGTTTAGTGTAAACAGGAGCCTCATGGGAGGTGGGATATTAAAAAAACCACTTTGGTGTTGACCTTTACCTTAGCCATCAACACAGCTAGTAGTACAGAGTCGATCTGTTCCATTTTATCAGTAGGACTCTAGTCCAATAAAGTTTTATAACCGCTTTGAGAAGTGGGTTGGGGTAACAGCAAGCTTATATAGGTGAGAGTCACTCGCAGAAGAGTGAGCCTTTGACAGATGTATGATTGTTTGTTTGACAGCTATAGAATTACAGGGAATAGAGGAGTTCAGTAGGTCTTCATGAGGATGGTTATGGACACATTCAGATTTTGGGTAGGGATATATACCTCCTGAGGTGATAATGATGCCTTTATATACAAAAGAGATGATTGTTGCCATACAATTCCTGGGGAGGCCTTGACTTGAATGGGATGTTTTGGGGCGTGAGAAATGTCATGGGCGGCACTGCAGGTTTGGGATAGAGATTCCCCCAATGGCACCATAACACCCAGCACTTGGCAGTGTTGGCCAGTCAGCCATTTTGTTTAGGTAATTACCTGGCTTCTATATACAAAAAAATTTTTTTTTACTTATTGAGTATATAGCCATGTCTAGGCTCTGCTTCATGGGGAATGCAGATACATGGTGCTTAGGAAGTATAGCTACTGGGTGCCCCAGATTATTATTGTTGTTGTTGTTATTGTTGTTGTTATTATTATTATATTATTATCTTATTATTACATTTAAAACACAATCTAATCGAAAAAGGGGATTTGGTCTCATTTTTTTCAGTGCACTTTGTTACTTCTCACATTTGTTCTCAGCAAACTTTGCTGTCATGTGTGATCACACATACACCCCGAGGCAAAAAGTATTTTCATGAACAGTATAGCATCTCACTTCACTTCACGGTTAATCACAATAATTATTATGATGGTTGAGTGAGGTTATCCTAGCAGCAATATAGCCATCCTCAACTGCCTTCAGTCTGAATAAAGAACTACATACTCATGTATCCATATATAATATTATACATGTGCATCATAAAGAGTTACTTGGCTGTGCATTTAAAATGTTGACAAATTCCTGGGTGTTTTGCTGAATAAGGGACTGGATTAGTGCTGAATCTAGTCTGTTTGGAGTCTTCTGGTAATAAACTTATGATGAACAGACATAGTATGCAAGTATATAGTGGGTAGAAAAAAGTAGACATGAAACAAAATTGGTCTTCATTATAATCAACGATCCTGTAAATGTCGTTTCATTTCTTTTTTGACCTGTCAATCAAATAAATATATATACTTTTTGTAAAATATTTTTGCCTCATTCTATTTGTTTGGTAAGTGAAGTCTGCACCTTATACAACTAATCAATCATTGTTTATTATTAAAGTATAATTATATATGCATGTGCCTATATAATGTAATACACTAGACACCATAGTTGTATTCAAGATCTGTGATTTTTTAACTAGGGATTAAACTTCACATGCAAGTATATACCTGATTTTGATGGTTTGTGCTTGTCACAAGGGAGGTAACAAACTGAACACTTCAGGGTATGAAAACATGCAGTGACTCAGCTCGACTCGATATTGCACGTACGCAAATGTGTTTATGACGTTGAAGATACTTTACCATTGTGGTCACTTTTTTCCCTTTATTTTCTTTTTAGTCTGGCAGCTAAATTATACATATTATATGTAGTTATGTAGTTATGTGTAGTTATGTGTTGGAAAAACCAGAAAAACCAGAAATAGATGATGCTGAATCAAGAAATGGATTAGTCGTTGCAATACTTTGAAGTAGTCAGTATAATTATATATATATATATATAGAAATATGATGATGAAGGGACATACTGTACAGTAGTCATGTGGGGGGGATAAAGTGATTCAAGATCTTGAATTCAAAATTTCACTGTTTTTAATGGTTTGGGGCTGCCCACTTCCTAGGGGGTTCTGTGCCTTGTACAATCAGTGCTGTTTAGTAAGAGTTCTAGTTTGCAACTTTAGAAGCAGGATATTCCAAGATCTAAATCAAGCGAACCAAGAACTAGAAGATGGCAAGCTCTGTGGCAACAAAAAAGTAAAGAAGATGAAGTCAACAATCCAAGCCTTTCAAATTTGGTTCTTGTGGTGTGAATCTTTTCCAAACATCGGCTGTATCTTAGTGATTGGAAGTACACGGACCATCAGCAGTACTGAAGCAGTGATAACTTACACTCCTTAGGAAGTTAAAGACTTCATAAGGTCTACCCTGGCTGAAATACGATCCTGCAGTGATAGCAATGCACTACAGAGACAGAAATAATGTGGATAAAATGTTCCATTCCTTTGTGCAAGAAGACCATTTAAAACGCTGACAGTCATAATCACTGTGACCTATAATATAATGTTTCATTAAGTGGATAATTTGGTAACAAACACCACCCTATTACCTATATCCACTACTGCGCGACTACTCAAGGCATGCTTGAAGTGTTTTGGCAGACCAAATCCACATTAAGATACTAAGAAGCTGGCAAAGTGAGTTTTAGCTAATATATGGGATAGCTGTTTTTTTTGCCTGCCATTTGAGAAGTCGAAACAAAAACACTACCCAATAGTTACCTTGAAGATGAATTTCAAAGTTTAACTGTTTTGGGGACTGCCAGTGAGATTGCTTGAAGTGGTTTTTGGGGTCAAAATCAGCCGAAATCAGTTCGTAAATACTAAGAATCTGCCACAGTGAATTTTAATCGATATATAAACTTTGTAGCCTGTACTCTGCCATATTTAATTATTCTTGGTGTCATGGTTCTGGATATTTAATTCCATATTACATAGTCTTTGTGCACAAATGTATTATCAGAAATGATATCAACAGGATTTACAAATATTATCACAGAAGATCACGTTTCATATCTACTAAAGCATAGAATTTCTACCACGAGTTGTTGATTATTATAATTATACTAATATGCTAAAAATGACTACATCTGACAACTTCTGTTAGTAGCTCACATTTTTGAGGCTCTGAAAACATATATGACTGTTATAACATTGCCAATACATAAAGCGAAGGAAATATAAACTACCACAGTCAGTATCGCTATCTGTTCACCAGTCAGATCACCCGAATCTATAATACATGGAATCATAAGTACATACATAAGTACTACAATATTATATATATACCAACATAATTTCACCAACGATTTAAATGATAGTAGTATATTATCGTGTAGGGCATATGCTGAGAGATGAGGCTTAAATTATGCTCTCCTCTTTCCATGCTGCAAACTGGTTCAAGAGCATCTAAATAAATATCAGCATATATATGGCCATTATCATTTTTACTGCAGTACTGAAATCATCAAGTCAGTGATCCCCCCCCCCCTCCCACCCCCAAATTTTACCAAATATGGGTGGTGGGGAAATGGGTGTGGTATTCCACGGTCTTCGGTCATGCTTTCTCATTTACTTTTTGTACACGTTGGATGCCATCACATAAATAATCTAAGAAAGTGAACGGTGCAATCATGGCGAAGTTTCATAATGATACAAGTGAATTTGTTAATGCTAATTACTCCGTGTCTAGGGATGTACAACTTCAAGACTTGAAGGAAGACCTCGAGGAAGAACATGATGAGGAATCTGAAGACAAGGACACGAGGGAGAAGATGAAGGAGCGACTATCAAACGACGGTTCTTCAGCCCACTGCACTTAGCTACAGCTCTTTTGAAGTCAAACTCTACATACAATTTGGTCCATTCATGAAGAGCATCAAGCACTTAATTAACTTATCAGTTTCTTAGTGTAGTTTTTCTACGCTTTTCTACGCTTCATTGCCTTTCTCATTATCTGCACTATACAGGGAGAGACAAAGCACAAAGTTTTCAGGGCAACATATATATTAAAGAACAGTCAATATGAAGTAACTCTTTTCATGATCCCTAAACATGTTAGTTGAGGTGCAGTTCTCATCCTTCCATCCATTCTTGCTTCCATTCACTCTTGTTTGCATTCCATTAATTGAAATGATTGCCATAGTAGGAAGTCTTTATCCGAACACGTTGGAACCTTACGTTGTTTGACATCAGAGGTCTTCAGCTTGTCCTTGCTGCTCACAAAATTATGGACAGTGGATTTTCCAAACATTATGTTAGGTTGCTTCTCTAACAAAAATTATCTCAATATCACAAATATTGGACAGCCCTTTCTTTCTCTTTTGAGTATATCTTAACCATGCTCTCTGCTTTGACATGGAACTAATCAAAAGAAACTGATGGTAGTGGCTCCAAATGGGGCAAACTGTAATATGTATATGTAGTGCTTCGAAGAGCTAAAGTTTTGAGGTTTACGCAGACTTTATCCTAATCACGAAAATTGTGCCTTGCAATCAATAATAAGATTTGGTAAAGGGTTTCTATAACATCAAAATTTATTCTGAAGTTACATCCTCTCCTCCCAAAAAAACAAGTGCTATACAGACTTCCTACTGCATTTGCTCATAGCCAATTAGAAGTAAAGCAGATTATAGACAAGTCAGGGAACTTATTTTCCAAGTTAGTCAACATAGAAGCACAGTTCTTCACTCACACGTCATCATGGAATCTTGTTAGCATATTCACAAATCTTGGTAGTAATTGATCCTCTCTAGAACTGCTGAAGGATCTTGAAGGTTTGATCTGCATTCCTCATCCCTTCAATGGCTCTACACTCGAGTTAACCGAAGATGGCAATCGAAGGTCAATATCTTACTCTCATCCTAGGATAGTAAAGCCTGCTGGTCCAGGTTACATAGGAATTGGTTCGAGTGAGCTGTGACTCGAGTGGGAGTCATCTCACTGCCTTCTGCACCATACTCACCTTACCGACTAAGAAGAAGAAGATGATGGTGGCGAGTTATGAGCATTTTTTTCCCTTGTAAAGTCTATCGATCTGAGCCAAGCATTCATTGCTCATGAACAACAAAAAAGATAGTTACAAGAATGCGAGTCTTTACTAGTATCCAAAGCTGAGAGGTCGCCAGACTTGCCTGCTTAACTCATAACAAGACTTTGACGAATAGCTTCTACTGCTTAGTAATGTGAAAGCATTGAATACACTAAGGTTCCTTTGTAACTGAACTGTAGTGGTAAGCTTGAAAACCACAACAAGTATTTCATAAAACTTACCAAGATAAGGAACAGAATCAACAGCTTGAGCAGCCCCTAGCACTAACCTAGAGTAGGACAAGTAATTTTATTTTTGTAAGTTCCATGCTCTCATGACCTTATGGCAAAAAATTGCTGTTATTATCTCCATAGTCACACAATAAGGCAACTACTCAACCATCAAAGTTTTTATCCAAGCCAGTATTAGTGGGGCCAAGGCAGCTGCTGTGTAGCTGGTTATTATACACAGTTGTAAGAAAAGAGTCTCTGCCCTCTCCCCACCCACTTAGCCTAGTTCTTATATTACAAAATTAGGTATCTATTTTACAAACTTTGACTTGAATATAGCTTAGTGGTAGGAGGAATTTTTAGGGGGAAGTTGTACGTGGTGTGATAGAAGATAGTTCTTATAAAATAAACTGTCTTTCTAAATGTTGAACTACATGATAGGGAAACCTCTTTCTGCATGATTTAATGCAGTGTATAGATGGCAGTGAGGGATTAATCTTGTTGCTAGTATATACCACTCCTGCTAACAACCATCACATCAGCCCCATCACTCCCAAACCCAGTTGTCTTTCCTATCTGCACTTTCAACATTTCAAACATGACAATTGAACCTTCTTGATAACTTAGGCATGACCATCTGTGAGTTCCACTGTCTGCAGGTGCCTATTCCAAATACCACAGTTAGTAAAAGCCACACCAGCAGAACAAATATCATCCCTCGTTCTTTTTTTTGGACAGAAAAGTCAGCGGACTCATCTACATCAGTCCAATGGACAAGCTCTCATCCAGTTCTTGCTTCACATCCTCCCTCGCCACATCTGGAAGGCTATGTAGCTACTCGTCAGTTGTATTGGAAGAGTACTTTGCATTCTTCTCTCGATCAAGTTCTTTCAAAACGTCGACACCAAGATCGTGCAGAGTTCTTCAAATTGAGTTGTTCTGATTCTGCCTGTACAGCCTCCCCTTTCACTGTTGCTTAGAAAAATATGGTTAAAACTAGGGGAAAAACCTCTCTTCCTCCCATATTCCCTAGCCTTCCAAACTTATTTACCTAAATGGATGGCAGTCCCATGCATTTCAGATGCTATGTATCACTTGACTGTCTTCCTTCAATATCCAACATGGCTTAGTATGAAGTCCCAGTGCCATTCTGAGGGGAACAAATGCACTTTGGAACATAACAGTCGTCCTCACTTTTCATGACCAGGGGTAAGTTTAGAGGCATGAGGAAGAGAATCCAGCCTCCCTTCATTTGAAAAGAGGGGTACAACTAGTGGGAGCACAATCAGTGGGAGCATGGCAAGGTCAAGTGCAGCTGCCTTCTCCAATAAGGATCGCTGAAGGCACTGGCCATGGTTGGTTATATAGCTCCCTCCTTCAGAAAATGCTGAAGACTCAGGACAAAGGTATTCATTAGCTCCTTCCTTCACTATGGGCGACAGAGCCAGAGATCACACTAGGCTTGGCAGCACAGGTCCATTTCTACTCCCCATCACCATTCAAGAGTTAGGTCCACCACATCCTTTCTTCCAGGTTGATAGCAGCACCAACTGCCACAAGAAACCAAGCTAAAATGGAGAGAGAAAAAGCTGCGGCAAAATGTAAGCATAGATTGAATCATGCCCCTCAAACTGCCTGCACATATGCACCAATGCAGTGTTTAGTTGCAGTTCAAGCAGCATGCTACACTGCAGAACTCTGGGAGAAACCCTGCACAATATCAAAATAGAGCAAAGCATGTTAAACTTGCAGACCATTTCTTCACTGTGGTCCCAGCCATGCCATTGCCAATGCAACTTGCAAAACTCCACTTCTACGCTGTAAGAACTCAACTAGGTAATTGTGAATGTCCCTTTAGGATCACTATAAGATATCAATTACCTAGCGTTTTCAGCTCAACAACTGCTTCCAGAGAGTTTTGAACTACAATAAATAGAACACACTTAATATGAAACCACACCCACAAATAGTTCCGGTTTAGCCAGCATTATTTAACAAGTATAAGTGCATTAATGTGATTCTTATCAGCTTCACAGTACATATAATATAAATATGGGAAATACATTAGGACTAGCTGATGTATGCCACTCTTACCAACAGTGTGCAACTTGCTTTCTTAGTCTCCTTCTTCTCTCCCACTTGCACATCAACCAACACACTGTACATTTGGAGCAGATCCACAGACGTTGCCAACTTCACATCGACATCCACTTGCCCACGCTTATCATGGGTAGTTGTGATCACACTACGCACTGATCCAATATTATAGGTTGGTCCAAGAGAAAGATTGTGACAGTATAGCTGCCGTTTTGAAAGGCACACACTTCAGGGTTCTAAAAGATAATTTTGAATATATTCTAGGTTCCATGTGGCCCAATACTGCAATTTGTTATCCTCCTTCATTACATAAATAGTAACATTGGTTTTGGGAAATCACAAGCACATAAGCTGGATTCAATACAGTAAGTGCAAATACACCCAAACTCCCCTCATCTGGATGCCCACACCAGGTCACCATCTATTCAAATTTAGTAAAGTGAGTTATTCTGATTCTGCCTGTACAGCCTCCCCTTTCACTGCTGCTTAAAAAAATATGGTTAAAACTAAGAAAAAACCTGCCTTCAAAAACTCTCTCCCTCCCATATTTCATAGCCTTCAAAACCTCTCTCCCTCACATATTCCCTAGCCTTCAAAACCACTCACCCTTCCATATTACCTAGCCTTCAAAACCTCTCTTCCTCCCATATTCCCTAGCCTTCAAAACCTCTCTCCCTCCCATATTCCCTAGCCTTCAAAACCTCTCTCCCTTCCATATTCCGTAGCCTTCAAAACCTCTATCCCTCCCATATTCCGTAGCCTTCAAAACCTCTCCCTCCCATATTCCCTAGCTTTCAAAACATCTCTCCTCCCATATTCCCTAGCTTTCAAAACATCACTCCCTCCCATATTCCCTAGCCTTTGCATTGCACAATCGTGTCACGTGAACATGTACAGTTCCTGAGCCCAAAGAAGCATGACTTGTTTCAACAGTTAGATTCTTGATGCCATTAAGATCATCATTCAGTCATGTTCAGTCACACCCTGCCGAAACTTTCAACGCTCTGGAAATCTCACTGCTGTGGTTGGAAATCTTCTTTTGTGAAAAAAAATGGCGTAACACTGCAGCTCGGATGAGACAAGAATTATTGAGGAAAATCTCCATCTTTCTTTTTTGTATTCTCGTGTGTTG
The DNA here is from genome assembly GCA_028752905.1 of Cladorhizidae sp. MBARI D1340-BT2. Classification (NCBI taxonomy): domain Eukaryota; kingdom Metazoa; phylum Porifera; class Demospongiae; order Poecilosclerida; family Cladorhizidae; species Cladorhizidae sp. MBARI D1340-BT2. The sequence continues at coordinate 10,878,447 of JAQNBH010000008.1, read as the reverse complement.
TTTCCATGTATTTGCATGCACTTCAATATCAGGGAAAATGTGGGGTGTTCCCAGATACGGTTGTTCATGAGTTATGGGCACCCTGTCTCAAGATGCCCGAAAAGGGGGAGTTTGAATGTATCGTGAAGTCTGCATTAACACTGTATGCACTAACCACACTGAGAGTTTGAATGTATTGTGATGTCTGCATAACACTGTTTGCACTAACCACACTGAGAGTTTGAGTGTATCGTGAAGTCTGCATTAACACTGTATGTACTAACCACACTGAGAGTTTGAATGTATTGTGAAGTCTGCATAACACTATATGCACTAATTACATGGAGAGTTTGGTGTATTGTGAAGTCTGCATAACACTGTATGCACTAACCACACTGAGAGTTTGAATGTATTGTGAAGTCTGCATAACACTGTATGCACTAACTACACTGAGAGTTTGAGTGTATTGTGAAGTCTGCATAACACTGTATGCACTAACTACACTGAACAGTAAAGGACCTATGTACTTATAACCGTGCATTTATAGCTGACTGAGCAATATTAATTTTGGACATGGTTTTATATTAAGGTGTGCTCTAGTTTATGTGAAAGAGTTCAAGAACTGACTGCAGCAGTTTAACTTGACTTGATAAAAAAATATCATGCTAGGTCACCCAAAAGTTTGTTAACTGGCTATATACCACCCTGGGAGGAGTCCTGCCTAGCAGTACTATCCGAAAGGGATTGTTAACTGGCTACCATCCTAGGAGGAGTCCTTCCTAGCACTACCATCTGAAAGGGATTGTTAACTGGCTACCACCCTAGGAGGAGTCCTGCCTAGCAGTACTATCCGAAAGGGATTGTTAACTGGCTACCACCCTAGGAGGAGTCCTGCCTAGCAGCACCATCCGAAAGGGATTGTTAACTGGCTACCATCCTAGGAGGAGTCCTGCCTAGCACTACCATCTGAAAGGACCATCTGAAAGGGATTATTAACTGGCTACTACCACCCTAGGAGGAGTCCTGCCTAGCAATACCATCCGAAAAGGATTGATAACTGGCTACCACCCTAGCAGGAGTCCTGCCTAGCTGTACCATCATGAGAACTCGTATGTCTGGAGCTGCCATCTCAATCATCTTTTTTCCTCCTGATAGGCTTATCCTCGGTCAATGCCCACATGAGAGTAATGTCATCATGCCGTTTGCAGCGACGATGAAGAGCTGTCATTGCCTTTCCTCTGGACTTGCCACACAGTTCTTCCTTGTACCACAGACGTATGCTTGTATAGAACTCAATGACTTTTTAAATCATACTGTGTTAAATCATGTTCTGCTAAACCATGCAGTGCTAAACTGCTAAATGATGCTATGCTATGTTAAATCACGAAATCATGCTCGCAAAACTATGCTGTGCTAAATTATGATGTGCTAATTCAATCATGTGCTAAATCATTAAATCATGATCATTCATTAATCACAAACCATGCTGTGTTAAATCATTAAATCATGCAGTGCTAAATCATGCTGTGCTAAACCATGTTCTGCTAAACCATGCTATGCTAAACCTTGCTGTGTTAAACTATGCTATGCTAAATCATGCTATTCTAAACCAAATCATGCTGTGCTAAACCATGCTGTGCTAAATCATGCTGTGTTCAACTATGCTATGCTAAATAATGCTCTGCTAAATCATGCCAGCTAAATGATGCAGTGCTAAATCATATGCTGAATCATGTGAAATCATGTGTTAAAATCATGATGTGCTAAATAATGGTATGCTAAACCATGATGTATTAAATCATGCATTATGATCATGAGCTAACCTTGATGTGCTAAATCATGATAATTATAATCTAATCATTAAAAAAAAATTCATGATTGTTAAATCATAGTGTTTTAGATCTTGATGGTTAAATCATGTGCTAAATCATTAAATCATGATGTGCTGAATCATTCTTTAATCATAAATCATGATGTGCTAAATCATTAAATCATGCTGTGCTAAACCATGCTATGCTAAATCATACTGCGCTAAACCATGCTGCGCTAAATCATGCTGTGCTAAACCAAGCTAAATCACGCTTTGCTAAACCATGCTGTGCTAAACTTTCATGCTGTGTTAAACCATGTTATGCTAAGTGATGCTGCACTAAAAGATGTGCTAAATCATGCTAGCTAAATCATCCTGTGCTAACTCATGTGCTGAATCGTGCGAAATAATGTGTTAAATTAAATCATGTGTAAATCAAGCTGTGCTAAATTATGATGTGCTAAACAATGTGTTAAATCATGAGGTGTTAAATCACGTGCTAACCATGATGTGCTAAATTATGATTATTATATCATGTGCCAAATAATGATTGTTAAATCATGTGTGAAATCATGTGCTAAATCATTCAATCGTGATGTGCTGTGAAAAACACACACTGACCACAAAGTATGAATATGATTATGGATTTAATCAATATAAGAACATTGATTATATATAATTTTTGCCTAAATATTTTTGGTTGTATTTCAAACAATGTGGTTAGGATGTTGTGACCACATCCAATGAATATGATTGTGTATTTATAAACATAATATTGCTTCTAACGTTTTTTATGAATCATTCTTTAATCATATTAAATTAAATCATGTGCTCAATCATTCAGTATTACACCATGCTGTGCTCAATCATGCTGTGCTAAATCATGTGCTGAATCACACAAAATCATGTGTTAAATTAAATCATGATGTGCTAAATCATGATGTGCTTAAATTAAATCGTGATGTGCTAAATGATTAAATCATGATGTGCTGAATCTTCCTGTTCTAAACCATGATGTGCTAAATTATGTGTTAAACATGGTATACTAACCCATGATATATTAAATCATGTGCTGAATCATGATGTGCTACATAAATCATGTGATAAAGTGTTAAATCATGATGTGCTACATGATGTGTTAAATCATCATGGTGGCTAAATTATGATATGCTAAATCTTGATGTGCTAAATCATGTTGTGATAAACCATGATGCTTTAAATCAAGATGTGCTAAACAATGTGTTAATTAAATCATATGCTTAATTTGGTGTGAATGGACTCTGATATTGCATTAAGTACTGTTGATAAAATATAATGATAATAATAATAATAATAATAATAATAATAATAATAATAATAATAATAATAATAAAAATAAATAAATACATAAATAAATAACTAAAAAGTTAACAAGTTCAACTCCCGACCGACCCCAAAACAGACAAGACAGACATTCCTCTGCTGGACTGCCACTAGAGATGCTGAAGGAGGTGAGCACAGGTATCCACCTCCTATTATTTGTATTAATATAACTACATAATTTACACCTACAAAACAAAGATAATAATAGCTAGAAACACAGTAGGCATCAAAATATTTTTTAGTAATAAAAAAGTTTTTTTTAATAAAAAATTATTATATAATAACAACACACCAACAACAATAATAATACTAATGTGACGATGATGATGATGATGATAATAATAATAATATTAATACAATACTGCTAGTACTACTACTATAACTACTACTACTTACAACAACAACAACAATAATAAAAAATAAGACACTCTTGATATTAGAACATCAACAAATAACTGAATATAGAAAAATTATAGTGGTTGTGTCAAATTCAGGCTCTTGAGAGTGGCCCCCCAGCAGCTAGGCAAGTTCATTCCAGTCTCGATTCACTTTGGTGCTCGACTGATACTTATATAATGCAACTATTACTGTTTTGAGTTAGCATTTTCTAGATGCCACATACCAGGTCAACCTTATCTACACATTTGGTCTATGGCACAACAAAACATCACTTCAAGGAATTAAAATCTGCTCATATATTGAGTCACTTGTAAGATGTATATCTTGAATAAATTACTGTTTCTTGATATTAATTCTTTAATGTCAGCTGAGAGTGCATTGAGAGTGTATATAATACCATTGGAATCTTATTAGTTCCAAATGGTAAATATTAAGATACATTTACAAGCACAATTATAGTGCATTGGAAACTGATAGCTGAACACAACCATATCAACAAGATCTGTATAGAAGAAACAAGTTACAAAGTGTCTCTCAACATTTAGTTGACCGTCCACACTACCATTACACTATAATTATAGTAACAACAAAAAGCAACAACAAAAAGCAAACAAATAAACAACTGCATGGAAGCAACAACAAAAGTTTTATTTGCATCCAATGAACTTCAAATTGTTGGAATACGATGAAGCTATATTACAGCAATAACAGGAGGTTCAGCTGTACCAACACTCTTGCCACGACGACCTATATACATGCATTCAAAATAATTATGACATTATTGATAATATAGTTGCTATAAGCTCTCAGTCAGCCAAATGGATTATCAGCTTTGCCAGAAGTACCTGTCTACTATTAGCCACACATTTAGTCCTTTGGACCCCCATCAGGGGCCATAGCCTGTCAGAGAGAAGCATTAGCACAGATGTTTGTACAGACTGCACTACTAGCTGTGTATAAATTTTGTACCGAGCATGATTGCTGATCCTCCACATTTGGTAATTCTGAGAGAAGGTATATATATCACCTAGCACAAAAGGCAGTAGATATATTAAAATCACCTTCTCAATAATCAACTTCAATTTTTATTCACTCAATATTTCGACTAGATGCTCTAGTCTTCATCAGGAATAAATGAGTAGATATATATATTGTTTTCAGAGTTGTAGTAACTGTAGAGGTTGTGATAGTTGTACAGGTAGCAGTGGCTGTACAGTGGTTGTACAGGTAGCTATAGTTGTACAGTCTGCACTACTAGCCGTGTATAAAATTTGCACCGAGCATGAGTGCTGACCCTCCACATTTCGTAATTCTGAGAGAAGGTATAACCGATCATCAGGAACATGAAAAATCTGCGTGTTTTTAAAATTGCCAACTACCATTTTTGGCTTTTACGACCAGTATAACCTGGCCTATAACTATCCTTTGGGTTGAGATCATCTCTACAGAAACCTTCAGGTAGGTAATTTGGCTATGTATAAGACACATATCAATTTTGAAATTTTCAGATGCTCCCTACTATCTAAGAAAAAATACATGAATATTCATAAGGCTCCATGCAACTACCTTCTTTGAAGCATACCAATGTCTCTGTCCAAGAACACTTTGTATTCTGACATATAAATTGAAATGATGTTTGCCAGTGGTTATATATTTCTACATTCCACATATAAATTTATGGGGCACCAATATATCTTTTCATTTGTCCAAAATCTTTTATAGCTTTTCTTACCAGCCAAAAAAATTGTGATATTTTAAAGTTGTAGAATTTGGCAGGTTATGCAAAGATCATGAAAGAGAATCTTCAACCACTAATTCAATAAGAACCAGAAGTTTATGCTAACCACTACATACTCATGTGGCAGATCCAACTTAACCCCCATTAAAAATCCTAAATCTGCCCCTGGCTTGAATGTACATGATTATGTATATTACATTCCATTCTTCTCAGTAGCTCATTGTGATAGGCAATAGACAACCGTAGGAAGGACTTACCATGCACAATCTTGTATATAATCAAAATGACTGCCAAAGTTATCGTCACTCCCAATGTTGTTAGTCCACTAATGATGTATATTGAATTACTAGATCCTGTGGAGGGTAAATAAATATGTTTATAAAAATATATATACAGCATTGGAGCTTTGTAAGTTAACATAATACAGGTAAACTGATTTTTTTAAAGCCACCAAAATGGAAGCCTCACAGAGTCAAGCAATCAAAACGTGTGAAATGCAATTAGCTACACCTGGTGATTTGGGCTATCACACCCAGCCCTCCAGGTGCTAAGTGAAGTCTATAAAGCTCCAAGAAAATTGCTAGTTGCTTTCTGATTAAATTACTATATCAAAAGCTTAGAACATCTTGTTATGCAAAATCACTTCTACTTATGGAAATAATGGCCCACATGGAGGCAGCAGAGTAGTCCGGGCATGGTTTAACAGTCCTAGCTCTAAGTAAAGTCCAAAGTAGCTATCTCCAAACCATGTGGGTTATTATATGTCAGTTTTCATCTACCACCTTATCCATTAGCAGCTATTAGCCATGGTTTAAACAGTTGTCACTTTATAGGTATTTCCCTATCTAACTCAGTGAAACTAACACTTCTATTAAAACAATGCCACAGAAGAAGTTCTACCATAATTAAATATTATCACAGACTATTATACTAGCATACCAAGGTATTTCATTATGTGTGTAATGTTATTGCTTTATAGTCCTGCTCATTACTGTGCATTATACCACACAATGTGAAATTGTAACCAAGGTGAGACATAGAAAACGTGTGATTATGTGGTTTTTGTCTTATATACTATAGAATCCACTCACCTTTTGCACCTGTTGTACAAGATCTAATATTTTCCAAAGTTTCGTTCGAGACAAGTGAATTTCCTTCATCATACACAAGAATACTGCTGTATTCTTTGGTGTTAGGAATAACTTGTGTCACAGTACTGGTCTCATCAATAGTGCCCTTTATATCGCTAATATCATCCACCTTACCCACCAAAACATAGCTACATCCACTGGCATTATTACTCCCGGCTATGTAGCTGCACTGGATGGAGTATGTGCTGCCCTCCACCAGACACACATCCACTCCCTGCACATCTGTGGTCACTGCAATATGTAAAGGAGTGAATGTTTCATGAGAAAGTACACATGTTTCTTCTCTCTCCCTAAAACTTACAGAAACTAGTATAAGCTGTTGTAGTTCTACCTATAGCATTATGGGCTATAATACTATAAGTGTAGGTTGCTTTTTCCTTCAAGCCTTCCACTTTAAGTCTAACAGCAGGACCAAAGGGTGATCTTGTTGACTGCTCCGTCACATTCTGGCCTGAATCCTCCAAAGTGACTGCTAAAGTGTAACTCATCACTGGGTTTACTGGACATGGTGTAGGAATCTGGAAATGTTACAAATTCCATCAGTTATATAAAGTGGGCATTAAAAAATCATTTTATTATATCGGTCATGAGAAATCATCATGTTAAATTAATATAAGTTAGCATAACAAACCGTGAAGACGACTGTTAATATGACTCCACCTATGTTGTTCTTGGACAGGAAGTGCTGCAATGTGTTTATGTCTGGAAGTAATGGCAAGCTCCCATTAATAGCTGCATGATTACTAACTCCAGCATTATTCCTGGCTACTAGTAGCACTTCCAACACATCACAGGCCTGCACATCTGCCACAGAGAATTGATGTCGCTGAGTGTCATAAATTATCACTTCTTTCCTACTGGAAATTATAAAGTTGGTAAGGACCAAGTCAAAGGTCAGAGTCACGTTTGGAATAGTAGAGGACAACCAAATCACCGTGAGAAAATCATCCTTCACACTGAGGGAGAGATTAGTGGGAACTTCAGGAGGACCTGGGCATAGGATTAAATAATAAATATATTTGCTGAAAGAAACATATCAGTAATAGTGTTAATGATAATTATTGCAATAATATTCCATGTACTAACTCCAAATTACATGCACATGTATTTCACTTTGTCATTAATAATTCAACCTAGTGAGACATCACGCTCTAGGCATCAACATTTCAAATAGACTGTCATATGTGGGCAAGTATTACTAGGTGAGAATTCCTAGCTCTTGGATAAACTCAGTATGGATGACAAAGTAGCTTTGGAAATCAAATGCCATGTGAACAGCTTTTTTGCTCAGATACCAAGGTGAACATCAATTATTTGGAATTATCTTTGCGGAACTGGCAATGTACATTGAGGAAACTTGTTTAGAAGCACTGCACCAGTCTTCAAATTGGCTGATTTCTTCACCTGCTAGGATGGAATGGCTAGAGCAGAGAACAACATGACAGCTATCAGGGGAGAACACTTGGCTGGTATTAGATGAAAATGTTGATGCTGTGCTAAGCAAAGCCTGTGAACGTGACAGTAGCGATACTGTAGTTCTTGCACATACTACACAGACTGTACACCAACACATGTTTGAAGAGAGAAACCTTTTCAAAGAGTCATTTGGGGAGAAGGGCCAGCAGGAATCGGTGCCAAAGTTATTGCTTGCACTATGTTGAAAGGCATAAGCATCAAGGATCAAAATCGTGAGTTTTCAACATATGCTGCACTTTCTATCATCCATCTTCTGAAATGTAGCAGTGTCAAGCAGCATATGCACACAGGCAGACACCAGCACATGTCAGACACACTGTTCTAGCCTACCTCAGGTTAATGCTGCATGCATACTATTCCATGCAGTCTAAGAGAGAGATTTGGTAGACAAATTCTTTCACTTCGACCTTAGCGTCTCCTCTGACAGTGTTCTGTGTCTCACACAGAGAGATGGGAAATAGTGTGCCAGTAGTTTCACATGGAACAAGTTCTTTGTCCACCTATTCTGTGGGAGAGTGTATTCACAACAGTTGCTGTGGACAATACTACCACAACTCAGTGCCATAACACAGAAATACTCGTAGCATGAAACTCCAATGTCCTTGCTACAGCAGTGTTCTCCCCAGGATTTTTGAAGGAATATTGGCTTGTCATCGGTGGGATAGCGAGCTAATAAACTGTGATGGTCTATGGGTTTTGATCTTGTATTCATTATTGTGTTTACAGGTTGCAGGAGGTACATGACTAGACATAATATTGTCACAGAGCTGTGAATATAATAGAGACTGAATTCTTTAAACATCTCAACACTTTTTTTACGTTTTATTCTGCACTCCTACCTTAACCTTAAACTGCTCCTCAACAGCAACAGCTACCTGAGGACTATTCTGCATTGTAATTCTCACTAGGATTAATTTTTCAGGGCTGTTCCCTACTGCCAGTGTGATAAGTGATGTGAGAAAGATTTTTGCTACTCTTGTAGCTTGGAATGCTTGCAGCTTGGACCTTCCGATGTAAGTTTTAGGTATTTTGCTAATATTTAGTTTCAGCAATTCCATTGGCTACATAGGTTTATTATATTAATGAATGGCTATCATTATCATGGTAATGTACCATAAACTATGATTTCCACTCCACTTCGAGTTAGTGTAGTATCATCCGTTCCAGTCCTAGCCTCACACAGTGCATAGGTCAGGAGGTTTTCCCGTGTAGCATTGATGATGAGTTGGGATGAAAGTGAACCGTCCTTTCTAACTGTGATGCCAAGTGAAGCAAGTGAAGCTTTATTACTTGGGCTGTCAGTAAAATACTCCAACCTAACATCTGGTACGTATACACGCCATCCAAGTATTTGGTGTCCGGGACTGACAGAGCAGTTGAAGATGATGTGTCCCCCTACAGGAACAACCACAGAACCTGGACCAGGAATTTCAGTGAAAACAACTGCATGGAAATGCACATACAAAAACATTATATTATGATAATGTAATTAGCAGTAGTGATAATTAGATGATTCATTTTTCTTTCTCATGAGTTGTTTGTTCATATCACAGGTGAATGAAGCAGACCTATATAGTAGACAGTTCAAAAATCAATTTTGGAAGTACCAAAGAGTGATCCAGGGAGATGCATGCAGATATTGTGTTGTAGCATACCCTGCAATGGCTAATTAGGGCCGAAAAATATAATAACACGATGCATGATTTTATTTCAAATATATCACGTAGAAACAGCAAGAGTCAAAGGTGCTTTCCCCATGGTGTGAGGGCTTCATCAAGTAAGCAATGTTGATATGCTAGCTGGCATATTATATAGCAACAATAAAAGTAAACAAAACTCTTGGAATGTTTTTTTTTGGTTTCTCTACCTCACTAGTGTTTGGGCCAATGACCGTAGCAGTCATTTTAACTATAAACTAGTAAGGTCCTCTGTCTCCAATCTTTAGTGTGGCAGGCAATGATTCTCATGTCCACTATAAATATGAAATCATTTGTTGCCTTCAGCTAGAGCTAGCCATATACTGTAAACTACTACTGTCTTTTGCTTTTTTGTCAAAGATGAAGATGCTGTAAATTAACACGACATTTGTAGTCTGATACAGCCACACACCCCAGACTACAATGATTGCCGCTATAAACATCTGTATTTCAGCAAGTGAAGTGTTATTCTAGTAGAATAGGGTTAGATACTGCCTTGCTAGCGAACAGCTTGACTTTAATTTCACCATGCAAGCTCTAACAAAGTTTTATTGTAGTCTCTTCACGTTGGAATATTTTGTGCAGATATATCCAATTTCATCAGGAAATGGCACATGCAAAAACACGCAGATATATCCACTACCAAAGTTGGCACGAGCATGGACCACCCAGTTTAAGCTTGGTCTCATTTCGAGGGAGAGGGTGGCTGTGCAAGCATCATTGAGAAACAAGCTACATTCAGGTTTTTGGAAAACTCTTGACACACTTTTATCAATGACATAGCCTGTGGCAAGCTAATCAATAGAATGGAGCCACCTCCTCATTGCTCAAACCTAACATTCAATTGCCACCACTAGAAACCAGCAAACAAAGCTCTGCTTTAGTGATAGAGCATTCGGCCACAGACTTGTAATCGAGTGTGTGCCTCACCCACCTAACCTGTTTCAGCCAGACTTACGTACTTAAGGCTTCCTACAATACACCAAAGGCCGTCAAATGGTGAAGATCCATGCAGTGTTTCTTGTATTTACATGACAACGAGTGCATATATGTATCACCTTTAATGAAATATTTCACTACACATAGTAACTTTTCTTGGTACAGTCCACCCCATCCTGAATAACAGGAGCTCAACATTGAAAAGATATGTCGCATGTCTGCAGCACACACCTGCAATATAAGTTAACCAATTTTAATTTGACACAATGTGCACTTGAATTATTTCCAAGGCATTCGGTGAAGTACCAGCAAGAGCCATGGATGTCTTCATCATGGCTAGAGTGCTCAACCAGGTGAGCGCTGTTCATACGCTAGCTTACCTAGAGACAATAAAAGAAAGCAAAGTATTTGGAATGTTTCAATTCATTCGCGTCTAGAATGTTTGCCTCCAGGCTAAAGAGTGTAGCAGTCATTTTTAATCGTAGCTAGCTGTTCCCTTGATTGACTAAAGCTCCAATATAGCAGCAATGAAGTTAGTCTCCCCATATTATCTTCTAAATCATAAACATGTTGTGCATTCAGTTTAGCCACGTTTTGTTTCTACACTGAAGCAGTCAATAGCAACGTACCTGATTTTTAACTTCACCATTTCAGCAACTGCAGTGTTTCTCTAGTAAATTAGAAATTAGAATCGGGTGTCATCTCACTAGCAAACAGTGTGAGATAGATTACACCATGAGAGCTCTAGCTTAGGTTTTAGATAATGGTTGTCAAATTGTGTATTATGTGTGGCTACATATCTGCTATCAGTGGGAACATGGAGATACATCAGTTATAGGCCATAAACACATATAAACACAACTAAAACTGAAAAAGTACTGGCTCAAACAGGTAGTAGAGATCTAGCACATTTCAGTTACACAAAGTTATATGATATCATAGCAAGTATAACAGAATAAGGAGAAAACTTGCAGACGTTTCCCTCAACACTTTGCTTAATCTCGGCCTGAAATAACTTGAAGACAAACAGCTCTAGCAGGATGCTCACAAAAGAACAAGTAACTAGTTTGAGCTTTGCCTGCTTATTTTCCTTTGTTCACATTCATGCACATATCCATGCACTTCATGTGCATTAATAAAATGTAGCGAGCATTTGCAATAAAATGCAGCGAGTGGTTGAAATAAACTTTAAGTGTAAAAATGCTTTGTACATTGTTTCAACGTTTCTTCGGCCAATATATACTCATTCATTGACATACGTTGGGTTTAAATGCAATGCCAAGTTGTTGTTTTACTTGTTGCTATATAGCGGTTCTTGTATTTATATACCGAGTATCTATCCCAGTGTGCAAATGTAGATAATCACATCACATTTAACCCTTTCACTAGTGACTTTATTTCAAAAACCAACCTATGAAGACATGCCTTGCTATCTCAGCAATATTTCATAAAACTAGCTAGAACCATGTCACATGTGATAGCATTCATATTGACCAACAGTAATAGTTATGCTTGAGCCTTTTAGTGGTGCTAGATCTAGTTGGTGACTCAACAAACTTGAATAGAGTCATTCTTATCTTTCAGACTTTCACCAGAAATAGTATGTCCTGGAGATCCATCCAGAAATAGTATGTCCTGGAGATCCATCCAGAATGCCAGTGGTAGAATTTGGAGTGAAGATAATCCAGATTTTGTAGTCAATGAGTGTATTTCACTGCCCTGTGTTGGACCCGTTCCAAAGTAACTATGTCCTTGATTTGCCTTGGTCTATGTGAGGGATCCTGGTACTCCTGCTACAACTACACGTTACTCCGCCAGGCAGTATCAGCAATCTCCACGGCGGAAGTCCTTTAACAGTCTATCCACCTGTGTTACTTAGACGACCCAAAATCAGCCAACCTCTTACTAGGCTGCTGTATCCCTGATCAAGTGGAGGGAACCTCAAAACCTGAATGCCTAATTTTGCCGCATAAATATCTCAAGATTACCAAGTGCTACAGACTTCAGATTAGTACCAGTGGCTACAGGAAGCTCAACTCTATGCAATGAGTGGTTTTATTAGGCACTAAAACATAAGTACGTGGTCAAGCGCAGGAGGTGGAAAATGAATTTCGTTAAAATGCCATAAAATTCATTTTCCACCCACGCACTTGAGTGCTTCAACACGTACTTACATTTTAGCACTAGTGCTAATTTCAACTCTCTAGCACTGGGCAATCTGGATCTATTTATGCAGCAAAAAAAATGTTTTTTGGGTTCCCTCCACTTTAGGTCCAGTATACACCACCTATGAAAAATATTTTGGTATCAAGAGAGAGCACACAGAGAGACATATCTTTTGAGCTCTATATGAAGTCCATACCATGAAGTTTACAGAATCTATGAAGCTATAAAGTGGTAACCACAAGTAAAAATAATAATTAAAAAATATATGGGCTAGTCCTCCCTCCTAAAATGCAACTGTCAGAGCTATGTTCACTATTATGACCTTTAAATGCCTTAGGCGAGATATTTCCAGCACATCTTGAGGCTAGCTATCTTCTCTATGCTGAAATGATGTACGTATCGGTTCATAACTAAACAAATGTTGGGATTAATCTATTTATATAGCTACTTTCGTCAGCTAATTCATGACATTAGACTCAACAATGGCTTAGCTGCAAGGTTTAATCTGGAACAACATATATGCCTGTCACTGTTTCATTTAGGGAACCTTTTTCCCCCCTTGGAAATTGTATTATTAAAATTCATTATTGATGTTGATAAGTGCTTGACAAAGTGCATGAGCAGTGGGAGTATGTATATGTAATGAGATAAGAGTCTGAATGAGAGTTTTACACTTCTTCTACCTTTTCTACTCCACACGTCAACAATTTCTTCCCAAATCCCATCAGTGAGTTTTTCGGGAGATTCAATGACAATTTTCATTAACCCTCTCACTGGCATAAGCGACTGAAGTCGTGAAAACTGATTAGTCGCGACGAAAAAATTCATAAAAAATTAACCGTTCACGGTATAAACTTCAAAAATTGCAAGAGTATGCCTAAAGCATGCCTCTAATATACCCCTGAATATCTGGAAAATACGGAATGAGGAAAGGGAAGTAAACGTGCCAGCAAACATCACTTCCGGTTCATTCTCGGTCTCGAAGAAGAAATTGCGACCCGCTTTTGTAGAGATGAAGCGTTAAGACTTCCTATTTGAGGATGACTTCGGCCTGTCCGAAATTGATGTTAGTGAGGAAGAGGAAGAAGGTGCCTGTGCTTACCTGGGAAGTGGCATAGTTGACGGTGATACTATGGCAGCTATAACAGAAGCTGTTGGCACCGACCACGAAGCAAGTTTTCAAAATATAAGTCGCCCTACTCTGCCAAGCGAAGCTTCAGACAATAGCGATGATCATGAAGACTTCCCCCAAGGTAAGAATAGATAAGAGTTGTATAGTAAAGCCTAGTAAAGCCTAGTAACTAGCATAATAATAAGAACTATTTCTCCTGGGAAGGTAGTTTCACACATGGACCTGGAGGAGGATGAGGAAGCAGCAGAGGAGAAGACAGGGTTGGAGGAGAGGTTATTATTTATATATATATATTTTTTTTTTATAATGTAGCATTATGTGTTTGTCTGAATTATGCTGAACATGCAGACCTTCACAATGCCAAGCACTGCCCTTTTATTTTTTATCTATATATATTTATTTATAATTATGTTATGCACACTTTGCACATACTTTTATTTATTTTTCAGTACTATGGACCCTAGCCCTTATTTCCTCTTTGTTATGCTATTCACATCTTTGTGGTTTGTTATAAAAATGTTGTTGACAAATAGTTGTTGTTGACCAAACGTTGACTTGCTGATTTCATGTGTATGAAACCGAGCTGAAATAGCCTTTTCGAACTTATAATGATATTCACATCTTTGTGGTTTGTTATTGTGGTTTGTTATAACCAACCAAAAAATTGTTGTTGACAAACAGTTGTTGTTGACCAAAAGTTGACCGGCTAACATTGCTGGTTTCATGTGTAATATGAAATTGATATGATATACACCCGATATAAACCCTTTTATTTTACTTCCTGTCTCTTATAACAATATTCACATTTCTGTGGTTTGTTGCTAAGCAACTAAAATTTAACATAACGTCCCTTCATGCATCAGCTATCACCTGATATATAGTTGTTGGGTACTTGTCTTCATGTGGTCCTCTATAAAAAAAAATGTGAAATTGTGTCAATTTTTGTAAAAAGTCCTCCGTAAATCTGCCAGTGAAAGGGTTAAGTTGGACAGGCTAAGTTCAGTTAAGTGGTTACGAAGGCGATTCTTTATTAATTTCATGTCTGAGAAATTTTGTTCCGCTGATGCTGTAGAAATGGGAATAGATTTGGTTAGATTGGGTAATGGTCATTGGTGAGTAATTGCTTCAGTTACATGGTTGTATAATCTTTTGGCTGCTTAATAAGGAGCTGACAATATGTTTTCCACTCTGTGCTGAGGTCAGAAGAGACAATGGCTGCCTTCTCAAATTCAGTTTCTTACAATGATTTAGCTGGTAAATCTCTCCCAAACTATCCAATGAGTGTTTGAATTGACTGTCCCCATATAAAGGTAGCTAGAGAGCCTGGGCACTTCTTTCGGATCAAAAATACTGAATGCTGATAACACATATTTTGAGGAGGATCTAAATCGGCTGGATATGTTATCTTTGATGAGTCTGATAAAAGGCTTGCCCAATCTTTCTTGAAAAGAGCATATATCTAAATGAGTGACTTCAACCTGTTTCTGCTTTTAACTCTTCTCTTGCATCTTGTAGCTGTAAAACCCAATTTGCTGAAGGCAGTATAGCATCATCAAGTGAATTAAGAATAGCATCCACTAGACTAGAAATAAGGGAGAGGTCCAGGTGTTTAGTCTGTAAGGCATGGCTAAGCTTTGCCACTTGAAAGAGTGTAGTCAAGTAGGTACATTGCTGGTATTGTGGAGCGACTAGAAAGGGCTTTACTTAGTCCAAGAGCTTCTGGTTCATGTGATGTTTCATATATATTTTCAAGAGCAAGAACTATTGAGCTGTAACTAGCTTTTACTGCTTTGACATGTGCAAGCCAGCATGTGTCTGAAGGTTTCACAATCTTGAGCTCTGGAAGATCTAGTACTTTCTGAATCTCCTTTAATGAGTCTGCACATTTTGGGGTGTAATGACAAGAACTTCCACAGCGTCATCAGAGTAGTGTAGACATGCTTGATACATGGTGTAGCATTAGCAGCTTGCACAAGGACATGACAGCGACAGTGGACAAACAATGCATGAGGTGAGAGTTCTTTTAACCTTCTTTGAACTACTCCTGTTTTATCACCAGAGAAAGTAGCAGCTCCATCAAATCCCATTCAAGCCTTCCTAACTGAATGTTCTTTTCCTTGCAGTACTCCACTAAAGCAGAATAGATACTTTCAGCATTAGCTTTCTTTAATGGTAAAATTTCAATGAAGTGTTCTTCTGGTACACCACTCTCCACCCGACGACAACAAATAGTCAGCTCCTCTATGGTAGTAACATCAGTGCATTCATCAGCCATGATGCTAAAAAAGGGTGCCTTATGAAGCCGCTTGAGTAGAGACTCTTCCACCCATGTTCCAAGAGCATTCACAAACTCTACTACAGCCATTTTTGAGGTGTACGTTGCATTTCTCAGCTCTGTCAAGAAAGGTTTGAGGAGTCTCTCCACCAACTCGCTACCAATTCAACTAGTTTGTCAAAGTTAGTCGTATGTGTGATGATGTGCTGATGAGCTAGAAAGGGATTAGAGCTTTAATCGCCTTCCTATTGTGTAATCTTTGCTGCTCTCCAACATTTTGAAGCTGGCTGATAATGGTTCCTTCTCTTCTATCTCCATCAGCTTCCAAGTCCAATTGACAGGATAGAAGGTGTACTTCACTTTTTTAATTTGATTTCATTTTCTGAGTCGCCTTCTTCCAGTTAGTGAATGGTTTGGTAATCCAAGCCCCACCAGTCCTCTGAAGAGATCTTCCACCCTTTTTGCATAATTTGCAGAATACACCCTGTCATCAAACTCTAACCAGGGAAAAGTTTCTTCCCACTTTTTGTTGTATCTCCTGATTCCAGATCCTGACTTGGAAGGTGGTTGTATTATATTCGCTCTTTAAACATTCATTACAGAACTGGTGTGCTCTATCTTAGGAGTCCCATGATACTATACATCAATTAAATGTGTATGCGTGTATAGATTCATAGTTGTGGTTAACCTACAGCTTCTGTGTTTATATAGTCTCAGCTATCCCTCTGTCAGACATTGACTCCTATAATTATGTATGACAAAGATTATTACTCCGTGAATGACCAGGAAGCCTTCAGAGTCGAATACGGGAGTACTGATTGGTTTAACAAGTCCGTGCCCGCGCATGGTCAAGAGCTCAATCTAGTGACGGGAATGCATGAAGTCTATCCCCATAACCAAAAAACTATGAGAAACGGAACAGAGGAGTTTTGAGCAGATAGCGAGTTTTAGACGTATAGCGTAAACTGAGCTAGTTTAGTTTTGAGACATACATATTGGTTTAAGACTAGTGTATGATTATTTAGCACTATTTATATTGTTAAAGTATTTAAACCTACTACAGTTCTTAATTATACTCTTCGTGAGTGGGAGACAGCAGGAAAGCTGATTTCGGCTTAGACAGAGTTTTGTTGTTTAGGCGTCGCAGGATACTAGAGATAGTAGAAGTATTTGCCTGACACCCTCCCTTATCGGACTAGCCCATCAAGTTTTGAGCATGGTTACATTTCCTCGCAAACGCCGAGTCTTCCTGCTCCTGCATGTAAATCTTCTAAGTCCTTCAATCACTCGTGATGGTGTCGTAACAGGATCGTGCTATGGCTGAGGGGGCCCATCTATTTCTGGGAATTCACCTGGCTCTTCTTCAGCTGGCTCTTGCTCAGACTGGACTGGGTGCTCTCCTCAGCCAGTTCATAAGGCAGTTGATGAAATATTGCTGCATTCCTAGTTATGAGCGAACCACTCTTGCTCCATGCTGTTATCATAGAGCCTTTGCATCTTGTAATGACCAGTGGATGGGGGTTGAATGGTGTGGATAGTTTTCCTTTTTTCCGTTGCTGCACCAAGACTACGTCCCCTCCACTGATTGTGCTCTGTTGAGCTCTTGCTCGTCGATCAGCATATGACTTCATCCTCTTCTTAGTCACTGCATCTCTGTCTTTTACTAGTTTCTTGTCAGGGTGCACTTTGCTTAACTCAGGCAGTTTTGTGCTTCCGAACATCAACCTGTATGGTGTGAAGGTAGTTGTTACATGCAGCGAGCAGCGATATGCACAGAGCATCCATTGCATCTCGGGGAGCCATGCAAGGCCCTTGATGTTGGCTACCTTGAGAGCTTTCATGAGGGGCTTGTTGAAGTTTTCTGCCTGTACATTGGCCTGTGGCCATAGTGGCATTACTCGGCGATGACGGACACCACACTTGTGCATAAAGCTTTTCCAACTGTGCCCCATGAACAGTGGTCCATTGTCTGTTTAGACTGAATATTTTGTCAACTACAGGAATGACCTTGTCCCCTGAGGTACACTTGACAACTTCCACCACTGGATACTGTGAAAACTCATCATGACAAGCAGATACTCTCCAGTGGGTAGAGGTCCACAAAAATCCATACTGATGTCCACCTATGGTCCTCGAGGTAGTGGTGACATGAATGGTTCATTCATCCTATGTGCTGTATTAGCTTGACAGGGAATGCATCGTCTCACAGCTTCTTCTGCAACCACATCGATACCGAGGAACCACACTTTGGAGTGAAGTAGAGCTTTAGTATTGCAGATGCCCTGGTGTCCTTTGTGTGCCAACTCGACTTCCCAGTGTTGAAGGGTATCGGGAATGACTACTCTGTAGTCTCTCAACACCAGGTTTCCACTCTCATTGACTGTCAAAGTGTCTTTTACTGTGCTGTACCCTCAGAGCCTCCTCAGATAATGTATTGTGAAGGGTCATGCCACTTGCTGTTGCGGGTCAAGTTGATGACTGCCTGCAGGGTGCTATCCCATGCGGTTTCACGCTGGACTTCTTCAATTGTCATGGCTAGCATGGGAGTAGCCAGGATATTTTTTGGGGGGTGGGGGCAAAGTTGGTGGGCAGCATGTCACAATGTGTATGTGTATATATAGCATGCGCCAAAAAGTTTTTTAATGTTGGGCAGTCTGGTTAAAATAATTATAGGATAGCTACATGCTATATGCATATAATTATGCAATTCACCAGCCCTTTTGTTTTCTGATATTGGGATTAAATAGTACAGTAACAGAAGAAACTATAGCAATTATACAACTACAGCATATACAGTTTAGATGAGATGTCCAATTCTTCGTTTTATGGAAGAAAAACGTTTCAGATCATTTTCTCTGGAGATGTCCATGACTCTATGTATGTAAAGGAGAGCTAAACCACAGAGCCTTTCTTCCATCATAGTTGATCTACTCCAACTCTTTAGTCGACGCATGGCTGAAAATGACCATTCATATGGAACAAAACCAACTGGTAATGTTAAAAATGAGTTTGAGATTCGCATGAATATTTGGAAAGGATTCCCAGTCAGCCAATTTAAGGGTGTCCAAAAGTGTCAACTTTTTAATTTCTTCTTGGGTCATGTAACAACATTTAGCTCTCCACATTTCTAGCTCAGATGTAAAGCATCCGACATTAGGCAGGTCAGACCCATAAAAGCTTTTGACTGACTCTACATCTTGGCTTGTGATATCTGAAACTTTACAAGGGAGTAATTTGTGTCCAATAAACATTGACTCAGTTGAATCTGGAAAGCGCTTTGAAATACAATGATCAAGAAAAGGGTAGTAGATATTTCTCCTGAAGTAACTCTCAGCACTCTCCGAGTTACCTGCATTGGCTCGATGCCTACTTTTGCTAGGAGCTCTTGGTTTAGTGAGTTCAACATCGATTTCATCAGCAATTGTGGAAGCCTTTTTCCAAAGTTCACTAAACTTCTCCTCTTGGCGCTGAGCAGATAAAGCAAACGTGCACAATTTGACATTTTTATATGCTTTGAGAACATCACATGAGGTTTTCTGTAAGGATAGGCTAAGCGGATGAGAAAATGACAGAACAAATTGACCAACTACAAGTGAAACTATGAATGTTGGTGTTTTCAGTAGAGTCTTAGATTAGATAATGCATTGGTTCCGGCATCGGTATTTGCACTTTCAGAAGCTATGTCATCTAATGCAAGACAAATTGCCCTATACTTTGACATAACACTGTTACACGAGCTGACCACCTAGTCGCACAAAGCTTAGGGACTTGCTTTCTTAGTGAACCTTTCACTAGAGCATCAGTCGCAGTTTGTTCATCATCACTTTTATCTTCAATTATAAGGCTAGAGATATCATCTGACACTAGATATCTCTTCATTATTGCTTTCCTTTTAGCATTAACCAAGTAAGACTCCCTATTGAGTTGATATGACCAAATTTAGATAATGAGACCTACAGTGTTGATAAAGCTTTAGGCTGGATTTGACATATCCTAGTAGAGACACCGGAAACTTTGCCAGCCATAACTGATGCTCCATCATATCGTTGTCCACGAAGATAACTTATATCAAGATCACAATCCTTCATAAAATCTATAATGGCTCCAGAAATAGATACAGCATCAGTTTTTTCCAGCTCAACAAAACCAAGAAACTCTTCTCGTACAATAGGCAGGCTAATTTCCTCATCTACAAACCGGATACACATTGCCATTTGCTCATGTGTTGCCACATCTGTACACTCATCAGCTATATTGAGAACCATTTGACAGACCTTGCACTTCCTAAACTCATATTTCTAAACCAGCCAAATGTATTAGCTCATTTTGCATATCTGGGCTCAAGTAGGGGGCATTTCTCTTTGCATGTTTAAGATGATCACTTAAGGTGGGATCAAACTGAGATTTCCAATCTATAAAGAAATCAAAGTTTCCATCCTCTCTTTTTAATGATTTGTTCCATCCATGCCCACGAAAAGGAACATTTCGCTGTCCGAGTATGACAACCATATCAATTGGATAATGGAATGGCTTTATTTCTTCCCCATGAGCCTTAGAGAAGGAAGACTGAATGTCTATTGCTCTACCTGCTTCAACTTCAAGAAATGCCATTGCTTTCATTGCAGCAACTCGGTGTGCTTCGCTCACTTCGTGATTAGGTAAAGCACCATGTTTTTCACCTTTGGCATTCTTCCAATTATGAAACCACACCGTCTGAAAGACATTTGAGTGGACACCACTTCCATGGAGCTGGTTTCAAAAAAAGTAAACAATAAGAGCAAAAGGCTGCATCTGTACTGACAGAGTACCGTAACGTTTTTCCCCACACTTGGTTGTACTTGCGGTTAACCTCTGCTCGGAAAATTAAAATTCTATGGTGGTACCCACTTATTTTTACCGTCTCTGCTTCGCTCATCACCTTTTCTTGGAAGGTTGCGGGATCTAGCTCCTGTGAAAGCTAATCACAGTCAATGCTAGGATGAGGGTCAGACCTTGCAGCTTCCTCATCAACAGAATCTACAAATTAAGCGAATATGATCACTGTTGAATATATAACTAAGAGATCATGTAGCTAAGAGATGACATTAAATTAGCAATGTATACCTGTGAGTGTCAATTCACATGTTATGTCTATAGCATTATTGGAAGATCTAGCCTAGTCAATACTTCCTTGCCTTGCCCTATAATTGTTTTAATAATAACTTGGACATTGCTTAAATAACACCTCACCTAAAGCATGCTCCGAGTGAAACCTGCTTCATTTTCTTTTTAGGCGGTGGACAAAATCCAGATTGCTCAGCCATGTTTTGCAGCTGTCACTATCTCTGACTATGTGCCAGGGTTTTAATTGTGTGGTCAAAGTTCAAGGGTGTGGTTAAACCACAGCTTATTGTTAACTATCCCACTTGATTAGTGCTGCTGGCCTTGCTTATTTTTTCTGCAAGTATGCTATTCTTTTATGCCCAAGTTGACTGTTAAATCCTTACCAAATGCCAATTCTGCTATATAGAGTATATCAATTATGCTCCCAGCATACCAGTTATGCTTAAAATTATACATAATTGGGAAAGCCATAGTACAAGGATAACTGAATTTGATTTTTACCAGGGCAAGTTTAGTATAGCAGTCTATACTGAGTGCAATTTTTACCAGGGTGAGCGCCCTGGTTACCCTTATGGTAGCTACTCTACTGGCCAGTGGGATGGCCGCTTCTGCTATTAAGTTAAACATAGCACTCTGCCATGCTCGTCTCATGGCTTTTCGGCCTGCTATGCTCTGAAGGATGCTGTGATAGGTAGTCTGCTGGGTTGTCTGCACCTGGTCGATACTTGACTGTCATTTTGTACGGTTGAAGATGCAGGCCCCGACGCTCTAGCCTGAGAGGTGGTCTAGGTTTCTGCCAGATAGGCTCTATTGGCGTGTGGTCAGTAATGATGAAATGTGGTGCCCCATTCACAAACCGATCAAAGTGCTCACATGCCCAAACCACCGCGAGGGATTTCCTTTCTGTCTGGCTATAACGTGCTTCAACACTTGACAATGCTCGGCTTGCATATGTTACAACTCTCTGGTCCTGATTTAAGAGAGTTGCAAGGCCAACTGGACTGGCGTCAACTAGTATTTCAAGTGATTTCGTTTCATCGAAGTACGCATTTGTTGCTGATTCCAATAAACCTGTCTGCTACTTTTTTTTTGTCAGGAGGGTCCCCGTCACTTGAGAAAACTACTCCATAGAACTCAATTTTGTTCTTCCTGAACTCGCACTTCTCCAGATTGAGGGTTAGCCCTGCCTTCTGGAGTTTATGTAACACTCTCTCCAATACTTGATCATGTGTGCATTGATCACTGCCAAAAATTGCTGTCATAACTGATATTCATTGCTCCTGGAACACCCTGTATGACCATCTGGATCTCATGTTGAAACACTTCTGCTGCAGCTGCATTGAATCCGAACGACAGGCACTTACATCTCTATAAGCCTATGTGGGTCGAGAATGTTGTTATGTAACGACATGAAGGGTGCAATAGCAGTTGGTGGTATCCAGATCAGAGGTCAATTTTGCTAAACAATGTTAGTGATGTGATGAGCTCATCTAGGGTGGGGGTTACATGCCTCGTGTGTAGAATGGCCTTTAGTCTGGCAGCCGTGGACAAAAGTGTGTTTTAGAGTACATACAATGTTTTATTGCTGATTCTGGTAGTATAAACCCTACTGAGCCCAAATCCACTTGATGCCACTCTGTCACCCTTGGGCATTTTATATGCAAAATTCAAAATGGCCACCAAGAAAACTGAAAAATGGCTATAACTCTGTGAAAACTTCACCTAGAGACTTCTTTTCGGTGCCTAATCAGCTGCCTTTCCTAACAATGGAGTAGCCATACCCTGCACGATTAAGACTTCTGTCTTAATTTCCTGTCCACCTTCTAGTGTGATAGTTGTCTTAGCCATTTGTCATATAGGTATTGGTGGAGAGCTGTATGGATGAATTACATGCTCGGTAGTAGTGTAACACCCTACTTGATAAGACGCTGTTTTATCTCAGTGTTGATTGTGTTGCAGGTTGATCCAGAGTCGATCAACATTATTACCCCTACACCATTTATTGACTGTTTCACCATTTGACATTGTATAGGCATATTCATCTGATTCACTGGCTTCTTCATTTACATACTTGATGCCGTGCGTTGACTGCAATGTTGCCTTGCTCTACATATCTTACTGAAATGCCCAATTGCTCCACACCAGAAACACTGTTTGCCTCTCGACCGACAAGCATTTGCTGTATGCCCTCGTCGACCACACTTGGTACATTTACCGGGCGAGTCTTGGGACCGGCTTCTCTCACTAACTTCATTTTTCTCAAGAAACTGCTGCTCTGGTTTTCTGTACTGACGAAGCCCTCGGACCATGTTTGTGTGGTCTGTGTCCTGTGTCATTCGTGCTGCCTGGAGCTGGGATGCTTCCATGGCAGATGCTATATCTAGAACCCTCTCTAGACTCAGATCTCGTTCTGCCAACAACTTTGTCCGGAGTCTATTGGACCAACAGTGGTCAATAACCTGATCATGTCTAGTAACCATGCCACCAAGCTTTTCAGCAGGATGTTCCCAGACTCTGAAATTGCAAAGAAATTCTCCTGTTCCCACACCAAAACCACCACCATAGTGAAGAAAACGCTTGCTCCTTACTTCACACAGAGAGTTATTGAGTCAATGTCAAGTGGTCCATTCTCTTTATGATTGATGAATCCAATGACAAGAGGGATAAGTCTTGCATAATTCTTGTGGGGCTTCTTGATCCACAGATAGGTGACGGACGAGATTCTTGGATATGTCTGAGCTACCAAACTTGTTTCAAGCCTTGAAGGAGTCACTGACTAAGAATGGGCTCAGCTTTGACAATGCAGTGTCTTTCGTGTCTGATACCACCAATGTTCCGAAAGGAGTGAGGTCAGGTGTGCAGAAGCTGATTAAGGATGAGATCCCAACTTTGTATGATGTTGGTTGCATCTGCCATTTGGCAGTCAAAGCTGGTTTGAAGGCACTCCCAGTGAACATTGACCAGCTCTTCATCGACATATTCTACTATTTCCATCATAGCAGCAAGAGGAA
Organism: Cladorhizidae sp. MBARI D1340-BT2; assembly: GCA_028752905.1. Taxonomy (NCBI): domain Eukaryota; kingdom Metazoa; phylum Porifera; class Demospongiae; order Poecilosclerida; family Cladorhizidae; species Cladorhizidae sp. MBARI D1340-BT2. Next base: position 10,854,209 of record JAQNBH010000008.1, on the reverse strand, counting down.
GCAGCAATTTGTCAACCTATGGTGTTCACTTCTCACCACTGAGCCAGGGTTGATATTGAAGCATTGCCCCACACGATGGCTCAGCTTGCTGAAGTATGTAAATCATTACCTCAGGCAGTATGATGGTTTGAAGTGATTCTTCTTGTCTTGTGAGGAAGCTGAAACAGCTAAGGTCTGTAGCATTCTTTCAAGGCCTGAGAATCCTTATGAAACCTATATTGCATTTTCTTTATTTTATCTTGCCCTCAATGAATCAATTCAACCGTCTCTTCCAGAAATCTACAGAGAGTACTACCTCACAGCTGTATGATGAGATGAACCGGACATTATATGCTTCAAACTTTCTTTCTGAGGACACCATTCTAGCTGCTACTGATAACCTCAAGAATCTTGACTTCGATGAGGCCAATCATGTTTCCAACAAGGATTTGGGAATTAGTGATGATACGTGGGCTAGTATCTCATCTTGAACACCTTCATGACACAGCATTCTTTGAAACTATAAGAGCTTTTTATATATCTTCAACGAACAAAATGCTTGTCAAATTTCCTTTTGGAGATTCGTTGATGAAAGATTTAAGGGTCATTCAGCCTTAACACACTTCATCGTTCTCTTTCAACACCATCACTTCACTAGCTAAATGTTTTCCCACAGATTGGCCTCGACGATGCTGTATCTCTGCAGAATCTGAAGGTGCAATTCCAAGACTTCAAGCTTTCTCCCAATGATTTACTGACATTTGTCGAGTACAAGGCAGCTGATGGTGTCATGAGACCAAAGACAGGACTTTTCTGGTTGGAAGTTGGGAAAATGATCGCATTGGAAGGGCAGCCAAGATTCAATCTCCTTCACAAATTAATATCATGTCCGATGTCCATCCCAGTCTCTAATGCTGATTCTGAACGAGGTGTTTTCCATAATGATGGAAGATCCACTCTGATCAAAGGTCAAATCTTGACCAGTCTTCCATTGTTGCCTTTATGGCCATGAAGTTCAACATTGATCATTGCTGTCTGGACATCAAACTCCCTCCTGAACTGCTCTCAGAGTGCAAGAAGGCTACAAAGAGTTATGTAGCTAGTCCACATTCTGACTCAGATGTTTCAGCTGGCCTTCTTCTTACTGCTTCTACTTCTACTTCATAAACTTCAATTTTATGTTCATGTTTCAAATAAGGACAAATTACATCATCAATTAGTGGGTGTGACATGCTAATAAGTGACGTGGTCGTAAAATCGCTCATGATAATTAAGGGCGTGGTCGAGGGGAAACGTGCACGCTATTTAGGGCGGGTGGTTAAAAATTCACGCAGTAAATGTCCCGGAATTAACTTATGGAAAGTTGGCAAGTATGTGCATGTATAGATTCATAGTTGTGGTTAACCTACAGCTTCCTGTGTTTATTATTATAATCTCAGCTATACTAGAGTGGTTAGAAGTAGAACTTGAGCAATGCTTCTTAGGCGGTACATCAACCTCAGACTCATTATCATCCTCAGAATCACTATATAGAGCTAGAAACTACCAAAAACTTGGATGCAGTCCTGAAATATGAACGAATATCCATTATTATGTTTTGTTTCTCTCTGCGCTTCAATTTATCCACTCAATAATATGATGATGTAAGTGTCTAGTATTGTTCCCTTCTATAAATAGATCACAGGGGACAGCATTTCTACACACCAGTTTACCTTTCTACAACCTTTGTATCAACTGTTAGTTTCACATTATAGTAGTCAAGTACACTGTAGATCCAGGCAGAAGCCAACCAAAAACAAAACAAAAAACAGGCGAGTCCACACTCACCAGGATTTCATCATTTATGGGAAGGGGAGGAGGAAGCCTCCCCCCCCCCCTATTTTCCTTAACAATTCTATAATAAAGCGCATTAATAAAGGAATACAAAGTAGTAAGAAATTCCGTCCCCCTCCTTCACAACCCAAATAAAACTCAGTCTGGCTGTGTAAACTTCCCTTTTAGAACTGACTACACTAGTACCCCCAGAATGCCTCAGAATCAATCTCAGAGCATTTATTTATTTTATTCTGGGGGAGCATAACTAGTTGTTATGTGCTATACACCTCCCTCGACATCAACGCTAAACTTTGGAGTTCACCTCCCAAAACTCAAAATCCTGCATGAAACCCTGCACACACACACACACATTCAAGCATCATACCCCGATCCCCCAGATGGTGTTTGTGAAACGTTGTCACATCTTTAACCATTATGCCCCCCCCCCCCCCCCCCCCGTCTTAAAATCCAGATTCCTTTGGACAATTTTACCCTGCCTATAACCACATTAATAAACACAGAGCATGTTCTAATCCTGTTTAGAAACTGTTCTTAAGCACCTAATAAACTACTCAAGGGGTGACAGGACCATGTAGTTACCACTTTATAGCTCCGTAGATTTCATGGTATAGACTTGATATATAGCTCAAAAGATAGGACTATCTGTGTGCTCCCTTTTGATACTAGAATATTTTTTATGTGTATAACGATAGCCAAGTTACTCGAGAGTGGGGGTACCTCAAAATCTGAATGCCTGATTTCTCTGAATAAATATCTCCAGATTGCAAAGTGTTAACGAATTCAAATTAGCACCTGTGGCTAGAGGAAGATATGCAATGAGTGTCGAAACGCTAATTACAATGAAAATGTTACACATACAAACGTTTAAGAAGAGAATGTCCAATAACAAAACATAGTTGATGCTTTTGATATTTAAAAATGCTAGCAATCACTTAATTAATCTACAAATCAGATAAATGACAAATTCCCCAGCCCAAATGTCCAAGAATAACACCCCCTTTACTGATACTCTAGATCTGCCCCTGCCCTCCAGGATAGCTATACTCCACTGAAAATTATAACTAGAGTACGGACCTTGAGTTGAAGATGTGATCTTTAGTAGAGTTACAGCCCAGATATACACAAGCCCACTTTCCTCCATTTCAATTGGCGAACGAAGAATTTTTACTGCGTACAGACTTCCAGATTAAATCCCTAGACATATGACCAATTTTCCCTGGACAATGAGTCATTTCCTGGACACCCCCCTCCCACAAACAGTGTACTGTATTATCTTTCCATTTGCAGATTCTTTTTATCTTCTTCTGAGGTGGTGATACAGCCATTTTAAGCAGCAACTAGCAAACTAAAACAGCTGGTGATCCATGCATGCTTTGACCACAGTATCATGGCATCAGTGGTATGCTCATTTTTACCACACAAAGGAAATGTGTATATTGGACCTTGATCATTAATGGGTGAGAATCCCTGGACAAATGTAGCAAATCCCTGGACCCCTGGACAGAATCTTGAAAGGCTAAATCCCTGGACAGTCCAGGGCATCCCTGGACGGTTGGGAGGTCTGTGATTAGCAGGAGGCAAACTTGCCATTTTAAATATCCACTTGTAAAATACGATCTGAGAAAAGGGCCCACTTCGCCCCAAAACTGATTAGGCACTAGGACCTGAAATTAGTAAGCTACCAAGGTTATAAATCATGATATTAATTCAGAGGTATCATGGGTCATTACTCTATCTTTCTGCAAAGTTTCAAGGCCATGAAGCGCTTCCTTCCATCCAAGCGAGCAGTTATTTATTTTTTTAATAGAGAAGTCACTCGAAGCACCGCGCAGAATTTTTATTTTTTTATTATTATTTTTTTAATTAATTCAATAGAACTTCTAATATGATGACAACTGAGATGTATTACGATAGACAAATTGACAATTTGGCAGTTTTAAAAGGGGATAACATTGTGGGTGGCGATGTGTTTCTTGGGCCACAAGGTCAATCGGGGTTGTATCATGAACAGCACGCTCTTGCGCCCCTGCATGTAAAAACAATTGTGCCTTTGCAATTGCCGTATAGGTTTGCACCGAACACGCCCCCTTTCCACACCGAGTTCGTCTTTTCGACATGGCTTCCAGGTTACCCAAGCTTCCCGATTATCCGACTCAACCAACTAACTTTAGTTTTCCTAAGCGATCTTTCTTTCGGCGGAACCAATATCTCTCACCGCTCCTTTCAGAGCGCTTGGTTCAACCAATGGAAATGGCTTCACTACGATCCTCAAGACTTGGCTTATTGTTTCACGTGTGTGCAAGCAATCCAAACAGGTAAGATACAGTGGGGCAGCTTCTGCTAGTAAGCCTAGCTGCCACTCATATCCTATATAGGTTTGGCACCAATGATCCCGGCCTGGGCTGAGGTGCAAGAAGATATCCGCCTCACGCCATTTTACAGTATTCACGACTGTCTGGACAGAGTGAAGGGCTATGTCCAGGACATGAATAATGGTCAGTGTATGATAGACTTTGCATCTTGGGCCCTATTTGTATGGGCTGAACTAAAGGGACACGCCCTGTGGTAAACTTATAAGGCTGCTAGCTGAATGCTAGGAGACCTCCAGGACTCCGCATGTTCATGTTTAGACACTTTACCACAACTGTACTGTATCACCAATCTGATGTCCTGTAAAGCAATAATAATGATAATAATAATAATAATATTTCCGTATTTTACAGCTAGTATATATTTTAGGCAAACTGAAGATGATCCAGGGAAACATGCAGGACTCAACCTTTTTGTCTGGGTTCAGTAACTGGAAGGATGGAACTCGATGCTTCAACAAACATGAGAGCACAAAAGCTCATAAAGCAGCTACCGATTTAGTGATCACTATGCCAGGTACGACTAGTGATGTTGGAAGTATGATATCTGCTCAACATGCTTTGCAAATAGCCATGAACAGACAGTACCTTATCAAGTAGCTCAGAATATTCAATTCCTAGCTAGGAATAGCTTTTCGTGGTGCTGGTGATGAAGTTGATGAAGTTGACAGTAACTTTATGCAATTAATGCGTGCATTGGACGATCCTGCAATATCGGCCATGTTAAGTAAGAAAACTGACTAGTCCCCAAATACAAAATGAAGTTATTAAAATAATGCATTACATATTCTTCGAGATATAGCCAGTTCTATCCAGCAAGCCAAGTATTTTGCCCTGATAGCTGATGAAGTGTCCGGATGCATCCAATAAGGAGCAATTCATTATTTGCTTTCAGTGCGTTGATGATGATTTTCAACCCCATGAAGACTTCTATGGCCTTGACCATGTTGAGTCCATAAAAGCAGATGTCTTGGTTGGTAGTTTGAAGGATGTGATGTGTCATATGAATCTTAGCATTCATAACTGTCGTGCATTGTGATGGTGCTGCAAACATGTGTGGTATAAGGGGTGTGACTTCTACTCAAATTTGTGGAGAAGAGTCACAAGCTATTTTTGTCCATTGCTATGGTTATGCTTTAAATTTAGCTGCTGGAGATACCATCAAGAATAATCAAATTCTGAGGAATACACTTTTGAAATATCTAAACTGCTTAAATACTCACCTCGGCGAGCAGGCTTGTTTAACAAGATTAAAGCAGGAATTAGTCCTGGAACAACTGGTTTTAGAACCCTGTGTCCCACTAGGTGGACAGTCAGGGCTTCCTCACTGAGCAGCATCATTTCCAATTATGATGTTGTGCAGGCAGTTTAGGAAGAAGCTCTTGATATAGCTAGGGATTTGGAAACCCGTGCTTGGTAAAATATAGCATGACCACTTTTCAATATTTGTTTGGTGTAGTGCTTGGTGAGTTAATCCTTAAACATGCAGTAAAACGTTACAAAAACCCTCTTTAAGTCCTCAGAAGGTCAAGAATTAGCCATGCTTACACACGGAAAACCTTGGAAAGTCTTCGAAGTGAGGACTCCTTTGACTTGTTTTGGTCGAAGGTTATTTCTTTACAAGAAAAATTGGAGGTTAGCGACCCTGTTCTACCCAGGAAGAGGAAAACTCCAGTTAAACTCGCACTGGCAGTGACGAAATGTATCATCCAACCGAACCTAGGATCTGTTTAGGCAGCATTACTTTGAATGTCTTGATTTCATTATAGCCTTCATAAAAGAACGTTTTGATCATCCTAGCTATCATACTCTGACTAAACTTGAGAACCTTCTTCTGAAATCTGCAAGTGGAGTGGACTATAGCGACGAGTTAAAGTTTGTCATGGAATTTTACCACGATGACTTCAATGAGTCTAGTCTAACTACCCATTTACAACTTTTAAGTATAGCAATGGGAACCACCAGAAGTGAGCATTCTCTCTCGGACATCATTAAGTACTTGAAGACTCTTTCTCCTGTCCAGCAAAGTTTCATGTCTGAGGTATGTACTTTAGTTAAATTGCTTGTAGTAACTCCTGCAACCAATGCCATGAGTGAAAGAAGTGCTTTAGGGTTGCGTCGAGTAAAGACCTACTTGCGTTCAACAATGAGCCTCAATAATTTAATGGTAATTCATGTACACAAGGAGAATACCGATGAACTGAACTTGAAATCATGCCTTAATGAGTTTGTTGCAGATAGTGAGCACAGAAGTGTTATCTTCAGACAATTTTAAATTTGAAACACCAATAATCTATCCTATTTTAATTATGTCATATAGTAACATTGTCATGTAATATAATGTAAGTGAAGTTCCTAAGAAAATTCTCCTCAATATGTAGAGTACTCTATAGGGCCCGAAACGAATCCACAAGTACAGCACTGGATGGAGACATTATAACAGTAAAACATACATTTATTAATATACACCATAATTATACGACTGTGTGGCAACCAGAACAGGTTTTCATACAGGGGGGTGGAGTCCTGCGATATCCCCCACCCCCAAAACAACAACAACTCAGATCCCACCCCCAAAAATATTAATAAAACACATCTCCCACCCCAAACTTATTCTGTAATATTTCCTTTAGCATAGCCAAGTTCAAATTCAAGCAATTTTGCCAGATTGTAAAAACTGGGAACCTCCCCCCAAATCCCCCTACACTTGAATACCCTGCACAGTCTGCCAATTAGGTGCACAGTCTGCCAATTAGGTACACATTTTCCCTTCCCTTCCCCCCCCCCCCCCCCCCCCCCCCTAACAAAAAGTTCTGTATGAATCCTGCTGTAGCTCTAAAAGGAGTGCTATTAGGTAGAGTATAAGTTGGGTGTGTTTAGTCCAGTAGCAAGTAAACCACTCCCATTGTGGGTGTGGCGTATTTGCCGTACAGGTTCAGATTTGCTTCCTACGGGCCTGCTTTGATGATAGAAAAGTGAAATTTGGTACACTGTTAGAATATACTTCATTTAAGATTTTGGGCTGTAGGGCCATCGCAAAATCGTCTGGTGACAAAAAATGGCCAACGTTTTTCAAAATGGCCGCCATCAGTTTCTTTGATGAAGTGTTTCAGGGGTAGAAAATTTTATAATGCTCATATTGATAGTGTATAATAACCCAACAATGCTACAATGCTAATATATACATAATGCTAAGCATAAGGGGGGGGGTGGTATCTACATTCCATAGGTTAGTCAGTGCAATGTCCACCACAGAAACAAAGAGCAGTACACTGCAGAGCAGCCTTCAGGCACTTGCACTGTCCTCTGCAGCCCTTCTTGCATATGAGTGCCCTACAAACTTGTGCGGCTTCTGGTAGGGTTGTCCGGCGCACTTCCCAGCCTCCTTCTTCTTTCTCCATCCCCATTCACTGGGAGACAGAAGCTCTGGAGCTGCTATCATCATCTGGGACCAGCAGTGACCAGCCTGATAGACTGCCCTCTTGATGTGCTGGATGAGTGCAGCCTGAGTAGGTGGGATACCTTCAATTGTTCTCCCGTTCTGTGTAAACAGCTATTTTCTTGCGTCATTCACACAATGCTGATTGCTGGTTCGATCGTATGGAAGGACCACAAATCTCTCCAGCATCTCCAACCATTTCTCTATACATTGTGGGATTGGCCTAGCAACCAAGGCACAGAATGCTGAAGTGACATCTCCATATGTATTCCAGGTGTCCCATGCAGTTCTCTTGCCTCTACCTCCAAAACTGGACACAGTGTCACAACCAGTGAAAGCATGGAACATAGGCAGGGTGTCAGGGAAATACTCTCATCTGACAGTGGCAGAACCAGCAGGTGGTGTTGACAGCAGAACATCACTATCTGTGGGATTAACAAAGGGAAATATACATGTGAAAGAACAAGCCTCTCATGTGAACGAACAAGCCACTGATGTGAGCAAACAACTCACATCAAGCCACAACCACACCACAGACAACAAGCAAGAACACTCACCAGACTGAGGAGCCTGTGGCATGGGGTGACCCAAGTGAAGATGATTGGTCCAATCCAGAGGTTGGCAAGGAGACCAGTGACCTCAAACTGAACTGATGGAAAGAGTATAAAAGGAGACTATGGATAAGATAAAAACACGCTATGGCCTATGCCCAAAAGAACTGATACCAGAAACTGTTGTAAGAACTTTGTAGATAGTGTTGATTGACACTGTGTATGTGTGATTCTCTATCTGTATTTAATATATAACATACTTGTTTCAAGTGGGTAGCCAGTATCTCGGGGAGAGATACTGAGTTTGGCTTGGGATAAGATTTCTAGCAGGTGGCTAGGAATAGGTCCCAGGCGTCGGACGAAAGTGTGGATCTGACTGAACAGTTAAAGTGTCTGTTTCAGCAGAAGGATGACTTTCCGTCACATTGGTGGCAGCGGTGGGATCTCTAGAGAAGGATCAGAAGAGAAGGATCTCTAGAGAAGGATCAGAAGAGAAGGATCTCTAGAGAAGGATCAGAAGAGAAGGATCTCTAGAGAAGGATCAGAAGAGAAGGATCTCTAGACAAGGATCAGAAGAGAAGGATCTCTAGAGAAGGATCTCTAGGGAAGGATTTCTAGAGAAGGATATCCCGGAGTCAAATAGCTAAGGACTCGAGGTAGAGTTGAGAAAGCTGACGGATTACATAGGGGAAAGTGTTCTCTTGTGTTGGGGGTAATTACTACAACCCGAGGTGAGAGGTTGAAGTAGTTGTATCTTTTGGAGGATTGATTGTCAAGGACATTTTGAGTGTTTTATTAGTCCCTCGGGACAGGTGCATATCTCTTTTACTTATCAGTTTAGTAGTTTTGGTGCTACTAATATCCTTATAATATTCGTATTGTGCATATTTTTGGTGGTTTTTGTGCCACTAACGGGTTTTTTCTTCAGCTCTCTCATCTCTTTGGAAGATATGTTGTATCCAGGTGAGGACCGGCAGACAAGAAGCCAGACAGCAATGAGCTTTGCTAAGCCAAGGGAAATCCGCGATAGCGAGATAGAAGGCCCTCCTGAAGATTTATCTGTTGTAACGCCGCTTCCCTCTGAAGAAGGAGGATTTGCAGGAACGCAAATGATGACAACATGGCTTCGAGCGGATGAAGCCAGGGCACAGAGAGAGGAGGAGAGGATGCAGCGCGATGAACAGAATCGGCGTGAAGACCGCGATCGACAAGAACAGCGGGAACGAGAGGAAAGAGACAGGCAATGCCGCGATGAACAGAATCGGCGCGAAGACCGCAATCGACAAGAATGGCGGGAACGAGAGGAAAGGGACAGGCAATGCAATCAAGAAGAGCGATGGGCAGCGTTGGTGGAGATGATGCGAAGGTCACCTGTCGAGGCAGCAAGATCACCTCCACCGTGTCTACCCCAATTGTCATTACAAAAATTTGACGAGACAAGGGATGACATGGGAGCGTTTCTGGACACATTTGAAGTGACAGCCAGGACAAATAGATGGCAGGAAAATCTCTGGGCAACCTATCTACGGAGTGCATTGTCAGGCCAGGGAATGGTTGCCATTTCTTCACTCACTACCGAAGTCCAGACATCCTACGAGGTCGTGAAGCAGACTCTGCTGTCTGTGTACCAGGTCACTGAGGAAGCATATAGGAAAAAATTATTTGATACGCCGTTCGACTCCGCTAACTCAGATGCGTGGTTCTGCAGCCGCAGCCAGACTTTTGACCGTTGGTTGCAAACCAGTAAGAAAAATATTCATGATTCTATTTTATTCGAACTTACCTTGCAGAAATTACCTCGGTGGCTAGAGGTGAAAATGCGCCAGCAAAACCCTCCCACATATAAAGATCTCCAGGAGATGGTGGCTAGGCATATCAACACATCGGGCCCCGAGCGCAGACCTGAACAAAAAGGGCAACAGCGAAGTCCACCCCGAGACATCAGACAATTCCGAGAAACCACTGGGAGACACCCTACGAGTAGATGGGGGGAAGAAAGTAGATATGGCAGTGGGAGTAAGCAGTCACCTAACATCTGACATGCTCTTAGGCCATGAAATTCCCTTTTTTCACCGTTACCTCAGACAAGCACTCGAAGAAGAGACCCAGAAAGAAGAGCAACCATCTTCACTCACTTTCACGACCACTGAGCAGAGCATGGTGACGACCAGAGCCCAGGAGAAGGCTCAGAAGCAGCAGGAGTGTGCTGAAGCTTTCCAACAAGAGCTGGAGGAAGCTGTCGTGCGTCCAGTGGTACTCAGTGACAGTGAATGTGAGGTGGAGGAGGAGGAGGATGAACAGGAGCTAGATCCAGTCATAGTGGATGGGGCGAGGGATGAATTCAGCCCAGCTGACACTCTCTCTTTGGAACTGCCAAGCGACACTAGAACTGATGATCACCCTACACCAGAGGAGGAGATTCAAGCTGATAGCATCTCTTCAGAACAGCTGAAACAAGAACAGTGTACTGACCCAACTCTAGAGCGAGTGCGGGAGAAGGCAAACATAGGAAAGGATCTCCTGGTACTACCTGAGATGGCCAGAGAGAACGAGGAGAGAGCAAAGACAGTGCAAAAGGCCCAGCATGATAGAAAGGCGACAGCCCAGACATTCGAGGTGGGAGATTTTGTTTTAGTCTACAGACCCACTGTTAAGAATAAGATCCTTAATGAATGGCAAGGTCCCTTTATGATTAGTGAAAAGGTCACTAAAGTTACTTATAGAGTGGACACAGGTGCATGTGGGAAGAGAGATAAGACTTACCACATCAATGCCATAAAGAGGTGGTCTTCCCCAGCCCCCGCAGTGTTTGTGGCAGATGAGCAAGAGATGGACAGCATGCCTAACCCTGAGCTAGACCCAAAACCCAAACTACTCTCACTAGAGCAGAGTAGACAGTTAGCTCAGCTGAAGGAGAAGTTTTGTGAGGTGATACAAGATGTGCCAGGTCTGACCTCATTAGTGGAGCATGAGATCAGAATGGGAAATGCACCACCTGTTAGGTTGCCTCCTTACCGATTAGCACACAAGGCTCAAGAGTTTTTAAGGGATGAAATACAAACCCTACTCTCCCAGGCTATCATAGAGCCTTCGAAGAGCCCTTGGGCAGCCCCCATAGTGTTGGTCCCCAAAAATGATGGAGGTACCCGGATGTGCGTGGACTACCGTAAGCTAAATGCGGTAACCACAGGAGACCCCTATCCCATACCTCATATAGAGAGAGGACTTGATAAATGAAATTGGCAAAGCTAAGTTCATCACAACATTGGATCTTACCAAAGGCTACCATCAAGTACCTGTAAACAAAAGTAGCCGAGAAAAGACGGCGTTTATCACACCATATGGTAAATATCAGCTTAGAACCATGCCCTTTGGGTTGGTGTCCACCCCTAGTACCTTCCAAAGGCTGATGGATCACATATTACATGACATCCATACCTTTGCCACAGCTTACCTGGACGATATCTTGATCAGAAGTGATACCTGGCCAGAACATCTCGACCACTTGGACGAGGTATTCAGAAGACTTCAGAAGGCAGGTTTACATGTAAAGGAATCGAAGTGTGACTTTGCAGTCAATGAATGTGAATATCTGGGGTACATGGTTGGGAATGGACAGCTTAAACCAGTAGAGGGGAAAGTACGAGCAGTCAAGGAATATGCTAGACCTAGTAATAAGAAACAAGTACGTGCTTTCCTGGGTCTTTGCGGGTATTACCATCGGTTTATACCCTCATTCTCTACTATAACTACCCCCCTGACTAATTTAACCCGTAAAAACAAAGAAAACATTGTTAAATGGTCAGAGGAATGTGAACAAGCCTTTACCCTTTTAAAGGAAGCCCTAGTGAGTAAACCAGTATTAGTAACCCCTGACTGGTCTAGTGAGTTTATTTTGCAAACTGATGCCTCTGCCTCAGGCCTAGGCTACGTGTTAAGCCAAATAGACAGTGATGGAGCCGAGCATCCGGTGGCTGACGGGTCAAACAAACTGTTACCCAGAGAGACCAATTACTCCGCTATAGAGCGTGAGGCACTAGCCATAGTGCAGGGTATTCACCACTTCAGAACCTATCTGCAGGGTACGAAGTTCACGGTCGAGACGGACCACAACCCACTCACCCGACTTGGACATCTAAGAGACTCGCACGGGAGATTAGCAAGATGGGCTCTGGCTCTACAACAGTACGAATTCGCCGTTAAGCATCGAGCCGGAACCGCCAATGCTAATGCGGATGGATTGAGTCGCGACGGGTCGCGAGGAAAGGAAAGGGGAGTGTCAGGGAAATACTCTCACCTGACAGTGGCAGAACCAGCAGGTGGTGTTGACAGCAGAACATCACTATCTGTGGGATTAACAAAGGGAAATATACTTGTGAAAGAACAAGCCTCTCATGTGAACGAACAAGCCACTGATGTGAGCAAACAAGCCACAACCACACCACAGACAACAAGCAAGAACATTCACCTGACTGAGGAGCCTGTGGCATGGGCATGGGGTGACCCAAGTGAAGATGATTGGTCCAATCCAGAGGTTGGCAAGGAGACCAGTGACCTCAAACTGAACTGATAGAAAGAGTATAAAAGGAGACTATGGATAAGATAAAAACACGCTATGGCCTATGCCCAAAAGAACTGATACCAGAAACTGTTGTAAGAACTTTGTAGATAGTGTTGATTGACACTGTGTATGTGATTCTCTATCTGTATTTAATATATAACATACTTGTTTCAAGTGGGTAGCCAGTATCTCGGGGAGAGATACTGAGTTTGGCTTGGGATAAGATTTCTAGCAGGTGGCTAGGAATAGGTCCCAGGCGGCGGACGAAAGTGTGGATCTGACTGAACAGTTAAAGTGTCTGTTTCAGCAGAAGGACGACTATCCGTCACACAGGGCAATACACCGATCTGGACCCATTGCTCCAGCTATCTCATGAGCAGCAATGAATCGAAAGCTCTTCCCCGTACCAAATGCAATCCACAGTTCAGAGATACTGAGACGCTAGGCTGATGTTATAGCCAGAACTACAACATCTGTGTCAACTGTACGTATTGACACTTTCTTGTACCCTTGTTGTACACCATGATCCAAGTGAGGTAGCATGCGGGTATCAGCCTCTTCATGGGTACACGGAGGCAGACCTGAGACATTTTGAAGGTTAATGCAAAACACATCGGTATGGTGAGTGGTGATGACTTGTTTGTTGGTGTCGAAGACCACTGTATTCTTCACCAGAAAGGAGAATAACTCAGACTTTTTGTCATCAATTCGGAGTAACTCCTGCCAGTTTCCAGGAATTGTACTTGATGGCTCTACATGTCTCCTAACCCCCTTCCCTCTCTTGCTGCGAGTCTCAGCCTTCAAGCTTTCAGGCATGTACACATCCCAGATGACATCTAATCTCAGTACAAGCTGTAGCTGTGAAGTTACATATGGCATGAAGACATCAGCAGCAAATCCTGAAATGTCTTGGCAGTCTGGTCAGAGCATGTTGATGATAGCAACACCATCAAGTATAGTGACCTCCACTGTTGGACTGGAGGTACTCTCTGGTGTAGCTACTTCTTGCAAGCAGTGCAGCAGATCTGATTTTGTTCCAGTTTTCAAGGTACCTAAATGTGAAAGTGATGGTAGATAGGCTGGTTTTTGTGCTTGAAGAACTCACCCAAATGTCCATTGCATACTTGGGAGGCTACGTACAGCCTAGATAAGAGTGAGCAGTCACTCTTCATGGATAACAGCTGTTGTTGCTTGCTTGACTTTTCTCTGGCTGGGGGCAGACTGAAGAGATGCAGGTTATTCCGCTTGACAGGATCTACAATGGGTATTGTCAATTGACATACGTCTCATATTGTCTCAGCCCCAGTTTCTCAATCTGGCTTACTGTACTGCTACAGCCACATCTGCAATGTTTCTGCTGTCCAATACGAGAAGATGGCTGCTGTTTTCATTGAAAGGGTTTTCCATCTCTTCTATGGTTCCAGTTAGTGATTTTACATTTCGTGAAAATGCCAACTGTGCGCATGCTTCTTTTGCTCATGGTGACGTCCTGTCTCTTCTCAGTTAAACCCTTGAATTCACCAATTAAACATGCCATCTCAGGACCAGATACCATCCAGTGGCGCAGAGCTACTGGGTTCTTTGTTAATACAGCACCACCATCACCTTTCACAGAGGCATTATTCTGCTCATGAGCATGGTAGCAGAGAATAGATGTCTTGATTTCTTCATGACAAACTTCCCCTTCTAGAACTGGGCATAAACATGAGGATGGCAGTCTTTCAGTGAAACCAAGTGGACAGGTATCCAACCTAGCATAGTGAGTATGATCCAAAGTAAAGAACCAAGGAACAATTTTGGTTACGGCATCTATATATAGCTGAAAGTCTCCCTCTCTTATTGCTCTCACAAACATCATCACATAAAGCTCTAACTGCAGGATGATTGACCAGAAGTGGAAGTGGGACACACATCAGCCCGTTTAACATGCCAGTCTTCCAGTGACATCACATTACCTTCATCCAAGTCTTTACAACTCTGTGTAGGCCTTCTCTAGTAGTAGGTACAGACTACTGGCAGTGACTTGATGAGCCATTCGAGTGCGTGTCACATGAGATGCTTTCAAAAATGATTCTGCTGTTCCAGATGTTGCAAAACCTGCCTGAACCATCCGCCACCCACTGCCTTCCAGAAGATCTCCAAGAATTTTGAGATCTGCCATCTCAATGTGCAGCCACCAAACATAACAATGAAGTGGTCCTCTCCATAAGTTGCTGGCCAGTTCCACTGGATTTGCTTTGCAACTGTGTAGAGTGGCTGATCGCATGTGATAATAGGGACCTGGTCATGATTTAGGACTTCAACTGCTGTCTTCACTATATTCATGGAATGTCAAATCATGGCCACTGACTTAGCTTGATCATGGAAAAGAGGAAACATGGAAGTGCGCGCCACATCACTCTCTTCTGGTGGTGTTGCTTGATTAGCATGGTATGCAGCCCAAGAGATTGCTTCACTCCCATCTAGGGTGTCTGTGTCCAACTCCTGCCTCAAATGCTCCAACCAGCTATGAAATACAATATAGACTATGATCAATTTTTTTATCTACCTGAATTTGCAGTATTTATTATGCTCAAAACTTACCCATATTCCAGTTTGTGGTATTAGCAGACAGTCTGCTTTGTTTGGATCTCCTTGCTTTGGCACAGGGATATCCTGTTTGATGAGAGCAGGAGGAGGAATACTAGTGTAACTCTCAGGCAGGGATGCCATCGCATCCTCTTTGTATATACTACCATCATTCATGGTGATAGCAACCTGAGGGACTCCACTGTACAATTAGAGTCTGGCTGTTGAAAGAGAGAGATCCCAGTACCATGAAATGAATCATGCGCACTTAGTTGAGCAGGGACTGTGATCAATGTTGTCAACTGCTGCAGTAGTGAACAGACCACCTCTGAGCTGAGGAGGACAGACAACTCTCTCCATTCTGTAGCGGTAACAGATTTTATTGCCTAACTCAGTTGAAATATCCAACACACGATTGTATGAAATACTTAGTCCTAGCTCATAGAGATTATCCACCAGTTTCCACTTGTGGATTTTAGTGTGGACCGTCAAACCTAGATAGATAGGGAGAGGTGTTTCTCTATCTAGTCTATGCTTGGTTACACTTGTAGTGGGGGGCGAGGTCGTACCAAACTGTTGTGCATCAGGAGCTGCGAAATGGTGAGAACTGGTTGAATCATTGCCGATGAACTTGATTGGAGCTTGATTGTTTGGTCCATTCAAAACCATAGCAACTAGTTCTAAGAGAAAAGCTGGCACAAAATCTACCAGACACTTGCTTTCAAATGAACCACTAAAATGATTTTTCAATTTAAACATATCTCTTCTCACTATTTTCTCTGTCCTGGCAAGATGAACAGCATCATTGTCGGCATCATGCTCACATGCATGTGTGATGCAGATCCAACATCTTCATTGAAAATGAGGGCCACATCTCGGCCTTGCTTGTGAGCTTCCAAGTCTAGAAAGTAACCCAATATCCTGTCTTTGAGTTTGGTGGAGTGGATGCATCCCACCACATCTGTTCAAAGTTGTTTCAATCTTGTGCTGTATAGATTGACCAGGTCAGCAAGTTTGAAAATGGGTGCAACTGAATTATCCATCCTGGCATCTTCAATATAGATTACCAATTCAGCAAATACAATGCCATGATTTACCATGTCCACATTAGACTCTTCGGACGCTTTTCTTTCTCTAGCTCTGTTATACAAATTGGCAAGGCACTGCACATGGTACTGGGCATCTTGTGCAATTAGATCCCCAGCACTCAATTTAGCAAGTAGATATTTATCTTGCAATTTGGGGGCACATTGTCGGACATGGATGTCAACTGCGAATGTTGATGCTTTGCACAAGACCCACCAGTTGGTGCTGCTTTGTTACAGAAGAAGCATGTTTCAAGGGAAGTACTTGCCTCTACCAATCTCTGCCGGGTAAACTTCTTGGAAGGACCCTACAGCATCCTCTATGGGTCTCTTTCTCTTCTCTACACGCTGTAATTTTGTCTTGTTATACTGAAGCCTACATGAATCATGCCACTTGGCTTTGTGATGTTGCAGAGTTGCCTCAATGCCCTCACCATCATCAAGACGTGACAGATTTATTGTTCTTGGTAAACAGTCAATTTTATTGAAAGCAACAAGAAGGTCAGCTATGGTGGCATAGCCTGTTCCCTGCATACCATGTCTGGACTCAGCTGGAGGGTGAAACACCGCTGATGTGTGGCACAGAACACACTTACTCCAATCGGTTGTTGGTGCATGTGGTTCTGGCCCCAGCTGTAGAGGATCCAATACCTTGTATATTTTGGCCATTTTCTCACTGCTACACAGAAACCCCAGATTAATCAGATGACCTATATCATACAATACAGCTATAAGTAAGAAGCCAAATTCTGAAATTCAACTTACTCCAATCTTGCTTCTTCTCTCTTCATGTAAGCAAATCTCCTTCTCTCTTCATGTACTGTAAGCAGCTGCTTACAGTACATGAATTAATTCTTGGTAGCTGTAATTGTTTTGTGCATGAATGATGATTATTTTTAGCCTATATCCATTGTATGATGGGTATAATGGGAATGGGTGTGGCTAACTTACCTCACCCATAACGACCCCAGATTCACCCATATTTCACACCTCTATATTTCATTCCTGAAGCACTATATTTACTATTTACTAATTTGATCCACAAACAAGACTTAGTTAAAATTTAAAGAGTTCTTTGGCGGCCATTTTGAAAAACAGGTGACATTCTTATCACATGGTGAATGTTCGATGGCCCTATAGCCAAAAATCTTTGCAAGTACACATGCTGTGCCAAATTTCATGCTTATATCACCAAAGGCACAATTCTTCCAAATATTTCCCCTTAGCAGCAGTACTTAGCTAACCCTCTCACTGGTAACTTTACAGAGGTGATAGCTAATGAGTGGATGAATATTGTAACAAAATTTGGTGGCCTAGCAATAAACCACAACATCGTGAATCTCAGGATTTATAAGAAACCGGAACTGTTTCTAGCTTTCATTATTATGTCCACTAAGAATGTTCAACAGTTTACTATTGCTCATTGAGTGACAGGTTAGTAACTGACAGTTTACTATTGCTCATTGAGTGACAGGTTAGTAACTGACAATCGAAGAATATATTTTTGGCAAACATATAATTATGAATATCATTATATGAAGCTGGCAACAACCACATAACTGTGAACATGGAGCTGAATAGGAAGGGGTACTTGCATCACTGACTCATTAGAGTCAGAAGGAGAGATGTTTGAAGGACCTAAATATATCAGAATAAATCTTATTATACCCTTACATTACTAGATTATGTTACATGCATACCAGCAAGAGAGGTAGCAGCAGGTGGGCAAGGGGTAGGGCTACCAATGACAGATCTTGTCGGAGCTGCTAGCTCATTCACATCAACCTCGTGGCTTCCCAAGTAAGCAGGGGTATTTTCTTTATCTTCTCAAGAGTTATCACTCTTGGAGAGGCCAAAATCATCATAAAAAAGCTGACCGATAACTTCATCTTGAACCGACATCTATATTCCAAAACCGGAAGTGAAGTTTGACATCACGTTTTTCATGGTTACCGACGCTATACATACTTTATATTTTAAACGATCATAGAGCAAAGCTTTAGCTATACGAAAATATGTTTATTTTTATTTTTTAGTGAATGGTTAATTTTTTATTATTATTTTAGTAGCGGTAATACCATTTCGCGCCTACAGGCGCTTATGCCGGTGAGACGGTTAAAGTGAAAAGGACAGCCTACATCGTGAAAATACGGCACATGAATTTCCTTTCCGCATGGTGATTGAAAAGTGACGTCGTCATGCATGATGCGGGTTAAACACACATAGAAAATTTCAATATGTGTTTTCTCGTTTGAGGGTGTTTTGAAGAATGGAAGCAAAACTGTTTGAATGGAATTAGATCAAGGCACAATTCCAGTACCATTGCACTTAGCACTTTAACCTTATGCCAATAACGCAGTTTTTTTGTTTTGGGCCCTTTTCTCAGATCGTATCACATTACTAAACGTACCCAATGTGAATACTCCTAAGCCATTGCTGGGAGACAGATATCTAAAAGGTGCAGCAGATAGTACATCCATTTACTTAAAGTGCTGATCTAGCAAACTATCATACTATCTATCAGAAATAATATGCTGATATTTCAATTTTCAGGTCAGTCACACAGAGAAAGACCCACCTGACACACTGAACTGTAGGTGATGTGTCACGCACCAATACCTACAACTCAGAGTGGCTATGCAAGCTTGCAGAAGCTCACCCCCCCTTCCTCTGACCTACAATACTGGATTGTGACTTTGATTGTGGTACTAGTATCCAGGAAGCCACCTGAATATGGCCATGAATATTGCAGAGAGAAATCTGCCAAGGAAGAGGCAGTGCACAGCAAACCTTAGTGTGGTGTCAACTCTTAGCCTACATCTCAACAAGCCACTTCTTGACCATACTGAGAAGCAAAGCACGGTCATTCTTCCACCAGTCCAACCATCCACATGCTGTGGACCAGGACCAATGACAACCAGAAAAGATGTGCATTTTCATGGAATCTTCACAGATTGAGGCAGATTGTTTTGTGACTGGTGCGACCCAGACTTTACTGAGGGTAAAAGGCGAATGCCTACCATGCAAACAGCTTGTCAGCTGCAAAGACTTTCTCGTAACTCTCCAATCTGGAGCATGGTTGGAGGACACCCACATTAATGAAGTACAGGCCCTACTTCATAGCCACCACATATAACTCCTGGCAACAACTTTCATCTTGCAAATCCCAGGATGATCACGATGGAGTACATCCAATAATTTCATATGCAGCTTTGATGGTACAATAACATGTACACCGCTGAGGAGGCAACCATCCTCCAGTGTCAACACCTGATTACGAGACCTAAATGGTCCTAAAACCTTGTCAGATGAGTTAGGCTATCCATACTATAGGAATACACCTTGTTCAGAACAATGTCTTTTCTGGTAACAGCTTTAAGCTCCCTAGC
The DNA here is from genome assembly GCA_028752905.1 of Cladorhizidae sp. MBARI D1340-BT2. Lineage (NCBI taxonomy): Eukaryota > Metazoa > Porifera > Demospongiae > Poecilosclerida > Cladorhizidae > Cladorhizidae sp. MBARI D1340-BT2. The sequence continues at coordinate 10,834,432 of JAQNBH010000008.1, read as the reverse complement.
CAGACTGTTCATTTGTGAAATGTTGAAGACGCTACAGTCTGTAAGTTTAGTAAATGTGTTGATAAGAGGTAGACATGATAAGCCATCAGTATTGGTAGGCTATCCGTACTATAAGAATACACCTTGTTCAGAACAATGTATTTTCTGGTAGCAGCTTTAAGTTCCCTAGCTATCATGGACAGACTGTTCATTTATGAAATGTTGAAGACGCTACAGTCTGTAAGTTTAGTAAATGTGTTAGTAAGAGGTAGACATGATAAGCCCTCAGTATTGGTAGGCTGTCTGTACTATAAGAATACACCTTGTTCAGAACAATGTCTTTTCTGGTAGCAGCTTTACTATCATGGGCAGACTATTCATTTGTGAAATGTTGAAGACGCTACTACGGTGTGTAGTAGAGTTTAGTAAATATGTTGGTAAGAAGTAGAATGATAAGCCATCAGTATTGGCATGGGCCTTTTTACCACTAAATTCAATTTGATATGTGCTGATAGCAACATTACCTATCTCTGCAACAGCCATAGGTGGTATTCCCATCTTACAGCCATACAAATAGATGTGGAATTTCTTGAGCCCCAAAATTAGTGACAGTGTTTCTTTTTTAACCTGTGCGTAATTACACTCACTGACAGAGAGAGTTGTTGATGCAAATGCAATTGGTCACTCAGAACCAGAACCATCAGGCATAAGATGCGACGAATTGCTCCCACCCCATGAGCAGAAGTATCGCCAGCCATCCTGAGAGGGAGTAATGGGTTATAGTGAAGAAGAACCTGCAATGACGCTAAAGAGAAGTTGGCTAATTGGAAACTGTGAAAACGGTCATCTGACCATCTCCACCTGCAGTGTCTTATAAGAAACTGGTTAAGTGGATTCAGAACAGTGGATAAGAATCACCCCATAATAATAATTCAGAAGACCCAAAAGCCAATATGGCCTGGAGTTTTGCATTTGTGGTTGCAGTCCATCAGAATACATGCAGTGCCCCAAATACTCAATGCTAGCACACATTAACGTGCACTTGTCTTTCCTAACTCGAACTCCATGTTCCTTGCGTGAATTTAATACCTGTTCGAGGGTTTCAAGATCCTCAGCTTCAGTGGTACCTGTTACTAGAATATCATCTAAATAGCATATGACTCGTGGTATTCCATGCCATCCATCACTTGTTGAAAAATAACAGGAGCTGAAGCAATGCCAAAAGGGAGCCAACTGTAGCAGTACAAACCATGATGTGTGTTTATAGCCACAAATTTGAAAAACTTGTCAGCTAACAGAAGCTGATTATATGCTTGTGTTAGATCTAGAGTAGTAAATTTCCTCCCATTAGCCAATGTGGCAAGAAGGTTTCCAGGCTTAGGAAGGGAATACTGCTCAACATCCATAGCTGGATTCACTGTAACCTTATAATCACCACACAATCAAACTTAGCCATCTTTCTTTGGAACAGCACTATCGGGGCTGCCCATTCACTATAAGGTATCTTTTCTACTACCCCAGCTCTCTATAGCCTGTCTAGTTCACGTTCTTTCATAGCAAAGGGAATGGACCTCGGTCTGAAAAGCTTGGGTTTGGCACCCGCCTTAATACTCAGCTTAGCGTGATACAGTATAATGGTACTTAATAGATGTCCTGATGCTGCTGCAGGAGTTCCTTCAGGCTCCTTCAGGCTTCTTGCTCCCTTCTGCTATTCGGATGCTTCTCCAGTCCAGGTTCATAAATTTCAACCAGTCACGTCTAGCAATGATGGTCGACTTCAGTCACCACTAATGTCAGATGATCAAAATTCTGTTCTTTATATCAGGTATTTCTCCCTTGACTGTCATGGGTTCAACAGTATAAGTTCTTAGCAATAAAGTCGACTTCTTGACCTTGTTGAATGTAAACATTTCCACTCTAATATAACTGAGGCAGCAGCTCCTGTGTCCACTTCCATAACTAGTGGCTTTTCATTGATCAACAGGGTGACACAGATTGGCTTAGTGGAGTGCTTATACTAGTGGTAAAGACAGGCATGTCATTTTCACCTGGGTCCTTCACTGACAATTGCTCTGTTGCTACCCAATAATTCTTTTTATGATTCTTTCTCAGAAAAGGCTACCTCTCGTCCTGAAATTATTGAACTGACTGCTTGGACTGACAGGCAGGTGCAATATGTCCTATCTGTCCATGATGGTAACACTGAGCTTCCTTAAATCGGCAATCACTTGCCTCAGGACCCTTCCAAGAATATTGATAGCACCTATTTGGAGGTTGCTTAATCCCTAGGACTGGTGCACAGCCACCAGACTTCATAACCAGCAAATTACTCTTAGCTCGTTCCAGTCTGAATTTTCTCCAAAGCTGTTGTCATTGTGTGATTGGTCTCTCAAAGCTGTTTCTTCTGAATTTGACCTCTCTTCACGCCACGTACAAGGCGGTCATATAATTCCTCGTCCATGGAAGTACTAAAATCACATTTTTATTGGCAACCTTCGAAGATCAGCTGCAAATTCAGCAATGGAATCGTCGCCACGCTGCTTATTAGAAACGAAACCTTTCCACTATCAGCAGCAGTTTAGGGTTCATAATGGGCCTTTAGAATAGCAACCAAATCATTGTCCCTTGGTGGAGTCAGTGAGCAAAGACTGCGAAGTAACGAGTAACCTATAGCTGTCAGCATTGTGGGTACACGCTTATCGTTGGGAACGTTGTTCACCTCGAAGAACATTAGCAGTCACTCCAAATATGCCACAATGTTTGCAACCTCTGGTCTGAGCTCTTGCATGCATCCAAGGATAGGAGAAGCCATAATTCCATCTCGTCATCAATTGTGATATATTTGGAGCACTCGCAAGGCACCCAAAAGTATAAGTATACTACTAACAATCTCATTTGTTCACAAGAAAGCACAAGACAACTGCATCATATGTTTAGTTACTGGAGGGGGCCCTCCTACAAAGGGAGGCCTGAACCTAACACAGGCCAAGACTACACACAGTTATTACAATGTCAAATTTCAATATATCAAGTGAAGGAGCCCCAGTACAAGTCCGATGAATGGGGTAATGGGCTACTGCCATCGTAACTGCTCTGCTTGTCATCTTATCTAGTACTGATGTGTTTGTAGAGACACACAAGTCAAAATCGTGAAGAAAATCAACAAAACACATAAGATCACAAATGTATTGCTTTCGAACAACAAAAAGTTTGCTAGTGAGGCTTCTTGTTACTCTATTACAAAAACACCACATTACTGAATTGGTGATATTTACAGAGGACAGCATTGTTTTCAACTGGTACTGACCTTTTTTTAATTATGGGTAACTCACTTTGTCCCTGTTATTAAAATATATTTTTGTTGTAATATTCATTCATTGTTTTCCTGAGCAGTTATTGTAAAAAATTTTAGTGAAGGCCTATATTTAGTCTCGATAGAACTATTAGTGGATACTTTCCTATAAAAAGGGGTTTGGAATAGTAATATTTTGGGGCAGTAAGTAAACATATTCCTTTTCTCAGAATTTTAACTTTTCCCAGCGCAATTTTGCACATTATACTATATTAGACAGGGCCCAGCCAAGGAAAAACTGCCATTTTTTCCTGTCAAGGTTTTCTCAGTGGTTCCATCATCTTGAACATATACCCTTTGATATTAACTTGGGGGCCAACCTGAATTTTGCCTCAAATTCAAGATGGCCGCAAAATCCAAAATGGCCACCAAAATTACATTACTAAGGTATTCATTTAATTTTTTGTGGGTTTACATGGCACTGGAAGCCAATTTTTAGGTCTATAATACTTATTTGAGCTTTGTTATCATGAAATATGCTAATTTTGCCCAAAACAGGCCGAGAAACCATAACAACATGTCTGGAAATCCATTCACCAACGATAGAAACAAGAAATCCAGAGATACTGTTCATTCAAAAGTATCCAAATCACTGTCTGTCTGTGAGTCAGATGAGTGGACTGCTCCAATACTACTGCCAGAAGAGGTAGACCAGCTCATCAACAATGTTACTTTCATCCTCTCCTGAGCTGTCAGCTCCTTTGTCCTCACTATGGCTGTGTCAATTTTCTCTTCTTCTTTGGAAGTTGTTCCATGCCCCTCATATCTTCAATATCTGCCATATAATTGATGTCACCTGTATGATCAGAATGCTTTATCAAATAGATAGGCTGTGAATTGTATTACTTATAAACAACAAGTCTGATACAGCAAATGCACAATATTATGTAACTCTGCTATATGATTTACCTGCTGTTAACCTTGTTCTTCTGCTCGTTACTGTGAGGCTGGGTGGGAATTGCGGGCAGGCGAACCTATATTGGCCTAATACCATCTTCCGTATCTTCCCAACACCTGAAGGTTACTCAATATCTTGCTTCAGACATTGTTACCAAATCAAAGCTTGTAAATCACTTCTCTTGAAGTGTTCATTGGTGCTATTCTCATCTGGCAAGATACTTGAACTGGATTTAACTTTCTGCTTGTCGTACACTCTGATCCTTGTTCTCACAACTCTTCATGTTCACTTCCAGCATACATACAAGTTCTGAAGAAACTCTTAGCATCAGTGACGTCTTCGACTGAAGTGAGTGATGTGCCGAGATGCGAGAGGAGATGGTATGTTCCCAGTTTCTCCATCTTCTTCAGTGGTTTTACTTTACCAACACCGAATGGATAAGAGGTTGTATCCCACCCAGTGATGCTGTGATAGGCAGAAAGAACTTGACACATCTTTTCACCAAATCGGTCATTTAGAGCTTTCACACTAACACACCTCTCATAGTCAATCTTCATCAGCCAGTCTTGTAATGGTTTACTGACAGAATAGGCATAGGTCAGGAGAATCAAGACATCTGTATCTGAAGCCCTGACAATTACGGGATCTTTTGACTTTAAGGCCTGGAGGATGAGGCTGGTGTCAGCTTCGTGGTGGTTGCAGGAGTCAAGCATCTCGATCTTTAGCTGCGTTATTAACCAGTTGTTCTCTTCCTCTGCTAATGTCAGTGGAACTTTCAGCTTGGATCTCACACAGCATCAGTCTTGTAGTAATCGACCAGAAATCGAATGAGCTCTGTCTTGTTTGCTTAGTTTCTCAGAAATGAATAATGAATCCCAATCTTTCCCCTTAGGCATACTCTGTTCAGAGCTTGGGATGTGACTTCTTCTTCCAGGTGTACCACGCCGACGTTGAGTGAGTTCCTTTGTTGTGGCTGTACTGATTCATACAAATATGATTCCGAACTGCTGAGGTTTGGAGTCACATGCTGGCAAGCAAAATTTTAACAGGGCTTCTGCATATTCTCTCCAAATTTGCTGAGCAGTCAGTATCAGATTTCACAGCAGCCATTCTATCAATAAGTCAATTTCCCCCAAGTTGTGGTTTCTTAAGCACTTATTTAGACTCTTCTATAAGGTAGTTTCTCAATGCTGCCTTTGATCAAATCTCTCTCTGGTGTGGCTAGAGCTAGTGGAACAGTAGTCAAGGGATATGAATGTACCTCATCTGGAGATGTTGCTTTTCCTACCAGTAAACCGAAGGCCTGTCCGTCTTCTTTGAGGATATTAACAACTTTTAGGTCTTTTTGGCCTACTCCATCCCAGTTTTGATGTTGAGCCTGGTAATCTTGGTGAAAAAATTGACTCGCTCTTCCCCTGTTGCTCGGAGTCTCAAGTCAACAAATTCTTTGAATTTGTGCTCTCCAGCTTCTGTGGATGACATCAATCCTCTTACAACATTACAATGGATTTCCACACCAGTCTTCATATGAAGAGCAGGACCATTCAGGAAAGGGTTGAAGTATTTGTCAAGCTGAAGTACTAGATTGAACCATATTTTGATGCTGTGTTCTAGCTCCTATGGTGGTCTACTTGTGGGCTGAGGAGGTGAGGATATTTAGCCTTTCCTTCAGCGTAACTCTGAGCTTAGCCATGATATGACTGGTCTTGATGAATGTGTCAGTTGTGCTCTCATTGGTACTGTATCCACCTTGCATTGGACCACCTCTGACCCTCACTTCTCGGTTGATTGTTGACTCAGTTATCAGATCCCCATGGATTGTAGAGGAGGGCTCACCAGACAATGATATGCCGAACCCATTTTCGGCCAGATCATCCCATGCTTCTTTGTTATTCACCTTGATGTCTTGGAATTTGACATGCTGGAATGTAAGGTATCTGGCATAGTTGATATGCCCAAAGGCGAATTAAGGCCCGTTCTGCTGCTAGGTGTCTTTCGATGCATTTCTCCCTGACTGCACTTATTAGACTCAACATCGCTGAAACGTCCATGAGATATTCCACAATCATCTTTGCCTGTGTCCCTTCTACTGATGTCAATGAAGAACAGATAACTTTGAACTCAGGCAATCGCAATAGTGATTCAAGATTTTCTGGACAAGGGTACTGTCTGAGGCTAGCAATTGCTTCTTAATGTGCAGGTCCAAATTAGTACTGATATTGCTTGCCTTTATACGGTACCTAATTAAAGCCTTAAATGACCGTTTGTGCAAACGGACACTTCTGTAGTAATGGTAGCCTCAATTGCTTGAGCCACAGAACCTTCGGCTATAGCTCCAGCTTCCACCCACCAATGACTGAAACCCAGACAACCATACTTTTTAAACAGAATCTTGAGGTTCACCAAAATTGTGTGGAAGCCTCCCATGAGAGGTATGATTTTTTCATACTTTTCCTGATTGATCCACGAAATGATCAGCATCTTGGAGTTGATTGCCTCATCAGCATGGGCAAATATATGACCCAACTCAAGGTCATTTGCAATCTACACTATCATATCCATGTACCACTTTGTCATCTGGTGGCAATGGAACTACAGGAAGATACTCTAGCTTGCTTTAGTAGTTGAGCAGTCAGTCACACCTTACATGAATGTTGTCCAAGAACCGACCGGGCCCAGTACATCTTTTTCAACATACAGAAAACATTCTTTTAGGCAGTTATTACCAATGGTGCCAACCAAAACCCAGGCAATGTTCAATAGCATTGCGTCATCTAGCAACGGGGAGTTTTTGTAGTTATCATTGAAATTGGGGAATGATGGCTTTTTTCTGGGGATTTTGAAAGAACCATAATCAGATATCTCTTGGTCAATGATATCGGACTGCACTGGTTTGGATGTTGAACTGGTTGGGGTATCACTTAGATACCTAGCCTGAAATATAGTTCCAGTTGTGTGGTGAGTGGTATGTGCCCCAGTTAGTGTCTGTTGTTTCCCATCAGAGTTATCAAACGTTATATGCACAATGCGACCTTTTATGAAACCTGGAGGCAGCATCTTCTTGTGCTCCATTGATACAGACTTCGCCCATTTGTTGTTCAAATGGCGGACATCGGTATAGGGTATTCCTACTCCACATCGATTTAGTAAAGTGGTTGCTTCTTTACTACCTGTGAGTCTATGTATTGTCAGACTCAGGGCAGTTCCTATTGGTGATCGCTCACCAGTGACCATCTTTTCCCAACTCTGACTCAAAGCTGATATTTTCTCTGCTTGAGAATTGCTTGGAACTATGACATAGCCAAGGATATTTTTTGATCTCTTGGGATCTATCGACCAGCAAATAGTACAGCACAGTGGTTTGTGGTTATCAAGCAGATCAATCAACTCTTGTGCTTCAAGGGGCCATTTTGCAGATTCCCTCGGTGAAATCTTACGACGAATCGGTCTCGAGAATGCTTTGGTCAAGTCATCTTCTCGGAGTCCTTGGACTTGAAGTGTAGCTGCTGAATACATGACGGGGTTTACTCTACTAGGGTGCACTATGAGGCGCTTACCAACCACATGAAAATCAATGGAATGACCAAATTTCTCCATCAGCTTTTGCTTTAAGGTAAATGTTTTCTTGATTGGTGGATCATCAAGGTTATGATCTTGGCTCAACTCTTTCACATCTTCCAATAACTCTGTCAAAAGATAGGCTTCTTGATCCTTCATTACTTTATTGTTAAATAACCGGAAAAACTGGTCAATAACTTCTGACCCTAACTCATCCTTCCTGATGTCATGTGCAGACGATTTTTTATGATCATAAGCATAGGTGAAGTTCATATAACATGTCTTGTGGTAGTAAAGATCAATTGCAAAAACATCATAGGATTCTCCACTGAGTAATACATCCAAACGCTTGGCAGCAGCGTAGTACTTGTTCTCCTGATCCTTGATTTTTAAGTCCATTTGACTTTTAATCTTTCTGAAAGCATTACCTTCTGAGCATCTCCCAAGGCCACCATTGTTATACTGTTTACTGTCAGCACTTGTCTCCAAATTACAGATAAAGCAGACACGCTTCTTCTGTGTTGATTCCCTGGGGAATCTATATGATTTACTGTCTATTCCACTGGGCCCAGGAACAGATTCTGAACCAGATTGCCTAAGTTGACTGGCCTGAGTTTCCTTTCGTTTTACTCGATTTCGAAATATGATTTGGCACCCTTTGTGAATAAACATATCCTTGTGGTGACTGGACAGTCTTGGTGCAGCTAATCAGAATTCAGTGTAAAGAGGATGAGAACATACATTCTTATCAACACTCAACCATCTGTCAGCAAGTGCTTGGAGAGATTCCAGTCCACTTATTGTTATATTTAAGCTTGTTTTTGAAATTTTCATTACACAGCAGGCACTGTCTTGTCTAGCTCCTGTACCAAAAAAATGGTATAGCTGCCATAGTGCTGGTCCTGAATAAATACAAGTCATTAAATTTTTGTTCAAGTTGTTTTTGGACAAGTTGTGCAATGCTAACTCACAAGACAATTATACGTAGCTACCTGTCAATTAATTATTCAAAGGTTGTCCTTTGATACTTTCTGTCATGAAGCTGGACTCTCTTATAACTGGCTGGTTAGTAACTGCACAAAGCACATGGCTGGTACAACACACCAGCACTGACACAGTGACACCCATAAAACTATCTACCACTAATTAAACCACAGGTAAATCAAGTTAGCACATACTTTAATGGAAGAGGTGGAGTGACAAATGTAGTGCATAGGTAATAGGCATGACTTGAAGTAGTTTATACCAGGGGGGTAGGAAACTGGTCCGGCAGACCCGGCAGCTGCCGGACCAAAGTTTCAATACCAACCTCCAGTTATCAAGCAACTTTCTGAGAGCACTCTCAGACTCTTCTCCAACCAGCTCTCTTCAAGTTGTCTTATTTCAAAATTCAAATGTAGCCCATCAAACCACGCCCCTACAATTTTGCGCGTGCTATTTTAGTATTATAGCGAGCGGATCATGGCCACGAGTGACTCGAAACAATAAAATTCCTCCAGCCTAATAGGCTCTACAAGTTTCCAAAGCAGAAATTTGGAAAAGGCAAAGATGAGAGGTATATATCTGAGCTGAGCATTATAGCTTTATCTGTACTGCATCACAGCTATAATAATTATAGCTATAGTAGTAAGGCATTATTTTAAATCTAAAACATAGCTACAGCTAACCATCCATGGTCCAGGACAGTCCTGATTTTTTGGCATTTTTCACAATTTAGACTAGGGGCCCAGGACTATAAGCTGATTCAGCACTGCCTATCATGGCATCTAGTGGTGCCAGCCACCTTGTTCATGTGGTCACTGACACTGTATTATCACAGTGCTAGAAAAATCATGAGGCTCAACCAGCAATAAAGGCAAAATAGAGTTTGCATTATCAGGACAATGTATTTCTGATCCATTTCAAAGTAAATAACTAGTTTTAACTTATTTTAATTGAGCTGTACACTAGAGCCATGTTTGCACAAGCCCTTAATCCAATCATCCAACTTGGTTTAGTCTAATCCGAGTTACATACTAATACAATAATCCAGATTAAAAGCACCAGGTAATAATAGCTAACCTATAAAAATAGGTGGAGTACAATCATTTAGAGATCTTGAGTAAATAGCTACAGTGCAAGATGAATGAAAGTGCATAGGAAAGAACCACTAATGTACATAATGGCCAGGGAATGGAACAAAACCACCATCAGTTGTCCAGGTATTTGACCAAGCCAAGTTGGCATGGATGCCAAGAGTCCCAAAATGATCCATTTTTATAACGTTTTTCGGAATCGAAAAGCTCAAAAGCGTTTTGAGAATGGAACAGGAGAATCTCATCAGTATACTGCAGTTGAAGATTATTATACTTTGAAGCAATATACTTGGCCATGTCAGCAATTCAAGATCACTTTGATCAGCCAGGATATGCTGTTTACCAAAATCTTGAAGAATTGCTTGTAAAAGCTGTACTGCTGAGTTAAGTGAAGTTGTTTCCTTTTATGGAGATGGCTCACGTGAGTCAGATGGAACTGTAACACTGAAAGATACCTTGACTTTTCTTTGCAATCTTTCTGATAGTAAACGTGCATTTTTTAAGCAGGTGTGCTGGGCTGTCCGTCTAATCCTTGTCATGCCTGCTATGAATGCTGCAAGTGAAAGATGTTTTTCCTGCATGAAAAGAATAAAAACATACATACGAAGTACTATGAAACAGGATAGACTAATGATACTAAACATTTACCTCACAATTGCAAATGAATTTGTGAGGAACAATGAGCACAGACTCCGAGTGTTCGGGAACTTGTGAACTTATTTCAAGCTAGATTTTATTCCAGGTATATATTACCATGATATTTCTTTTCAATAAGGTGTGTGTAGCTATCCCCCTCCCCCACATAAACTTTTGCCTGACCAATCCCAAAATGCTTCCTACCCCTCTGTATACACTGTACCTGTGTGTCTTGAATTGTCAATTAGCAGTGTAGTTGTCATTCCTGAATGTTGGAACTGTATTTTGTTTAATTTGTAGATACTACTATAAATACTAACTATCACTCACCATGTTCTATTACACACATTACGCACATACCCACAATTTACAGTCAATGAATTCTTCACACTTTCTATATGGGATGTCTGGATCAAAGCCCCCAGGCTAATTTTAAAGGGCGTAGGTTATGGATAATGGAACCATTGAGAAAACACTGACAGGAGGGGGGAAAATTTAGATAAAAAAGTAAGATAAAAATTAAAATAATTTTGGCAGCCATTATTGATTTTGAGCGGCCCTTGGATTTTGAGGAGAAATCCTAGGAGGCCCCCAGCTAATTTCAAAGGGTATAGGTTCAGAATGACTGAAAAAACTTCGACAGGAAAAGCTAAGAGGCTAATTTCAGTAATTTTGGCAGCCATTTTGGATTTTAGCGGTCATCTTGGATTTGAGGCAAAATTCTGGGTGGCCCCCAAGCTAATATCAAAGGATAAGGGTTCAAGAAGACGGAACCACTGAGAAAACCTTGACAGGAAAAAATGGCAGTTTTTTCTTGGCTGGGCCCTGTCTATATGTTACGTGAATATTCTTAGTTAGATGCATGCTTCTTGTTAGGTGATGGTTTTCTTACTGATTTGTGTTATAGGTGCATCTGCCTAACAACCCTTTTATGACCTACATATGCATAGCTACATTAATGTAGGTTGAATCACTACCCATGATGTACCTGAACTATGTAGCAGGGTCATGTGGAAAGCTCAGTAAATCAATATAAAATGATACAACGCAATACTTCATTTAAAACTGAGATTGAAGGAAGATTGAGGAACACATCTAGTGCAATCTTCTGCTTGACTCTACCACAACACCAGCAAGCAGCACAGTCCTTAGTAGCACAACTAATGATAAAAGCTCTACAGTAATATTTATTTTATTTGGTTTTACTACATTTGCAGCTACTGTCTAAGACTCAGGATGTGATGCATCCTCACATCTATTATGAAGATATTTTCAGTAACTAGTGAAGATGTATAACCCATGTGATTACTGTAATAATGAATGATGTGTGATGGATAGGGATTGGGCAGGTCTTCTTGGTTGGAGGGTGGTTCGATCCAAGTTTGGATATCGCTATCTGCTTCTGTAGGGGTGTCTACAGGAGAATGGTCACTGTCTAGGCAATCTAGGAGGGGTGGGTACCACAGCTTCAAAATATTTGTATGGAATACCTTATTCTTTCCTGTGCGGATCTGAGGAAGTATTATTATGAGACAGTCAGTCCCTTTTATAGTGCTGGCTCCAGCACATAAATGACTAAATATGGAAATGATATCAACTTGACCAATGAGATTACAGAGTATTCGAGAGTTCTTACTATTGCTACACTATCTATTGCCCAATAATTGTGTGTGACATCAGTAAGGGTGAATCTGCAGGATCTGTCTTTTGGGGGGACAAGGAGTACGGAAAGGCCCATGGGCTGGTAGAGGGTTCTATCAGGTTGGCCTGGAGGATGGCTTCAACTTCAGTCTCAACTAGTCTCTTTCTTGCTGCTGGAAGTATGTAGGGTGGAAGATAGATAGGGGTAGCTTCTCTGGTAGGGATGGTGATCTCAGTGAGGGTTGTGTGGCCTGGTTGATCATTGAAGATATCTGTAAAGGTGTGGAGTAGGTCCTGTAGTGGGTAGTCCGGTCTGGTGAGATGCAGCCAAGGTACCATAATTTTTAGCTGACATATGGAATGACATATGGGATAGTGCTTTGTTTTTTTTTGCCTGCCATTTGAGAAGAAGTTGAAACAAAAAGTGAGTGCCACACTACCCAATAGTCACCTTGAAGAGAGTTTAACTGTTTTGGCTGCCAGTGAGATTGCTTGAAGTGGCTTTTGGGGTCAAAATCAGCCGAAATCAGTTCATAATATATACTTAGAATCTGCCAGTGAATTTTAGTCAACTTTGTATATAGCCTGTACTCTGCCATATTTAATTATTCTTGGTGTCATGGTTCTGGATATTTCATTCCATATTACATAGTCCTTGCACTAATGGATTATCAGAAATATCAACAGGATTTACAAATATCATCACAGAAGATCACGTTTCATATCTACTAAAGCATAGAATTTCTACCACGAGTTGTTGATTATTATAATTATACTAATATGCTAAAAATGACTACATCTGACAACTTCTGTTAGTAGCTCACATTTTCGAGGCTCTGAAAACATATATGACTGTTATAACATTGCCAATACATAAAGCGAAGGAAATAAAAACTACCACAGTCAGTATCGCGATCTGTCCACCAGTCAGATCACCCGAATCTATAATACATGGAATCATAAGTACATATATACATAAGTACTGATTATACCAACATAATTTCACCAACGATTTAAATGATAGTAGTATATTATCGTGTAGAGCATATGCTGAGAGATGAAACTTAAATTATGCTCTCCTCTTTCCATGCTGCAAACTGGTTCAAGAGCATCTAAATAAATATCAGCATATATATGGCCATTATCATTTTTATTGCAGTACTGAGTCAGTGATCCACCCAAATATGGGTGGTGGGGAAATGGGTGCAGTTTTCCACAGCCTACTTTTTGTACATATTGGACGCCATCACATAGAAAGCGAATGGTGCAATCATGACGAAGTTTCATAATGACACAAGTGAATTTGTTAATCCCGTGTCTAGGGATGTACAACTTCAAGACTTGAAGGAAGACCTCGAGGAAGAACATGATGAGGAATCCGAAGACAAGGACAAGAGGGAGAAGATGAAGGAGCGACTATCAAACAACGGTTCTTCAGCCCACTGCACTTAGCTACAGCTCTTTTGAAGTCAAACTCTACATACAATTCGGTCCATTCATGAAGAGCATCAAGCGCTTAATTAACTTATCAGTTTCTTAGTGTAGTTTTTCGACGCTTTTCTACGCTTCATTGCAATAAATCCTTTCTCGTGATCTGCATTATACAGGGAGAGGCAAAGCACAAAGTTTTCAGGGCAACATAATATATATTAAAGAACAGTCAATATGAAGTAACTCTTTTCATGATCCCTAAACATGTTAGTTGAGGTGCAGTTCTCATCCTTCCATCCACTCTTGCTTCCATTCACTCTTGTTTGCATTCCATTAATTGAAATGATTGCAAGGTGTTTCCATAGTAGGAAGTCGGTTATCCGAACACGTTGGGACCTTACGTTGTTTAACATCAGAGGTCTTCAGCTTGTCCTTGCTTCTCACAAAATCATGGACAGCAAACATTATGTTAGGTTGCTATATACTCTAACAAAACTTATCTCAATATCACAAATATTGGACAGCCCTTTCTTTCTCTTTTGAGTATATATATCTTAACCATACTCTCTGCTTTGACATGGAACTAATTTGATGGTAGTGGCTCCACATTGGGCAAACAGTAATATGTATATGTAGTGCTTCGAAGAGCTAAAGTTTCGAGGTTTTCGCAGACTTGATCCTAAGCACGAAAATTGTGCCTTCCAATCTTCCAATCAAAAGTTTTGATAAAAAATATATTAAGAAGTTACAGCATTCCTCTCCTCAAAAAAAAAACAAGTGCTATACAGACTTCCTACTGCATTTGCTCATAGCCAATTAGAAGTAAAGCAGATTATAGGCAAGTCAGGGAACTTATTTTCCAAGCTAGTCAACATAGAAGCACAGTTCTTCACTCACACGTCATCATGGAATCTTGTCAGCATATTCACAAATCTTGATAGTAATTGATCCTCTCTAGAACTGCTGAAGGATCTTGATGGTTTGATCTGCATTCCTCATCCCTTCAATGGCTCTACACTCGAGTTAACCGAAGATGGCAATCGAAGACCAATATCTTACTCTCATCCTAGGATAGTAAAGCCTGCTGGTCCAGGATGCATAGGAATTGGTTCGAGTGAGCTGTGACTCGAGTGGGAGTCATCTCACTGCCTTCTGCACCATACTCACCTTACCGACTAAGAAGAAGAAGATGATGGTGGCGAGTTATGAGCATTTTTTTCCCTTGTAAAGTCTATCGATCTGAGCCAAGCATTCATTGCTCATGAACAACAAAAAAGATAGTTACAAGAATGCGAGTCTTTACTAGTATCCAAAGCTGAGAGGTCGCCAGACTTGCCTGCTTAACTCATAACAAGACTTTGACGAATAGCTTCTACTGCTTAGTAATGTGAAAGCATTGAACACACTAAGGTTCCTTTGTAACTGAACTGTAGTGGTAAGCTTGAAAAGCACAACAAGTATTTCATAAAACTTACCAAGATAAGGAACAGAATCAACAGCTTGAGCAGCCCCTAGCACTAACCTAGAGTAGGACAAGTAATTTTATTTTTGTAAGTTCCATGCTCTCATGACCTTATGGCAAAAAATTGCTGTTATTATCTCCATAGTCACACAATAAGGCAACTACTCAACAATCAAAGTTTTTATCCAAGCCAGTATTAGTGGGGCCAAGGCAGCTGCTGTGTAGCTGGTTATTATACACAGTTGTAAGAAAAGAGTTTCTTCCCTCTCCCCACCCACTTAGCCTAGTTCTTATATTACAAAATTAGGTATCTATTTTACAAACTTTGACTTGAATATAGCTTAGTGGTAGGAGGAATTTTTAGGGGGAAGTTGTACGTGGTGTGATAGAAGATAGTTCTTATAAAATAAACTGTCTTTCTAAATGTTGAACTACATGATAGGGAAACCTCTTTCTGCATGATTTAATGCAGTGTATAGATGGCAGTGAGGGATTAATCTTGTTGCTAATATATACCACTCCTGCTACCAACCATCACATCAGCCCCATCACTCCCAAACCCAGTTGTCTTTCCTATCTGCACTTTCAACATTTCAAACATGACAATTGAACCTTCTTGATAACTTAGGCATGACCATCTGTGAGTTCCACTATCTGCAGGTGCCTATTCCAAATACCACAGTTAGTAAAAGCCACACCAGCAGAACAAATATCATCCCTCGTTCTTTTTTTTGGACAGAAAAGTCAGCGGACTCATCTACATCAGTCCAATGGACAAGCTCTCATCCAGTTCTTGCTTCACATCCTCCCTCGCCACATCTGGAAGGCTATGTAGCTACTCATCAGTTGTATTGGAAGAGTACTTTGCATTCTTCTCTCGATCAAGTTCTTTCAAAACGTCGACACCAAGATCGTGCAGAGTTCTTCAAATTGAGTTGTTCTGATTCTGCCTGTACAGCCTCCCCTTTCACTGTTGCTTAGAAAAATATGGTTAAAACTAGGGGAAAAACCTCTCTTCCTCCCATATTCCCTAGCCTTCCAAACTTATTTACCTAAATGGATGGCAGTCCCATGCATTTCAGATGCTATGTATCACTTGACTGTCTTCCTTCAATATCCAACATGGCAGTCCCAGTGCCATTCTGAGGGGAACAAATGCACTTTGGAACATAACAGTCGTCCTCACTTTTCATGACCAGGGGTAAGTTTAGAGGCATGAGGAAGAGAATCCAGCCTCCCTTCATTTGAAAAGAGGGGTACAACTAGTGGGAGCACAATCAGTGGGAGCATGGCAAGGTCAAGTGCAGCTGCCTTCTCCAATAAGGATCGCTGAAGGCACTGGGCCATGGTTGGTTATATAGCTCCCTCCTTCAGAAAATGCTGAAGACTCAGGACAAAGGTATTCATTAGCTCCTTCCTTCACTATGGGCGACAGGGCCAGAGATCACACTAGGCTTGGCAGCACAGGTCCATTTCTACTCCCCATCACCATTCAAGAGTTAGGTCCACCACATCCTTTCTTCCAGGTTGATAGCAGCACCAACTGCCACAAGAAACCAAGCTAAAATGGAGAGAGAAAAAGCTGCGGCAAAATGTAAGCATAGATTGAATCATGCCCCTCAAACTGCACATATGCACCAATACACTGCAGAACTCTGGGAGAAACCCTGCACAATATCAAAATGGAGCAAAGCATGTTAAACTTGCAGACCATTTCTTCACTGTGGTCCCAGCCATGCCATTGCCAATGCAACTTGCAAAACTCCACTTCTACGCTGTAAGAACTCAACTAGGTAATTGTGAATGTCCCTTTAGGATCACTATAAGATATCAATTACCTTGCGTTTTCAGCTCAACAACTGCTTCCAGAGAGTTTTGAACTACAATAAATAGAACACACTTAATATGAAACCACACCCACAAATAGTTCCGGTTTAGCCAGCATTATTTAATAAGTATAAGTGCATTAATGTGATTCTTATCAGCTTCACAGTACATATAATATAAATATGGGAAATACATTAGGACTAGCTGATGTATGCCACTCTTACCAACAGTGTGCAACTTGCTTTCTTAGTCTCCTTCTTCTCTCCCACTTGCACATCAACCAACACACTGTACATTTGGAGCAGATCCACAGACGTTGCCAACTTCACATCGACATCCACTTGCCCACGCTTATCATGGGTAGTTGTGATCACACTACGCACTGATCCAATATTATAGGTTGGTCCAAGAGAAAGATTGTGACAGTGTAGCTGCCGTTTTGAAAGGCACACACTTCAGGGTTCTAAAAGATAATTTTGAATATATTCTAGGTTCCATGTGGCCCAATACTGCAATTTGTTATCCTCCTTCATTACATAAATAGTAACATTGGTTTTGGGAAATCACAAGCACATAAAGCTGGATTCAATACAGTAAGTGCAAATACACCCAAACTCCCCTCATCTGGATGCCCACACCAGGTCACCATCTATTCAAATTTAGTAAAGTGAGTTATTCTGATTCTGCCTGTACAGCCTCCCCTTTCACTGCTGCTTAAAAAGATATGGTTAAAACTAAGAAAAAACCTGCCTTCAAAACCTCTCTCCCTCCCATATTCCCTAGCCTTCAAAACCTCTCTCCCTCCCATATTCCCTAGCCTTCAAAACCTCTCTCCCTTCCATATTCCATAGCCTTCAAAACCTCTATCCCTCCCATATTCTGTAGCCTTCAAAACCTCTCCCTCCCATATTCCCTAGCTTTCAAAACATCTCTCCTCCCATATTCCCTAGCTTTCAAAACATCACTCCCTCCCATATTCCCTAGCCTTTGCATTGCACAATCGTGTCACGTGAACATGTACAGTTCCTGAGCCCAAAGAAGCATGACTTGTTTCAACAGTTAGATTCTTTAGAATCTAGTTAGTTTCTTGTTTGTAACTTGTACCTGAAGAGGCTGAGACTAGAATAATGCAGAAGGCTGCCCATAACAGTGATGATGAGAGCAAAGGGAAGGATGCCATTAAGATCATCATTCAGTCATGTTCAGTCACACCCTGCTGAAACTTTCAACGCTCTGGAAATCTCACTGCTGTGGTTGGAAATCTTCTTTTGTGAAAAAAAATGGCGTAACACTGCAGCTCGGATGAGACAAGAATTATTGAGGAAAATCTCCATCTTTCTTTTTTGTATTCTCGTGTGTTGTTTCCATGTATTTGCATGCACTTCAATATCAGGGAAAATGTGGGGTGTTCCCAGATACGGTTGTTCATGAGTTATGGGCACCCTGTCTCAAGATGCCCGAAAAGGGGGAGTTTGAATGTATCGTGAAGTCTGCATTAACACTGTATGCACTAACCACACTGAGAGTTTGAATGTATTGTGATGTCTGCATAACACTGTTTGCACTAACCACACTGAGAGTTTGAGTGTATCGTGAAGTCTGCATTAACACTGTATGTACTAACCACACTGAGAGTTTGAATGTATTGTGAAGTCTGCATAACACTATATGCACTAATTACACGGAGAGTTTGGTGTATTGTGAAGTCTGCATAACACTGTATGCACTAACCACACTGAGAGTTTGAATGTATTGTGAAGTCTGCATAACACTGTATGCACTAACTACACTGAGAGTTTGAGTGTATTGTGAAGTCTGCATAACACTGTATGCACTAACTACACTGAACAGTAAAGGACCTATGTACTTATAACCGTGCATTTATAGCTGACTGAGCAATATTAATTTTGGACATGGTTTTATATTAAGGTGTGCTCTAGTTTATGTGAAAGAGTTCAAGAACTGACTGCAGCAGTTTAACTTGACTTGATCAAAAAATATCATGCTAGGTCACCCAAAAGTTTGTTAACTGGCTACCACCCTGGGAGGAGTCCTGCCTAGCAGTACTATCCGAAAGGGATTGTTAACTGGCTACCATCCTAGGAGGAGTCCTTCCTAGCACTACCATCTGAAAGGGATTGTTAACTGGCTACCACCCTAGGAGGAGTCCTGCCTAGCAGTACTATCCGAAAGGGATTGTTAACTGGCTACCACCCTAGGAGGAGTCCTGCCTAGCAGCACCATCCGAAAGGGATTGTTAACTGGCTACCATCCTAGGAGGAGTCCTGCCTAGCACTACCATCTGAAAGGACCATCTGAAAGGGATTATTAACTGGCTACTACCACCCTAGGAGGAGTCCTGCCTAGCAATACCATCCGAAAAAGATTGATAACTGGCTACCACCCTAGCAGGAGTCCTGCCTAGCTGTACCATCATGAGAACTCGTATGTCTGGAGCTGCCATCTCAATCATCTTTTTTCCTCCTGATAGGCTTATCCTCGGTCAATGCCCACATGAGAGTAATGTCATTATGCCGTTTGCAGCGACGATGAAGAGCTGTCATTGCCTTTCCTCTGGACTTGCCACACAGTTCTCCCTTGTACCACAGACGTATGCTTGTATAGAACTCAATGACTTTTTAAATCATACTGTGTTAAATCATGTTCTGCTAAACCATGCAGTGCTAAACTGCTAAATGATGCTATGCTATGTTAAATCACGAAATCATGCTCGCAAAACTATGCTGTGCTAAATTATGATGTGCTAATTCAATCATGTGCTAAATCATTAAATCATGATCATTCATTAATCACAAACCATGCTGTGTTAAATCATTAAATCATGCAGTGCTAAATCATGCTGTGCTAAACCATGTTCTGCTAAACCATGCTATGCTAAACCTTGCTGTGTTAAACTATGCTATGCTAAATCATGCTATTCTAAACCAAATCATGCTGTGCTAAACCATGCTGTGCTAAATCATGCTGTGTTCAACTATGCTATGCTAAATAATGCTCTGCTAAATCATGCCAGCTAAATGATGCAGTGCTAAATCATATGCTGAATCATGTGAAATCATGTGTTAAAATCATGATGTGCTAAATAATGGTATGCTAAACCATGATGTATTAAATCATGCATTATGATCATGAGCTAACCTTGATGTGCTAAATCATGATAATTATAATCTAATCATAAAAAAAAATTCATGATTGTTAAATCATAGTGTTTTAGATCTTGATTGTTAAATCATGTGCTAAATCATTAAATCATGATGTGCTGAATCATTAAATCATGCTGTGCTAAACCATGCTATGCTAAATCATACTGCGCTAAACCATGCTGCGCTAAATCATGCTGTGCTAAACCATGCTAAATCACGCTTTGCTAAACCATGCTGTGCTAAACTTTCATGCTGTGTTAAACCATGCTATGCTAAGTGATGCTGCACTAAAAGATGTGCTAAATCATGCTAGCTAAATCATCCTGTGCTAACTCATGTGCTGAATCGTGCGAAATAATGTGTTAAATTAAATCATGTGTAAATCAAGCTGTGCTAAATTATGATGTGCTAAACAATGTGTTAAATCATGTTAAATCATGAGGTGTTAAATCACGTGCTAACCATGATGTGCTAAATTATGATTATTATATCATGTGCCAAATAATGATTGTTAAATCATGTGTGAAATCATGTGCTAAATCATTCAATCGTGATGTGCTGAATCATTCTTTAATCATATTAAATTAAATCATGTGCTAAATCATTCAGTATTACACCATGCTGTGCTCAATCATGCTGTGCTAAATCATGTGCTGAATCACACAAAATCATGTGTTAAATTAAATCATGATGTGCTAAATCATGATGTGCTTAAATTAAATCGTGATGTGCTAAATGATTAAATCATGATGTGCTGAATCTTCCTGTGCTAAACCATGATGTGCTAAATTATGTGTTAAACATGGTATACTAACCCATGATATATTAAATCATGTGCTGAATCATGATGTGCTACATAAATCATGTGATAAAGTGTTAAATCATGATGTGCTACATGATGTGTTAAATCATCATGGTGGCTAAATTATGATATGCTAAATCTTGATGTGCTAAATCATGTTGTGATAAACCATGATGCTTTAAATCAAGATGTGCTAAACAATGTGTTAATTAAATCATGATATGCTTAATTTGGTGTGAATGGACTCTGATATTGCATTAAGTACTGTTGATAAAATATAATGATAATAATAATAATAATAATAATAATAATAATAATAATAATAATAATAATAATAATAATAATAATAAAAATAAATAAATACATAAATAAATAACTAAAAAGTTAACAAGTTCAACTCCCGACCGACCCCAAAACAGACAAGACAGACATTCCTCTGCTGGACTGCCACTAGAGATGCTGAAGGAGGTGAGCACAGGTATCCACCTCCTATTATTTGTATTAATATAACTACATAATTTACACCTACAAAACAAAGATAATAATAGCTAGAAACACAGTAGGCATCAAAATATTTTTTAATAATAAAAAAGTTTTTTTTAATAAAAAATTATTATATAATAACAACACACCAACAACAATAATAATACTAATGTGACGATGATGATGATGATGATAATAATAATAATATTAATACAATACTGCTAGTACTACTACTATAACTACTACTACTTACAACAACAACAACAACAATAATAAAAAATAAGACACTCTTGATATTAGAACATCAACAAATAACTGAATATAGAAAAATTATAGTGGTTGTGTCAAATTCAGGCTCTTGAGAGTGGCCCCCCAGCAGCTAGGCAAGTTCATTCCAGTCTCGATTCACTTTGGTGCTCGACTGATACTTATATAATGCAACTATTACTGTTTTGAGTTAGCATTTTCTAGATGCCACATACCAGGTCAACCTTATCTACACATTTGGTCTATGGCACAACAAAACATCACTTCAAGGAATTAAAATCTGCTCATATATTGAGTCACTTGTAAGATGTATATCTTGAATAAATTACTGTTTCTTGATATTAATTCTTTAATGTCAGCTGAGAGTGCATTGAGAGTGTATATAATACCATTGGAATCTTATTAGTTCCAAATGGTAAATATTAAGATACATTTACAAGCACAATTATAGTGCATTGGAAACTGATAGCTGAACACAACCATATCAACAAGATCTGTATAGAAGAAACAAGTTACAAAGTGTCTCTCAACATTTAGTTGACCGTCCACACTACCATTACACTATAATTATAGTAACAACAAAAAGCAACAACAAAAAGCAAACAAATAAACAACTGCATGGAAGCAACAAAAAAAGTTTTATTTGCATCCAATGAACTTCAAATTGTTGGAATATGATGAAGCTATATTACAGCAATAACAGGAGGTTCAGCTGCACCAACACTCTTGCCACGACGACCTATATACATGCATTCAAAATAATTATGACATTATTGATAATATAGTTGCTATAAGCTCTCAGTCAGCCAAATGGATTATATCAGCTTTGCCAGAAGTACCTGTCTACTATTAGCCACACATTTAGTCCTTTGGACCCCCATCAGGGGCCATAGCCTGTCAGAGAGAAGCATTAGCACAGATGTTTGTACAGACTGCACTACTAGCTGTGTATAAATTTTGTACTGAGCATGATTGCTGATCCTCCACATTTGGTAATTCTGAGAGAAGGTATATATATCACCTAGCACAAAAGGCAGTAGATATATTAAAATCACCTTCTCAATAATCAACTTCAATTTTTATTCACTCAATATTTCGACTAGATGCTCTAGTCTTCATCAGGAATAAATGAGTAGATATATATATTGTTTTCAGAGTTGTAGTAACTGTAGAGGTTGTGATAGTTGTACAGGTAGCAGTGGCTGTACAGTGGTTGTACAGGTAGCTATAGTTGTACAGTCTGCACTACTAGCCGTGTATAAAATTTGCACCGAGCATGAGTGCTGACCCTCCACATTTCGTAATTCTGAGAGAAGGTATAACCGATCATCAGGAACATGAAAAATCTGCGTGTTTTTAAAATTGCCAACTACCATTTTTGGCTTTTACGACCAGTATAACCTGGCCTATAACTATCCTTTGGGTTGAGATCATCTCTACAGAAACCTTCAGGTAGGTAATTTGGCTATGTATAAGACACATATCAATTTTGAAATTTTCAGATGGTCCCTACTATCTAAGAAAAAATACATGAATATTCATAAGGCGCCATGCAACTACCTTCTTTGAAGCATACCAATGTCTCTGTCCAAGAACACTTTGTATTCTGACATATAAATTGAAATGATGTTTGCCAGTGGTTATATATTTCTACATTCCACATATAAATTTATGGGGCACCAATATATCTTTTCATTTGTCCAAAATCTTTTATAGCTTTTCTTACCAGCCAAAAAAATTGTGATATTTTAAAGTTGTAGAATTTGGCAGGTTATGCAAAGATCATGAAAGAGAATCTTCAACCACTAATTCAATAAGAACCAGAAGTTTATGCTAACCACTACATACTCATGTGGCAGATCCAACTTAACCCCCATTAAAAATCCTAAATCTGCCCCTGGCTTGAATGTACATGATTATGTATATAACATTCCATTCTTCTCAGTAGCTCATTGTGATAGGCAATAGACAACCGTAGGAAGGACTTACCATGCACAATCTTGTATATAATCAAAATGACTGCCAAAGTTATCGTCACTCCCAATGTTGTTAGTCCACTAATGATGTATATTGAATTACTAGATCCTGTGGAGGGTAAATAAATATGTTTATAAAAATATATATACAGCATTGGAGCTTTGTAAGTTAACATAATACAGGTAAACTGATTTTTTTTAAAGCCACCAAAATGGAAGCCTCACAGAGTCAAGCAATCAAAACGTGTGAAATGCAATTAGCTACATCTGGTAATTTGGGCTATCACACCCAGCCCTCCAGGTGCTAAGTGAAGTCTATAAAGCTCCAAGAAAATTGCTAGTAGCTTTCTGATTAAATTACTATACCAAAAGCTTAGAACATCTTGTTATGCAAAATCACTTCTACTTGTGGAAATAATGGCCCACATGGCGGCAGCAGAGTAGTCTGGGCATGGTTTAACAGTCCTAGCTCTAAGTAAAGTCCAAAGTAGCTATCTCCAAACCATGTGGGTTATTATATGTCAGTTTTCATCTACCACCTTATCCATTAGCAGCTATTAGCCATGGTTTAAACAGTTGTCACTTTATAGGTATTTCCCTATCTAACTCAGTGAGACATAGAAAACGTGTGATTATGTGGTTTTTGTCTTATATACTATAGAATCCACTCACCTTTTGCACCTGTTGTACAAGATCGAATATTTTCCAAAGTTTCGTTCGAGACAAGTGAATTTCCTTCATCATACACAAGAATACTGCTGTATTCTTTGGTGTTAGGAATAACTTGTGTCACAGTGCTGGTCTCATCAATAGTGCCCTTTATATCGCTAATATCATCCACCTTACCCACCAAAACATAGCTACATCCACTGGCATTATTACTCCCGGCTATGTAGCTGCACTGGATGGAGTATGTGCTGCCCTCCACCAGACACACATCCACTCCCTGCACATCTGTGGTCACTGCAATATGTAAAGGAGTGAATGTTTCATGAGAAAGTACACATGTTTCTTCTCTCTCCCTAAAACTTACAGAAACTAGTAGAAGCTGTTGTAGTTCTACCTATAGCATTATGGGCTATAATACTATAAGTGTAGGTTGCTTTTTCCTTCAAGCCTTCCACTTTAAGTCTAACAGCAGGACCAAAGGGTGATCTTGTTGACTGCTCCGTCACATTCTGGCCTGAATCCTCCAAAGTGACTGCTAAAGTGTAACTCATCACTGGGTTTACTGGACATGGTGTAGGAATCTGGAAATGTTACAAATTCCATCAGTTATATAGTGGGCATTAAAAAATCATTTTATTATATCGGTCATGAGAAATCATCATGTTAAATTAATATAAGTTAGCATAACAAACCGTGAAGACGACTGTTAATATGACTCCACCTATGTTGTTCTTGGACAGGAAGTGCTGCAATGTGTTTATGTCTGGAAGTAATGGCAAGCTCCCATTAATAGCTGCATGATTACTAACTCCAGCATTATTCCTGGCTACTAGTAGCACTTCCAACACATCACAGGCCTGCACATCTGCCACAGAGAATTGATGTCGCTGAGTGTCATAAATTATCACTTCTTTCCTACTGGAAATTATAAAGTTGGTAAGGACCAAGTCAAAGGTCAGAGTCACGTTTGGAATAGTAGAGGACAACCAAATCACCGTGAGAAAATCATCCTTCACACTGAGGGAGAGATTAGTGGGATCTTCAGGAGGACCTGGGCATAGGATTAAATAATAAATATATTTGCTGAAAGAAACATATCAGTAATAGTGTTAATGATAATTATTGCAATAATATTCCATGTACTAACTCCAAATTACATGCACATGTATTTCACTTTGTCATTAATAATTCAACCTAGTGAGACATCACGCTCTAGGCATCAACATTTCAAATAGACTGTCATATGTGGGCAAGTATTACTAGGTGAGAATTCCTAGCTCTTGGATAAACACAGTATGGATGACAAAGTAGCTTTGGAAATCAAATACCATGTGAACAGCTTTTTTGCTCAGATACCAAGGTGAACATCAATTATTTGGAATTATCTTTGCGGAACTGGCAATGTACATTGAGGAAACTTGTTTAGAAGCACTGCACCAGTATTCAAATTGGCTGATTTCTGCACCTGCTAGGATGGAATGGCTAGAGCAGAGAACAACATGACAGCTATCAGGGGAGAACACTTGGCTGGTATTAGATGAAAATGTTGATGCTGTGCTAAGCAAAGCCTGTGAACGTGACAGTAGCGATACTGTAGTTCTTGCGCATACTACACAGACTGTACACCAACACATGTTTGAAGAGAGAAACCTTTTCAAAGAGTCATTTGGGGAGAAGGGCCAGCAGGAATCGGTGCCAAAGTTATTGCTTGCACTATGTTGAAAGGCATAAGCATCAAGGATCAAAATCGTGAGTTTTCAACATATGCTGCACTTTCTATCATCCATCTTCTGAAATGTAGCAGTGTCAAGCAGCATATGCACACAGGCAGACACCAGCACATGTCAGACACAGCACTTCCCCAAAAAAACACTGTTCTAGCCTACCTCAGGTTAATGCTGCATGCATACTATTCCATGTAGTCTAAGAGAGAGATTTGGTAGACAAATTCTTTCACTTCGACCTTAGCGTCTCCTCTGACAGTGTTCTGTGTCTCACACAGAGAGATGGGAAATAGTATGCCAGTAGTTTCACATGGAACAAGTTCTTTGTCCACCTATTCTGTGGGAGAGTGTATTCACAACAGTTGCTGTGGACAATACTACCACAACCTCAGTGGCATAACACAGAAATAGTCGTAGCATGAAACTCCAATGTCCTTGCTACAGCAGTGTTCTCCCCAGGATTTTTGAAGGAATATTGGCTTGTCATCGGTGAGATAGCGAGCTAATAAACTATGATGGTCTATGGGTTTTGATCTTGTATTCATTATTGTGTTCGCAGGTTGCAGGAGGTACATGACTAGACATAATATTGTCACAGAGCTGTGAATATAATAGTGAATATGATTATCTAAATATTTCATGGGTGAAGTAACTGTTGTGTACTCTTTACATGATGATTCTGGAAGAAATGGTTTCATAAACACCACGAGAGATAAAAGGAGATTGTATTTGCTGTCTGAGAACTGGCATACACCAATCACTACGCTGCTCTTTAATTGTTTTACACTGCAAATGATTTTTGAAGACTGAATTCTTTAAACATCTCAACACTTTTTTAATGTTTTATTCTGCACTCCTACCTTAACCTTAAACTGCTCCTCAACAGCAACAGCTACGCATTGTTGCTGAGGACTATTCTGCATTGTAATTCTCACTAGGATTAATTTTTCAGGGCTGTTCCCTACTGCCAGTGTGATAAGTGATGTGAGAAAGATTTGTGCTACTCTTGTAGCTTGGAATGCTTGTAGCTTGGAATGCTTGAAGCTTGGACCTTCCGATGTAAGTTTTAGCTGAGATAGGTATTTTGCTAATATTTAGTTTCAGCAATTCCATTGGCTACATAGGTTTATTATATTAATGAATGGCTATCATTATCATGGTAATGTACCATAAACTATGATTTCCACTCCACTTCGAGTTAGTGTAGTATCATCTGTTCCAGTCCTAGCCTCACACAGTGCATAGGTCAGGAGGTTTTCCCGTGTAGCATTGATTATGAGTTGGGATGAAAGTGAACCGTCCTTTCTGACTGTGATGCCAAGTGAAGCAAGTGAAGCTTTATTACTTGGGCTGTCAGTAAAATACTCCAACCTAACATCTGGTACATATACACGCCATCCAAGTATTTGGTGTCCGGGACTGACAGAGCAGTTGAAGATGATGTGTCCCCCTACAGGAACAACCACAGAACCTGGACCAGGAATTTCAGTGAAAACAACTGCATGGAAATGCACATACAAAAACATTATATTATGATAATGTAATTAGCAGTAGTGATAATTAGATGATTCATTTTTCTTTCTCATGAGTTGTTTGTTCATATCACAGGTGAATGAAGCAGACCTATATAGTAGACAGTTCAAAAATCAATTTTGGAAATAGAAATATAACCAAAGAGTGATCCAGGGAGATGCATGCAGATATTGTGTTGTAGCATACCCTGCAATGGGCCAAAAAATATAATAACACAATGCATGATTTTATTTCAAATATATCACGTACAAACAGCAAGAGTCAAAGGTGCTTTCCCCATGGTGTGAGGGCTTCATCAAGTAAGCAATGTTGATATGCTAGCTGGCATATTATATAGCAACAATAAAAGTAAACAAAACTCTTGGAATGTTTTTTGGGGGTTTCTCTACCTCACTAGTGTTTGGGCCAATGACCGTAGCAGTCATTTTAACTATAAACTAGTAAGGTCCTCTGTCTCCAATCTTTAGTAGTGTGGCAGGCAATGATTCTCATGTCCACTATAAATATGAAATCATTTGTTGCCTTCAGCTAGAGCTAGCCATATACTGTAAACTACTACTGTCTTTTGCTTTTTTGTCAAAGATGAAGATGCTGTTTACCCTGTAAATTACAGCATTTCAACACGACATTTGTAGTCTGATACAGCCACACACCCCAGACTACAATGATTGCCGCTATAAACATCTGTATTTCAGCAAGTGAAGTGTTATTCTAGTAGAATAGGGTTAGATACTGCCTTGC
The DNA here is from genome assembly GCA_028752905.1 of Cladorhizidae sp. MBARI D1340-BT2. Lineage (NCBI taxonomy): Eukaryota > Metazoa > Porifera > Demospongiae > Poecilosclerida > Cladorhizidae > Cladorhizidae sp. MBARI D1340-BT2. The sequence goes on along the minus strand of JAQNBH010000008.1, from coordinate 10,806,214 downwards.
TAGCGAACAGCTTGACTTTAATTTCACCATGCAAGCTCTAACAAAGTTTTATTGTAGTCTCTTCACGTTGGAATATTTTGTGCAGATATATCCAATTTCATCAGGAAATGGCACATGCACAAACACGCAGATATATCCACTACCAAAGTTGGCACGAGCATGGACCACCCAGTTTAAGCTTGGTCTCATTTCGAGGGAGAGGGTGGCTGTGCAAGCATCATTGAGAAACAAGCTACATTCAGGTTTTTGGAAAACTCTTGACACACTTTTATCAATGACATAGCCTGTGGCAAGCTAATCAATAGAATGGAGCCACCTCCTCATTGCTCAAACCTAACATTCAATTGCTACCACTAGAAACCAGCAAACAAAGCTCTGCTTTAGTGATAGAACATTCGGCCACAGACTTGTAATCGAGTGTGTGCCTCACCCACCTAACCTGTTTCAGCCGGACTTACGTACTTAAGGCTTCCTACAATACACCAAAGGCCGTCAAATGGTGAAGATCCATGCAGTGTTTCTTGTATTTACATGACAACGAGTGCATATATGTATCACCTTTAATGAAATATTTCACTACACATAGTAACTTTTCTTGGTACAGTCCACCCCATCCTGAATAACAGGAGCTCAACATTGAAAAGATATGTCGCATGTCTGCAGCACACACCTGCAATATAAGTTAACCAATTTTAATTTGACACAATGTGCACTTGAATTATTTCCAAGGCATTCGGTGAAGTACCAGCAAGAGCCATTGATGTCTTCATCATGGCTAGAGTGCTAAACCAGGTGAGCGCTGTTCATACGCTAGCTTACCTAGAGACAATAAAAGAAAGCAAAGTATTTGGAATGTTTCAATTCATTCGCGTCTAGAATGTTTGCCTCCAGGCTAAAGAGTGTAGTAGTCATTTTTAATCGTAGCTAGCTGTTCCCTTGATTGACTAAAGCTCCAATATAGCAGCAATGAAGTTAGTCTCCCCATATTATCTTCTAAATCATAAACATGTTGTGCATTCAGTTTAGCCACGTTTTGTTTCTACACTGAAGTGGTCAATAGCAACGTACCTGATTTTTAATTTCACCATTTCAGCAACTGCAGTGTTTCTCTAGTAAATTAGAAATTAGAATCGGGTGTCATCTCGCTAGCAAACAGTGTGAGATAGATTACACCATGAGAGCTCTAGCTTAGGTTTTAGATAATGGTTGTCAAATTGTGTATTATGTGTGGCTACATCTCTGCTATCAGTGGGAACATGGAGATACATCAGTTATAGGCCATAAACACATATAAACACAACTAAAACTGAAAAAGTACTGGCTCAAACAGGTAGTAGAGATCTAGCACATTTCAGTTACACAAAGTTATATGATATCATAGCAAGTATAACAGAATAAGGAGAAAACTTGCAGACGTTTCCCTCAACACTTTGCTTAATCTCGGCCTGAAATAACTTGAAGACAAACAGCTCTAGCAGGATGCTCACAAAAGAACAAGTAACTAGTTTGAGCTTTGCCTGCTTATTTTCCTTTGTTCACATTCATGCACATATCCATGCACTTCATGTGCATTAATAAAATGTAGCGAGCATTTGCAATAAAATGCAGCGAGTGGTTGAAATAAACTTTAAGTGTAAAAATGCTTTGTACATTGTTTCAACGTTTCTTCGGCCAATATATACTCATTCATTGACATACGTTGGGTTTAAATGCAATGCCAAGTTGTTGTTTTACTTGTTGCTATATAGCGGTTCTTGTATTTATATACCGAGTATCTATCCCAGTGTGCAAATGTAGATAATCACATCACATTTAACCCTTTCACTAGTGACTTTATTTCAAAAACCAACCTATGAAGACATGCCTTGCTATCTCAGCAATATTTCATAAAACTAGCTAGAACCATGTCACATGTGATAGCATTCATATTGACCAACAGTAATAGTTATGCTTGAGCCTTTTAGTGGTGCTAGATCTAGTTGGTGACTCAACAAACTTGAATAGAGTCATTCTTATCTTTCAGACTTTCACCAGAAATAGTATGTCCTGGAGATCCATCCAGAAATAGTATGTCCTGGAGATCCATCCAGAATGCCAGTGGTAGAATTTGGAGTGAAGATAATCCAGATTTTGTAGTCAATGAGTGTATTTCACTGCCCTGTGTTGGACCCGTTCCAAAGTAACTATGTCCTTGATTTGCCTTGGTCTATGTGAGGGATCCTGGTACTCCTGCTACAACTACACGTTACTCCGCCAGGCAGTATCAGCAATCTCCACGGCGGAAGTCCTTTAACAGTCTATCCACCTGTGTTACTTAGACGACCCAAAATCAGCCAACCTCTTACTAGGCTGCTGTATCCCTGATCAAGTGGAGGGAACCTCAAAACCTGAATGCCTAATTTTGCCGCATAAATATCTCAAGATTACCAAGTGCTACAGACTTCAGATTAGTACCAGTGGCTACAGGAAGCTCAACTCTATGCAATGAGTGGTTTTATTAGGCACTAAAACATAAGTACGTGGTCAAGCGCAGGAGGTGGAAAATGAATTTCGTTAAAATGCCATAAAATTCATTTTCCACCCACGCACTTGAGTGCTTCAACACGTACTTACATTTTAGCACTAGTGCTAATTTCAACTCTCTAGCACTGGGCAATCTGGATCTATTTATGCAGCAAAAAAATCAGGTTTTTTTGGTTCCCTCCACTTTAGGTCCAGTAACTTGGCTATAGTTATACACCACCTATGAAAAATATTTTGGTATCAAGAGAGAGCACACAGAGAGACATATCTTTTGAGCTCTATATGAAGTCCATACCATGAAGTTTACAGAATCTATGAAGCTATAAAGTGGTAACCACAAGTAAAAATAATAATTAAAAAATATATGGGCTAGTCCTCCCTCCTAAAATGCAACTGTCAGAGCTATGTTCACTATTATGACCTTTAAATGCCTTAGGCGAGATATTTCCAGCACATCTTGAGGCTAGCTATCTTCTCTATGCTGAAATGATGTACGTATCGGTTCATAACTAAACAAATGTTGGGATTAATCTATTTATATAGCTACTTTCGTCAGCTAATTCATGACATTAGACTCAACAATGGCTTAGCTGCAAGGTTTAATCTGGAACAACATATATGCCTGTCACTGTTTCATTTAGGGAACCTTTTTCCCCCCTTGGAAATTGTATTATTAAAATTCGTTATTGATGTTGATAAGTGCTTGACAAAGTGCATGAGCAGTGGGAGTATGTATATGTAATGAGATAAGAGTCTGAATGAGAGTTTACACTTCTTCTACCTTTTCTACTCCACACGTCAACAATTTCTTCCCAAATCCCATCAGTGAGTTTTTCGGGATATTCAATGACAATTTCATTTTCATTAACCCTCTCACTGGCATAAGCGACTGAAGTCGTGAAAACTGATTAGTCGCGACGAAAAAATTCATAAAAAATTAACCGTTCGCGGTATAAACTTCAAAAATTGCAAGAGTATGCCCTAAGCATGCCTCTAATATACCCCTGAATATCTGGAAAATACGGAATGAGGAAAGGGAAGTAAACGTGCCAGCAAACATCACTTCCGGTTCATTCTCGGTCTCGAAGAAGAAATTGCGACCCGCTTTTGTAGAGATGAAGCGTTAAGACTTCCTATTTGAGGATGACTTCGGCCTGTCCGAAATTGATGTTAGTGAGGAAGAGGAAGAAGGTGCCTGTGCTTACCTGGGAAGTGGCATAGTTGACGTTGATACTATGGCAGCTATAACAGAAGCTGTTGGCACCGACCACGAAGCAAGTTTTCAAAATATAAGTCGCCCTACTCTGCCAAGCGAAGCTTCAGACAATAGCGATGATCATGAAGACTTCCCCCAAGGTAAGAATAGATAAGAGTTGTATAGTAAAGCCTAGTAAAGCCTAGTAACTAGCATAATAATAATAACTATTTCTCCTGGGAAGGTAGTTTCACACATGGACCTGGAGGAGGATGAGGAAGCAGCAGAGGAGAAGACAGGGTTGGAGGAGAGGTTATTATTTATATATATATATATATTTTTTATAATGTAGTATTATGTGTTTGTCTGAATTATGCTGAACATGCAGACCTTCACAATGCCAAGCACTGCCCTTTTATTTTTTATCTATATATATATATTTATAATTATGTTATGCACACTTTGCACATACTTTTATTTATTTTTCAGTACTATGGACCCTAGCCCTTATTTCCTCTTTGTTATGCTATTCACATCTTTGTGGTTTGTTATAAAAATGTTGTTGACAAATAGTTGTTGTTGACCAAACGTTGACTTGCTGATTTCATGTGTATGAAACCGAGCTGAAATAGCCTTTTCGAACTTATAATGATATTCACATCTTTGTGGTTTGTTATTGTGGTTTGTTATAATCAACCAAAAAATTGTTGATCACAATCCTTCATAAAATCTATAATGGCTCCAGAAATAGATACAGCATCAGTTTTTTCCAGCTCAACAAAACCAAGAAACTCTTCTCGTACAATAGGCAGGCTAATTTCCTCATCTACAAACTGGATACACATTGCCATTTGCTCATGTGTTGCCACATCTGTACACTCATCAGCTATATTGAGAACCATTTGACAGACCTTGCACTTCCTAAATTCATATTTCTAAGCCAGCCAAATGTATTAGCTCATTTTGCATATCTGGGCTCAAGTAGGGGGCATTTCTCTTTGCATGTTTAAGATGATCACTTAAGGTGGGATCAAACTGAGATTTCCAATGTATAAAGAAATCAAAGTTTCCATCCTCTCTTTTTAATGATTTGTTCCATCCATGCCCACGAAAAGGAACATTTCGCTGTCCGAGTATGACAACCATATCAATTGGATAATGGAATGGCTTTATTTCTTCCCCATGAGCCTTAGACAAGGAAGACTGAATGTCTATTGCTCTACCTGCTTCAACTTCAAGAAATGCCATTGCTTTCATTGCAGCAACTCGGTGTGCTTCGCTCACTTCGTGATTAGGTAAAACACCATGTTTTTCACCTTTGGCATTCTTCCAATTATGAAACCACACCGTCTGAAAGACATTTGAGTGGACACCACTTCCATGGAGCTGGTTTCAAAAAAGTCAACAATAAGAGCAAAAGGCTGCATCTGTACTGACAGAGTACCGTAACGTTTTTCCCCATACTTGGTTGTACTTGCGGTTAACCTCTGCTCGGAAAATTAAAATTCCATGGTGGTACCCACTTATTTTTACCGTCTCTGCTTCGCTCATCACCTTTTCTTGGAAGGTTGCGGGATCTAGCTCCTGTGAAAGCTAATCACAGTCAATGCTAGGATGAGGGTCAGACCTTGCAGCTTCCTCATCAACAGAATCTACAAATTAAGCGAATATGATCACTGTTGAATATATAACTAAGAGATCATGTAGCTAAGAGATGACATTAAATTAGCAATGTATACCTGTGAGTGTCAATTCACATGTTATGTCTATAGCATTATTGGAAGATCTAGCCTAGTCAATACTTCCTTGCCTTGCCCTATAATTGTTTTAATAATAACTTGGACATTGCTTAAATAACACCTCACCTAAAGCATGCTCCGAGTGAAACCTGCTTCATTTTCTTTTTAGGCGGTGGACAAAATCCAGATTGCTCAGCCATGTTTTGCAGCTGTCACTATCTCTGACTATGTGCCAGGGTTTTAATTGTGTGGTCAAAGTTCAAGGGTGTGGTTAAACCACAGCTTATTGTTAACTATCCCACTTGATTAGTGCTGCTGGCTTTGCTTATTTTTTCTGCAAGTATGCTATTCTTTTATGCCCAAGTTGACTGTTAAATCCTTACCAAATGCCAATTCTGCTATATAGAGTATATCAATTATGCTCCCAGCATACCAGTTATGCTTAAAATTATACATAATTGGGAAAGCCATAGTACAAGGATAACTGAATTTGATTTTTACCAGGGCAAGTTTAGTATAGCAGTCTATACTGAGTGCAATTTTTACCAGGGTGAGCGCCCTGGTTACCCTTATGGTAGCTACTCTACTGGCCAGTGGGATGGCCGCTTCTGCTATTAAGTTAAACATAGCACTCTGCCATGCTCGTCTCATGGCTTTTCGGCCTGCTATGCTCTGAAGGATGCTGTGATAGGTAGTCTGCTGGGTTGTCTGCACCTGGTCGATACTTGACTGTCATTTTGTACGGTTGAAGATGCAGGCCCCGACGCTCTAGCCTGAGAGGTGGTCTAGGTTTCTGCCAGATAGGCTCTATTGGCGTGTGGTCAGTAATGATGAAATGTGGTGCCCCATTCACAAACCGATCAAAGTGCTCACATGCCCAAACCACCGCGAGGGATTCCCTTTCTGTCTGGCTATAACGTGCTTCAACACTTGACAATGCTCGGCTTGCATATGTTACAACTCTCTGGTCCTGATTTAAGAGAGTTGCAAGGCCAACTGGACTGGCGTCAACTAGTATTTCAAGTGATTTCGTTTCATCGAAGTACGCATTTGTTGCTGATTCCAATAAACCTGTCTGCTACTTTTTTTTTGTCAGGAGGGTCCCCGTCACTTGAGAAAACTACTCCATAGAACTCAATTTTGTTCTTCCTGAACTCGCACTTCTCCAGATTGAGGGTTAGCCCTGCCTTCTGGAGTTTATGTAACACTTTCTCCAATGCTTGATCATGTGTGCATTGATCACTGCCAAAAATTGCTGTCATAACTGATATTCATTGCTCCTGGAACACCCTGTAGACCATCTGGATCTCATGTTGAAACACTTCTGCTGCAGCTGCATTGAATCCGAACGACAGGCACTTACATCTCTATAAGCCTATGTGGGTCGAGAATGTTGTTATGTAACGACATGAAGGGTGCAATAGCAGTTGGTGGTATCCAGATCAGAGGTCAATTTTGCTAAACAATGTTAGTGATGTGATGAGCTCATCTAGGGTGGGGGTTACATGCCTCGTGTGTAGAATGGCCTTTAGTCTGGCAGCCGTGGACAAAAGTGTGTTTTAGAGTACATACAATGTTTTATTGCTGATTCTGGTAGTATAAACCCTACTGAGCCCAAATCCACTTGATGCCACTCTGTCACCCTTGGGCATTTTATATGCAAAATTCAAAATGGCCACCAAGAAAACTGAAAAATGGCTATAACTCTGTGAAAACTTCACCTAGAGACTTCTTTTCGGTGCCTAATCAGCTGCCTTTCCTAACAATGGAGTAGCCATACCCTCCACGATTAAGACTTCTGTCTTAATTTCCTGTCCACCTTCTAGTGTGATAGTTGTCTTAGCCATTTGTCATATAGGTATTGGTGGAGAGCTGTATGGATGAATTACATGCTCGGTAGTAGTGTAACACCCTACTTGATAAGACGCTGTTTTATCTCAGTGTTGATTGTGTTGCAGGTTGATCCAGAGTCGATCAACATTATTACCCCTACACCATTTATTGACTGTTTCACCATTTGACATTGTATAGGCATATTCATCCTGAACATCATCATCTGATTCACTGGCTTCTTCGTTTACATACTTGATGCCGTGCGTTGACTGCAATGTTGCCTTGCTCTACATATCTTACTGAAATGCCCAATTGCTCCACACCAGAAACACTGTTTGCCTCTCGACCGACAAGCATTTGCTGTATGCCCTCGTCGACCACACTTGGTACATTTACCGGGCGAGTCTTGGGACCGGCTTCTCTCACTAACTTCATTTCTCAAGAAACTGCTGCTCTGGTTTTCTGTACTGACGAAGCCCTCGGACCATGTTTGTGTGGTCTGTGTCCTGTGTCATTCGTGCTGCCTGGAGCTGGGATGCTTCCATGGCAGATGCTATATCTAGAACCCTCTCTAGACTCAGATCTCGTTCTGCCAACAACTTTGTCCGGAGTCTATTGGACCAACAGTGGTCAATAACCTGATCATGTCTAGTAACCATGCCACCAAGCTTTTCAGCAGGATGTTCCCAGACTCTGAAATTGCAAAGAAATTCTCCTGTTCCCACACCAAAACCACCACCATAGTGAAGAAAATGCTTGCTCCTTACTTCACACAGAGAGTTATTGAGTCAATGTCAAGTGGTCCATTCTCTTTATGATTGATGAATCCAATGACAAGAGGGATAAGTCTTGCATAATTCTTGTGGGGCTTCTTGATCCACAGATAGGTGACGGACGAGATTCTTGGATATGTCTGAGCTACCAAACTTGTTTCAAGCCTTGAAGGAGTCACTGACTAAGAATGAGCTCAGCTTTGACAATGCAGTGTCTTTCGTGTATGATACCACCAATGTTCCGAAAGGAGTGAGGTCAGGTGTGCAGAAGCTGATTAAGGATGAGATCCCAACTTTGTATGATGTTGGTTGCATCTGCCATTTGGCAGTCAAAGCTGGTTTGAAGGCACTCCCAGTGAACATTGACCAGCTCTTCATCGACATATTCTACTATTTCCATCATAGCAGCAAGAGGAAGCATTGTCAACCTATGGTGTTCACTTTTCACCACTGAGCCCCAGGGTTGATATTGAAGCATTGCCCCACACGATGGCTCAGCTTGCTGAAGTGTGTAAATCATTACCTCAGGCAGTATGATGGTTTGAAGTGATTCTTCTTGTCTTGTGAGGAAGCTGAAACAGCTAAGGTCTGTAGCATTCTTTCAAGGCCTGAGAATCCTTACGAAACCTATATTGCATTTTCTTTATTTTATCTTGCCCTCAATGAATCAATTCAACCGTCTCTTCAAGAAATCTACAGAGAATACTACCTCACAGCTGTATGATGAGATGAACCGGACGTTATATGCTTCAAACTTTCTTTCTGAGGACACCATTCTAGCTGCTACTGATAACCTCAAGAATCTTGACTTCGATGAGGCCAATCATGTTTCCAACAAGGATTTGGGAATTAGTGATGATACGTGGGCTAGTATCTCATCTTGAACACCTTCATGACACAGCATTCTTTGAAACTATAAGAGCTTTTTATATATCTTCAACGAACAAAATGCTTGTCAAATTTCCTTTTGGAGATTCGTTGATGAAAGATTTAAGGGTCATTCAGCCTTAACACACTTCATCGTACTCTTTCAACACCATCACTTCACTAGCTAAATGTTTTCCCACAGATTGGCCTCGACGATGCTGTATCTCTGCAGAATCTGAAGGTGCAATTCCAAGACTTCAAGCTTTCTCCCAATGATTTACTGACATTTGTCGAGTACAAGGCAGCTGATGGTGTCATGAGACCAAAGACAGGACTTTTCTGGTTGGAAGTTGGGAAAATGATCGCATTGGAAGGGCAGCCAAGATTCAATCTCCTTCACAAATTAATATCATGTCCGATGTCCATCCCAGTCTCTAATGCTGATTCTGAACGAGGTGTTTTCCATAATGATGGAAGATCCACTCTGATCAAAGGTCAAATCTTGACCAGTCTTCCATTGTTGCCTTTATGGCCATGAAGTTCAACATTGATAATTGCTGTCTGGACATCAAACTCCCTCCTGAACTGCTCTCAGAGTGCAAGAAGGCTACAAAGAGTTATGTAGCTAGTCCCCATTCTGACTCAGATGTTTCAGCTGGCCTTCTTCTGCTGCTTCTACTTCTACTTCATAAACTTCAATTTTATGTTCATGTTTCAAATAAGGACAAATTACATCATCAATTAGTGGGTGTGACATGCTAATAAGTGACGTGGTCGTAAAATCGCTCATGATAATTAAGGGCGTGGTCGAGGGGAAACGTGCACGCTATTTAGGGCGGGTGGTTAAAAATTCACGCAGTAAATGTCCCGGAATTAACTTATGGAAAGTTGGCAAGTATGTGCATGTATAGATTCATAGTTGTGGTTAACCTACAGCTTCCTGTGTTTATTATTATAATCTCAGCTATACTAGAGTGGTTAGAAGTAGAACTTGAGCAATGCTTCTTAGGAGGATTGGGCGGTACATCAACCTCAGACTCATTATCATCCTCAGAATCACTATATAGAGCTAGAAACTACCGAAAACTTGGATGCACTCCTGAAATATGAACGAATATCCATTATTATGTTTTGTTTCTCTCTGCGCTTCAATTTATCCACTCAATAATATGATGATGTAAGTGTCTAGTATTGTTCCCTTCTATAAATAGATCACAGGGGACAGCATTTCTACACACCAGTTTACCTTTCTACAACCTTTGTGTCAACTTTTAGTTTCACATTATAGTAGTCAAGTACACTGTAGATCCAGGCAGAAGCCACCTCAGCCAACCAAAAACAAAACAAAAAACAGGCGAGTCCACACTCACCAGGATTTCATCATTTATGGGAAGGGGAGGAGGAAGCCTCCCCCCCCTATTTTCCTTAACAATTTTATAATAAAGCGCATTAATAAAGGAATATAGTGCATACAAAGTAGTAAGAAATTCCATCCCCCTCCTTCACAACCCAAATAAAACTGAGTCTGGCTGTGTAAACTTCCCTTTTAGAACTGACTACTAGTACCCCCAGAATGCCTCAGAATCAATCTCAGAGCATTTATTTATTTTATTCTGGGGGAGCATAACTAGTTATGTGCTATACAGCCACCTCGACATCAACACTAAACTTTGCAGTTCACCTCCCAAAACTCAAAATCCTGCATGAAACCCTGCACACACACACACACATTCAAGCATCATACCCCGATCCCCCAGATGGTGTTTGTGAAACGTTGTCACATCTTTAACCATTATGCCCCCCCCCCCCCCCCCCCCCCCCGTCTTAAAATCCAGATTCCTTTGGACAATTTTACCCTGCCTATAACCACATTAATAAACACAGAGCATGTTCTAATCCTGCTTTAGAAACTGTTCTTAAGCACCTAGTAAACTACTCAAGGAGTGACAGGACCATGTAGTTACCACTTTATAGCTCCGTAGATTCTGTAAACTTCATGGTATAGACTTGCTATATAAAGATAGGCTATCTGTGTGCTCCCTTTTGATACTAGAATATTTTTAATGTGTATAATGATAGCCAAGTTATCGAGCTAAAGTGGGGGTACCTCAAAATCTGAATGCCTGATTTCTCTGAATAAATATCTCCAGATTGCAAAATGTTAATGAGTTCAAATTAGAACTTGTGGCTAGAGGAAGATATGCTATGAGTGTCAAAAAGTTAATTACAATGAAAATGTTACACATACAAACGTTTAAGAAGAGAATGTCCAATAACAAAACATAGTTGATGCTTTTGATATTTAAAAATGCTATATAGCAATCACTTAATTAATCTACAAATGAGGTAAATGACAAATTCCACTAACGCTCCAGCCCAAATGTCCAAGAATAACACCCCCTTTACTGATACTCTAGATCTGCCCCTGCCCTCCAGGATAGCTATACTCCACTGAAAATTATAACTAGAGTACGGACCTTGAGTTGAAGATGTGATCTTTAGCAGAGTTACAGCCCAGATATACACAAGCCCACTTTCCTCCATTTCCATTGGCGAACGAAGAATTTTTACTGATTACAGACTTCCAGATTAAATCCCTGGACATATGACCAATTTTCCCTGGACAAATGAGTCATTTCCTGGACACCCCCCTCCCACAAACAGTGTACTGTATAATTATTGGACCTTGATCATTAATGGGTGAGAATCCCTGGACAAATGTAGCAAATCCCTGGACCCCTGGACAGAATCTTGAAAGGCTAAAGCCCTGGACGGTTGGGAGGTCTGTGATTAGCAGGAGCCATTTTAAATATCTCCACTTGTAAAATACGATCTGAGAAAAGGGCCCACTTCGCCCCAAAACTGATTATGCAATAGGATCTGAAATTAGTAAGCTACCAAGGTTATAAATCATGATATTTTTATAAATTACCTCAGAGGCATCATGGGTCATTGCTCTATCTTTCTGCAAAGTTTCAAGGCCATGAAGCGCTTCCTTCCATCCAAGCGAGCAGTTAGAAAAAGCTTAAAAAGAGAAGCCACTCGAAGCACCGCGCACATGGAATGAAATTTTTATTTTTATATTTTTTATTAGTTCAATAGAACTTCAAAATATGAATGACAACTGAGATGAATTACGATAGACAAATTGACAATTTGGCAGTTTTAAAAGGGGATAACATTGTGGGTGGCGATCGGTGTTTCTTGGGCCACAAGGTCAATCGGGGCTGTATCATGAACAGCACGCTCTTACCTTGCGCCCCTAATATAATAGCTTTGTATAGGTTTGCACCGAACACGCCCCCTTTCCACACATCATTTCAGAATTCGTCTTTTCAAGCATGGCTTCCAATTGTCCTGAGCTTCCCGATCATCCGACTCAACCAACTAACTTTAGTGATCTTTCGGCCGAACCAATATCTCTCACCGCTCCTTTCAGAGCGCTTGGTTCAACCAATGGAAATGGCTTCACTACGATTCCCAGTCAAGACTTGCTTTATTGTTTCACGTGTGTGCATGCAATCCAAACAGGTAAGATACAGTGGGGCAGCTTTTGCTAGTAAGCCTAGCTGCCACTCATATCCTATATAGGTTTGGCAGCAATCGTTCCATATTTTAGAGTTAGTATATATTTTTGGCAAACTGAAGATGATCCAGGGAAACATACAGGACTCAACCTTTTTGTCTGGGTTCAGTAACTGGAAGGATGGAACTCGATGCTTCAACAAATATGAGAGCACAAAAGCTCATAAAGCAGCTACCGATTTAGTGATCACTATACCAGGTACGACTAGTGATGTTGGAAGTATTATATCTTCGCAACATGATTTGCAAATAGCCATGAACAGACAGTACCTTATCAAGGTAGCTCAGAATATTCAATTCCTTGTCTACAAGGAATAGCTTTTCGTGGTGCTGGTGATGAAGTTGACAGTAACTTCATGCAATTAATGTATCTTAGTGCATTGTACGATCCTGCAATATCAGCCATGTTAAGTAAGAAAACTGATAAATATACTAGTCCCCAAATACAAAATGAAGTTATTAAAATAATGGCATTACAGTGTCGGATGCATCCAATAAGGAGCAATTCGTTTTTCGGTGGGTTGATGATAATTTTCAACCCCATGAAGACTTCTATGGCCCCTTGACCATGTTGACCATAAAAGCAGATGTCTTGGTTGGTAGTTTGAAGGATGTGATGTGTCGTATGAATCTTAGCATTCATAACTGTCGTGCTCAATGCTATGATGGTGCTGCAAACATGTGTGGTATAAAGGGTGGGACTTCTACTCAAATTTGTGGAGAAGAATCACGAGCTATTTTTGTCCATTGCTAAATTTAGCTGCTGGAGATACCATCAAGAATAATCAAATTCTGAGGAATACTCTAGATATTGAAATATTAAATATACTCACCTCAGCGAGGAGGCTTGTTTAACAAGATTAAAGCAGAAATTTGTCAAACAACTACCCTGTGTCCCACTAGGTGGACAGTCAGGGCTTCCTCACTGAGCAGCAGCATTTCCAATTATTATGTTGTTCAGGCAGTTTGGGAAGAAACTCTTAATATAGCTATGGATTCGGAAACCCGTGCTCCGTTAATTGGTGTAAAATATAGCATGACCACTTTTGCTTGGCGAGTTAATCCTTAAACATACAGATAATTTACAAAACCCCTCTTTAAGTGCCTCAGAAGGTCAAGAATTAGCCATGCTTACACGGAAAACCTTGGAAAATCTTCGGAGTGAGGAATCCTTTGACTTGTTTTGGTTGAAGGTTTACCGACCCTGTTCTACCCAGGAGGAGGAAAACTCCAGTTAGACTCAGCATTGGCAGTGGTGAAGCGTATCATCCAACTGAACCTAAGGATCTGTTTAGGCAGCATTAGCTTTGAATGTCTTGATTTCATTATAGCATCCATAAAAGAACGGTTTGATCAGCCTAGCTATCACACTCTGACTAAACTTGAGAACCTTCTTCTGAAATCTGCAAGGTAAGTGGACTATAGCGACGAGTTATTAAAGTTTGTCATGGAATTTTAACACAATGACTTCAATGAGTCTAGTCTAACTACCCATTTACAACTTTTAAGTACAGCAATGGTAACCACCAGAAGTGAGCATTCACTCCCTGATATCATAAAGTACTTGAAGACTATTTCTCCTGTCCAGCGAAGTTTCATGTCTGAGGTATGTACTTTAGTTAAATTGCTTGTAGTTACTCCTGCAACCAATGCCTTGAGTGAGCTTCAGGGTTGCGTCGAGTCAAGACCTACTTGCGGTCAACAATGAGCCAACAACGCCTCAATAATGTAATGGTCATTCATGTACACAAGGAGAAGACCGATGAACTTAACTTGAAATCATGCCTTAATGAGTTTGTTGCAGAAAATGAGCACAGAAGTGGTATCTTCGGACAATTTCAAATTTGAAACACTAATAAATTAGTAATCTATATATCCTATTTTAGTTGTAACATTGTCATGTAATATAATGTAAGTGAGGTTCCTAAGAAAATTCTCCTCAATATGTAGAGTACTCTAAAGGGCCTACACAATTTCAGCACTGGATGGTCACACAGAGACATTATAACAGTAAAATATACATTTATTATTATACACCATAATTATACGACTGTGTGGCAACCAGTAGCATGTTTTAATACAGGGGGATAAAGTCCTGCGTATCCCCCACCCCCAAAACAACAACTCAGATCCCACCCCCAAAAATAATAATAAAACACGTCTCTCACCCCAAACTTATTCTGTAATATTTCCTTTAGCATAACAGTCATAGCCAAGTTCAAATTCAAGCTATCTCAGAGATTGTAAAAAGTGGGAACCTCCCCCCAGATCCCCCTACACTTGAATACCCTGCACAGTCCAAATTAGGTACACATTTTCAGTGGCGGAGAAAACAGGGGGGCAGGGGGGCTCTGGCCCCCCCCCCCAATTTTTACACTGGGGGGGCTAAGCCCCCCCCCCCCCATTTTTTGTCAATGTCAACATGTTTAGTTTGATCATTCATGAACTGTCTTGTGTAATTACAGATAGAACTATGCAAGTTATGTAGGCAGACTGCAAAGAACATACACTAGATACACTAGATGTTCATGGTTTAATTAGTGCACTGAGGTGCCGACTTGTGCATGTTATTATAATTTAACGAGACTTGTATGCCAATTAACCAACTTGTAAGCTCAGCGTCTAGACCACATGGGCATATAGCATTATAACCAGCTACATTATTATCTAGATACCAAGTTGATTTGCAGGCCCATACTGATAGCTACATTATGTCTAAGCGACAAGCCTCACTGAAAAGTTGGTCCAATAAAGCTAAAAAGGAAAGAAAACTGAGGAACTGAAAGATAGTTCAGAAGCCAGTGGTAGTGATGAATCTGAAGCAATGGTTGTCCTTGGCAGTGATGAAAAAGGAGATGCTAATAAACATAGAAGTCAAGAAAATTAGAGCAGCATTCAAGTGAGATAAACTCAAACACTCCTATCTTACCAGCCCCTAATTGTGCTGAAACTTCAAATCAGTGCATGTCACAATGTTGTAGAAGCTATTCAACCAGTTGATAAGCCAACACTAGCACTTCTGGTATCTAAACAGAGAAATTTTCAACCAAAGTGGTATAAAGAGTTTCCTTGGCTTAGTATTTGCATTACACAAAAGAGTCTTTATTGTCGTTATAGCAACAAGCATGGTTTACTTTCATACAGTAAAATGGGGGACAGTGCTTTTACTAAATCAAGATTCCAGAATTGGAAAAAAGCCTTGGAAAAGTTCAGAGGACATGAAGTTTCGCATACTCATAGAGAAGCAAAATTAAAATGGATAGCTCGTGGGATGCCAACAATTGCGAGCCAGCTGAGCTGCCACATGCAACAACTTCAGCAAACTCGAAGAGAAGGACTGCTAATGCCGTTAAAAGGCATACGATATCTTACTCATCAGCTATAAGAGGCCATACTGAATCAGAAGGTAACTTACAACAGCTTCTGCTGGTTTGGAGTGAGGCTATAAAAAACTGGATCAAAGAAAACCGATTCACTAGTCATCAGTCAGTTAATGAGAAAATTTCTATTCTAGGGCAGACACTACTTCGAACCCGTTTAAAGAAAATGAAAAAGACTGAACCAGTATGGTTCTCAGTAATAGCTGATGAGGCAACCGATGTTATCAACAGTCAACAGCTCGATTTGTCCATCCGCTGGGTGAATACTGACTATAAAGTACGAGAAGATTCAATTGGCTTATTTAGGGTTCCTGACAGTAGAGCAGAGACTCTTTTCACAGTAATCAAAGATCTACTGATTCGATGCAGCCTCCCATTATCATTATGTCGAGGACAGGCCTATGATGGAGCTGCCAACATGCAGGGAAGAAAATCTGGTGTGGCAACAAGGTTTAGACCCTTCTGCAGTTGCACTGCATTGTTGTGCACATTCACTGAATCTTTGCTTACAGGATGTTGGAAGGAAGCTTGCATGTATCGGAGATGGTCTCAAAACAGTGAAGGAAATAAGCAAGTTCATTCGTCTATCTCCGAAACTCTTTTCATTGAAGTTACAGGAGACAAGTGGAGGTATTAGTCTGAAGCCATTATGTCCTACCAGATGGACAGCAAGAACTGTTGCAATAGAAGCCATTCTCAAAGACTACACTCTATTGTTAGAGGCATTGGAGGAAATTAATTCAACAACACATGATGAATATGGTTTAAAGGCTGCTGGCTTGATGCACTTTTTGGAAAAATTCAGCACTTTATTTGGTCTCCAACTCAGTCACTTTTTATTTAGTGCAACAGAGCAAGTTTCTTTCACTTTGCAAAAAGAAGACATAGCTTTGCATGAAGCACTCTCTGCTGTTGATGCTGCCAAGATATTCTTCAAACGAAACAGGACAGATGAAAATTTCGACAGGTTTTATGACACATGTGTCACCATTGCTGAAAAGTTCAATATTGGCCAACCAGAATTACCTCATTACAGAAGGCATCCTCCACGTTTTGAAAGTGGGAGTGAACCACACCTTTTTATGTCTGTAAAGGCATACTTTCGGCAAATGTTCTTGGAAGCGTGTGACCTGCTCTATGGTGAGTTGGAAGTAAACAACATATTCCATCAATCCTGGCAATTGAACAAACTCTTGTGAGTGCAGCAAATGGTAGTGATTATGAAGACAGCATGGAAGAGCTGAAGAAATCTTGCTACAAAGATGATGTCAATATGTCAGACTTAGCCAGACACCTCCAACTCTTACGAGATGTTGTGAAAAGGTAACCCTGAAGTGAAGAAAGTCACTTCTGTACAGACGATCTGTGATGTAATGAACAAGAAAAGCATTTTCAAAACAATGCTACCAACTGTGCATCATCTCTATCTAACAATCCCTGTTACATCTGCAACGGCTTGAAAGAACCTTTTCTGCACTGAAGCGTGTCTTAACGTACACCAAGGTCTACAATGACTTAAGTAAGGCTTAATAATTGCTTGCTTCTCCATGTCCACAAAGATTTAACTGACTCACTTGACTTGGTTTCAGTCGCCAATGAATTTATTAATAATGATGAACGAAAGAAGTGTTTTGGAAACTTTCCTTGATGTGTTATATTTATCTTTGTACACACAATCATGCAAACAATACACCATTGAGTCCTTTAAATTAAATTTGTCAGTTGAGTGAGAATCCATGGGAGGAAGTATAATAATTGTTCCACCAATTAGCTAGTATATATGGCTAGACAAGGTGGGCATAGTCCAGCAAAATTTCTGCCTGCATATCTCAGCCCCCCCACTTTACATCTCCTGTCTCCTTCCCTGATTTTCCCTTCCCTCCCCCCCAATCCCTCTATATCGTGTGCAAAGCCCTGCAGATGTTTGTTATAATTATTATTAATGAGAGCGATTAATATATATTCCCCCTAACAAAAATTTCTGTATGAATCCTGCTGTAGCTCCAAAAGGAGTGCTATTAGGTAGAGTATAAGCTGGATGTGTTTAGTTGCAGTAGCAAGTAAAGCCACTCCCATTGTTGGTGTGGCTTAGTTGCCGTACAGGTTCAGATTTGCTTCCTACAGGCCTGCTTTGATGAGTGAAATTTGGTATACTGTTAGAATATACTTCATTTCAGATTTTTGGCTATAGGGCCATCGCAGAATCGTCTGGTGACAAAAAATGGCCGACGTTTTTCAAAATGGCCGCCATCAGTTTCTTTGATGAAGTGTTTCAGGGGTAGAAAATTTTATAATGCTCATACTGATAGTTTATAATAACCCAACAATGCTACAATGCATAATGCTAAGCATTGGGGGGAGGGGAGGAGGGGGGATCTACATTCCATAGGTTAGTCGGTGCAATGTCCACCACAGAAACAAAGAGCAGTACACTCTGCAGCCCTTCTTGCAACCACAGCGTATGAGTTCCCTACAAGCTTGTGCTGCTTCTGGTAGGGTTGTCCAGGGCACTTCCCACCCATCCCCATTCACTGGGAGACAGAAGCTCTGGAACTGCTATCATCATCTGGGACCAGCAGTGACCAGCCTGATAGACTGCCCTCTTGATGTGCTGGATGAGTGCAGCCTGAGTAGGTGAATTGTTCTCACTTTCTGCTGTTTTCTTGCATCATTCACACACTGCTGATTGCTGGTTTGATCGTATGGAAGGACCACAAATCTCTCCAGTATCTCCAACCATTTCTCTATACATTGTGGGCTTGGCCTAGCAACCAAGGCACAGAATGCTGAAGTGACATCTCCATATGCATTCCAGGTGTCCCATGCAGTTCTCTTGCCTCCACCTCCAAAACTGGACACAGTGTCACAACCAGTGAAAGCATGGAACATAGGCAGGGCAATACACCGATCTGGACCCAGTGCTCCAGCTATTTCATGAGCAGCAATGAATCAAAAGTTCTTTTCGCGTACCAAATGCAATCCACAGTTCAGAGATACTGAGACGCTGAGCTGATGTTATAGCCAGAACTACAACATCTGTGTCAACTGTATGTATTGACACTTTCTTGTACCCTTGTCGTAGAGCATGATCCAAATGAGGTAGAATGCAGGTATTAGCCTCTTCATGGGTACACAGAGCCAGACCAGAGACATTTTTAAGGTTAATGCAAAACACATCGGTATGGTGAGTGGTGATGACTTGTTTGTTGGTGTCGAAGACCACTGTATTCTTCACCAGAAAGGAGAATAACTCAGACTTATTGTCATCAATTCGGAGTAACTCCTGCCAGTTTCCAGGAATTGTACTTGATGGCTCTACATGTCTCCTAACCCCCTTCCCTCTCTTGCTGCGAGTCTCAGCCTTCAAGCTTTCAGGCATGTACACACATCCCAGATGACATCTAATCTCAGTACAAGCTGTAGCTGTGAAGTTACATATGGCATGAAGACATCAGCAGCATAATCCTGAAATGTCTTGGCAGTCTGGTCGGAGCATGTTGATGATAGCAGCACCATCAAGGAGAGTGACCTCCACTGTTGGACTGGAGGTACTCTCTGGTGTAGCTACTTCTTGCAAGCAGCGCAGCAGATCTGATTTTGTTCCAGTTTTCAAGGTACCTAAATGTGAAAGTGATGGTAGATAGGCCTGATTTTTGTGCTTGAAGAACTCACCCAAATGTCCATTGCATACTTGGGAGGCTACGTACAGCCTAGATAAGAGTGAGCAGTCACTCTTCATGGATAACAGCTGTTGTTGCTTGCTTGACTTTTCTCTGGCTGGGGGCAGACTGAAGAGATGCAGGTTATTCCGCTTGCCAGGATCTACAATGGGTATTGTCAATTGACATATGTCTCATATTGTCTCAGCCCCAGTTTCTCAATCTGGCTCACTCTACTGCTACAGCCACATCTGCAATGTTTCTGCTGTCCAATACGAGAAGATGGCTGCTGTTTTCATTGAAAGGGTTTCCATCTCTTCTATGGTTCCAGTTAGTGATTTTACATTTCGTGCAAATGCCAACTGTGCATGCTTCTTTTGCTCATGGTGACGTCCTGTCTCTTCTCAGTTAAACCCTTGAATTCACCAATTAAACATGCCATCTCAGGACCAGATACCATCCAGTGACGCAGAGCTACTGGGTTCTTTGTTAATACAGCACCACCATCACCTTTCACAGAGGTATTATTCTGCTCATGAGCATTGTCAATGGCAATAGCAGAGAATAGATGTCTTGATTTCTTCAATCACATAAAGCTCTAACTGCAGGATGATTGACCAGAAATGGAAGTGGGACACACATCAGCCCGTTTAACATGCCAGTCTTCCAGTGACATCACATTACCTTCATCCAAGTCTTTAGCAACTCTGTGTAGGCCTTCTCTAGTAGTAGGTACAGACTACTGGCAGTGACTTGATGAGCCATTCGAGTGCGTGTCACATGAGATGCTTTCAAAAATGATTCTGCTGTTCCAGATGTTGCAAAACCTGCCTGAACCATCCGATCCACCCACTGCCTTCCAGAAGATCTCCAAACATTTTGAGATCTGCCATCTCAATGTGCAGCTACCAAACATAACAATGAAGTGGTCCTCTCCATAAGTTGCTGGCCAGTTCCACTGGATTTGCTTTGCAACTGTGTAGAGTGGCTGATCGCATGTGATAATAGGGACCTGGTCATGATTTAGGACTTCAACTGCTGTCTTCACTATATCCATGGAATGTCAAATCATGGCCACTGACTTAGCTTGATCATGGAAAAGAGGAAGCATGGAAGTGAGCGCCACATCACTCTCTTCTGGTGATGTTGCTTGATTAGCATGGTATGCAGCCCAAGAGATTGCTTCACTCCCATCTAGGGTGTCTGTGTCCAACTCCTGCCTCAAATGCTCCAACCAGCTATGAAATACAATATAGACTATGGTCAATTTTTTTATCTACCTGAATTCGCAGTATTTATTATGCTCAAAACTTACCCATATTCCAGTTTGTGGTATTAGCAGACAGTCTGCTTTGTTTGGATCTCCTTGCCTTGGCACAGGGATATCCTGTTTGATGAGAGCAGGAGGAGGAATACTAGTGTAACTCTCAGGCAGGGATGCCATCGCATCCTCTTTGTATATAGTACCATCATTCATGGTGATAGCAACCTGAGGGACTCCACTGTGCAATTAGAGTCTGGCTGTTGAAAGAGAGAGATCTCAGTACCATGAAATGAATCATGCGCACTTAGTTGAGCAGGGACTGTGATCAATGTTGTCAACTGCTGCAGTAGTGAACAGACCACCTCTGAGCTGAGGAGGACAGATGACTCTCTCCATTCTGTAGCGGTAACAGATTTTATTGCCTAACTCAGTTGAAATATCCAACACACGATTGTATGAAATACTCAGCCCTAGCTCATAGAGATTATCCACCAGTTTCCACTTGCTGATTTTAGTGTGGACTGTCAAACCTAGATAGATAGGGAGAGGTGTTTCTCTATCTAGGCTATGCTTGGTTACACTTGTAGTGGGGGGCGATGTCGTACCAAACTGTTGTGCATCAGGAGCTGCGAAATGGTGAGAACTGGTTGAGGCATTGCCGATGAACTTGATTGGAGCTTGATGTTTGGTCCATTCAAAACCATAGCAACTAGTTCTAAGAGAAAAGCTGGCACAGAATCTACCAGACACTTGCTTTCAAATGAACCACTAAAATGATTTTTCAATTTAAACATATCTCTTCTCACTATTTTCTCTGTCCTGGCAAGATGAACAGCATCATTGTCGGCATCATGCTCACATGCATGTGTGATGCAGATCCAACATCTTCATTGAAAATGAGGGCCACATCTCGGCCTTGCTTGTGAGCTTCCAAGTCTAGAAAGTAACCCAATATCCTGTCTTTGAGTTTGGTGGAGTGGATGCATCCCACCACATCTGTTCAAAGTTGTTTCAATCTTGTGTTGTATAGATTGACCAGGTCAGCAAGTTTGAAAATGGGTGCAATTGAATTATCCATCATGGCATCTTCAATATAGATTACCAATTCAGCAAATACAATGCCATGATTTACCATGTCCACATTAGACTCTTCAGACGCTTTTCTTTCTCTAGCTCTGTTATACAAATTGGCAAGGCACTGCACATGGTACTGGGCATCTTGTGCAATTAGATCCCCAGCACTCAATTTAGCAAGTAGATATTTATCTTGCAATTTGGGGGCACATTGTCAGACATGGATGTCAACTGCGAATGTTGATGCTTTGCACAAGACCCACCAGTTGGTGCTGCTTTGTTACAGAAGAAGCATGTTTCAAGGGAAGTACTTGCCTCTACCAAGCTCTGCCGGGTAAACTTCTTGGAAGGACCCTACAGCATCCTCTATGGGTCTCTTTCTCTTCTCTACACGCTGTAATTTTGTCTTGTTATACTGAATCCTACATGAATCATGCCACTTGGCTTTGTGATGTTGCAGAGTTGCCTCAATGCCCTCACCATCATCAAGACGTGACAGATTTATTGTTCTTGGTAAGCAGTCAATTTTATTGAAAGCAACAAGAAGGTCAGCTATGGTGGCATAGCCTGTTCCCTGCATACCATGTCTGGACTCAGCTGGAGGGTGAAGCACCACTGATGTGTGGCACAGAACACACTTACTCCAATCGGTTGTTGGTGCATGTGGTTCTGTCCCCGGCTGTAGAGAATCCAATACCTTGTATATTTTGGCCATTTTCCACTGCTACAGAGAAACCCCAGATTAATCAGATGACCTATATCATACAATACAGCTATAAGTAAGAAGCCAAATTCTGAAATTCAACTTACTCCAATCTTGCTTCTTCTCTCTTCATGTAAGCAAATCTCCTTCTCTCTTCATGTACTGTAAGCAGCTGCTATACCATGTGGCAGGGCACATGACTACATGTGTTAATGTGTGAATTCTTGGTAGCTGTAATTGTTTTGTGCATGAATGATGATTATTTTTAGCCTATATCCATTGTATGATGGGTATAATGGGAATGGGTGTGGCTAACTTACCTCACCCATAACGACCCCAGATTCACCCATATTTCATACCTTCTCTATATTTCATTCCAGAAGCACTATATTTACTAATTTGATCCACAAACAAGACTTAGTTAAAATTTAAAGAGTTCTTTGGCGGCCATTTTGAAAAACAGGTGACATTCTTATCACGTGGTGAATGTGCGATGGCCCTATAGCCAAAAATCTTTGCAAGTACATGCTCTAACTCTGTGCCAAATTTCATGCCAAAGGCACAATTCTTCCAAATATTTCCCCTTAGCAGCAGTACTTAAAGTGAAAAGGACAGCCTACATCGTGAAAATACGGCGCGTGAATTTCCTTTCCGCATGGTGATTGAAAAGTGATGTCGTCATGCATGATGCGGGTTAAACACACATAGGAAATTTCAATATGTGTTTTCTCGTTTGAGGGTGTTTTGAAGAATGGAAGCAAAACTGTTTGAATGGCATTAGATCAAGGCACAATTCCAGTAGTACCATTCCACTTAGCACTTTAACCTTATGCCAATAACGCGAATACTCCTAAGCCATTGCTGGGAGACAGATATCTAAAAGGTGCAGCAGATAGTACATCCATTTACTTATAGTGCTGACTATCATACTATCTATCAGAAATAATATGCTGATATTTCAATTTTCAGGTCAGTCACACAGACAAAGACCCACCTGACACACTGAACTGTAGGTGATGTGTCACGCACCAATACCTACAACTCAGAGTGGCTTGCAGAAGCTCACCCCCCCCCCCCCCCCGAAGCCACCTGAATATGGCCATGAATATTGCAGAGAGGAATCTACCAAGGAAGAGACAGTGCACAGCAAACCTTAGTGTGGTGTCAACTATTAGCCTACATCTCAACAAGCCACTTCTTGACCATACTGAGAAGCAAAGCACGGTCATTCTTCCACCAGTCCAACCATCCACATGCTGTGGACCAGGACCAATGACAACCAGAAAAGATGTACATTTCCACGGAATCTTCACAGATTGAGGCAGATTGTTTTGTGACTGGTGCGACCCAGACTTTACTGAGGGTAAAAGGCGAATGCCTACCATGCAAACAGCGTGTCAGCTGCAAAGAGTTATACCCAGAGACTTTCTCGTAACGCTCCAATCTGGAGCATGGTTGGAGGACACCCACATTAATGAAGTACACAGGCCCTACTTCATGGCCACCAGATATAACTCCTGGCAACAACTTTCATCTTGCAAATCCCAGGATGATCACGATGGAGTACATCCAATAATTTTATATGCAGCTTTGATGGTACGATAACATGTACACCGCTGAGGAGGCAACCATCCTCCAGTGTCAACACCTGATTACGAGACCTAAATGGTCCTAAAACCTTGTCAGATGAGTTAGGCCATCCGTACTATAGGAATACACCTTGTTCAGAACAATGTCTTTTCTGGTAACAGCTTTAAGCTCCCTAGCTATCACGGGAAGACTGTTCATTTGTGAAATGTTGAAGACGCTACAGTCTGTAAGTTTAGTAAATGTGTTGATAAGAGGTAGACATGATAAGCCATCAGTATTGGTAGGCTATCCGTACTATAAGAATACACTTTGTTCAGAACAATGTCTTTTCTGGTAGCAGCTTTAAGTTCCCTAGCTATCATGGACAGACTGTTCATTTATGAAATGTTGAAGACGCTACAGTCTGTAAGGTTAGTAAATGTGTTAGTAAGAGGTAGACCATCAGTATTGGTAGGCTATGCGTAGTATAAGAATACACCTTGTTCAGAACAATGTCTTTTCTGGTAGCAGCTTTAAGTTGCCTAGCTATTACGGGCAGACTGTTCATTTGTGAAATGTTGAAGACGCTACGGTGTGTAGTAGAGTTTAGTAAATATGTTGGTAAGAGGTAGAATGATAAGCCATCAGTATTGGCATGGGCCTTTTTACCACTAAATTCAATTTGATATGTGCTGATAGCTATCTCTGCAACCTTTCAGCAGCCATAGGTGGTATTCCCATCTTACAGCCATACAAATAGATGTGGAATTTCTTCAGCCCAAAAATTAGTGACAGGGTTTATTTTTTAACCTGTGCGTAATTACACTCACTGACAGAGAGAGTTGTTGATGCAAATGCAATTGGTCACTCAGAACCATCAGGCATAAGATGCGACGAATTGCTCCCACCCCATGAGCAGAAGTATCGCCAGCCATCCTGAGAGGGAGTAATGGGTTATAGTGAAGAAGAACCTGCAATGACGTTAAAGAGAAGTTGGCTAATTGAACTGTGAAAATGGTCATCTGACCATCTCCACCTGCAGTGTCTTATAAGAAACTGGTTAAGTGGATTCAGAACAGTGGATAAGAATCACCCCATAATAATAATTCAGAAGACCCAAAAGCCAATATGGCCTGGAGTTTTGCATCTGTGGTTGCAGTCCATCAGAATACATGCAGTGCCCTAAATACTCAATGCTAGCACACATTATCGTGCACTTGTCTTTCCTAACTCGAACTCCATGTTCCTTGCGTGAATTTAATACCTGTTCGAGGGTTTCAAGATCCTCAGCTTCAGTGGTACCTGTTACTAGAATATCATCTAAATAGCATATGACTCGTGGTATTCCATGCCATCCATCACTTGTTGAAAAATAACAGGAGCTGAAGCAATGCCAAAAGGGAGCCAACTGTAGCAGTACAAACCATGATGTGTGTTTATAGCCACAAATTTGAAAAACTTGTCAGCTAACAGAAGCTGATTATATGCTTGTGTTAGATCTAGAGTAGTAAATTTCCTCCCATTAGCCAATGTGGCAAGAAGGTTTCCAGGCTTAGGAAGGGAATACTGCTCAACATCCATAGCTGGATTCACTGTAACCTTATAATCACCACACAATCAAACTTCGCCATCTTTCTTTGGAACAGCACTATCGGGGCTGCCCATTCACTATAAGGTATCTTTTCTACTACCCCAGCTCTCTATAGCCTGTCTAGTTCACGTTCTTTCATAGCAAAGGGAATGAACCTTGGTCTGAAAAGCTTGGGTTTGGCACCCGCCTTAATACTCAGCTTAGCGTGATACACAGTATAATGGTACTTAATTAATTCATCTGAAAAGATGTCCTGATGCTGTTGCAGGAGTTCCATCTAGCTCCTTCAGGCTTCTTGCTCCCTTCTGTGAACAGCTCACTATTCGGATGCTTCTCCAGTCCAGGTTCATAAATTTCAACCAGTCACGTCTAGCAATGATGGTCGGCTTCAGTCACCACTAATGTCAGATGATCAAAATTCTGTTCTTTATATCAGGTATTTCTCCCTTGACTCTCATGGGTTCAACAGTATAAGTTCTTAGCAATAAAGTCGACTTCTTGACCTTGTTGAATGGAAACATTTCCTTCCAGTGCACTCTAGTATAACTGAGGCAGCAGCTCCTGTGTCCACTTCCATAACTAGTGGCTTTTCATTGATCAACAGGGTGACGCAGATTGGCTTAGTGGAGTGCTTATACTAGTGGTAAAGACAGGCATGTCATTTTCACCTGGGTCCTTCACTGACAATTGCTCTGTTGCTACCCAATAATTCTTTTTATGATTCTTTCTCAGAAAAGGCTACCTCTCGTCCTGAAATTATTGAACTGACTGCTTGGACTGACAGGCAGGTGCAATATGTCCTATCTGTCCATGATGGTAACACTGAGCTTCCTTAAATCGGCAATCACTTGCCTCATGACCCTTCCAAGAATATTGATAGCACCTATTTGGAGGTTGCTTAATCCCTAGGACTGGTGCCCAGCCACCAGACTTCATAACCAGCAAATTACTCTTAGCTCGTTCCAGTCTGAATTTTCTCCAAAGCTGTTGTCATTGTGTGATTGGTCTCTCAAAGCTGTTTCTTCTGAATTTGACCTCTCTTCACGCCACGTACAAGGCGGTCACATAATTCCTCGTCCATGGAAGTACCAAAATCACATTTTTATTGGCAACCTTCGAAGATCAGCTGCAAATTCAGCAATGGAATCGTCGCCACGCTGCTTATTAGAAACGAAACCTTTCCACTATCAGCAGCAGTTTAGGGTTCATAATGGGCCTTTAGAATAGCAACCAAATCATTGTCCCTTGGTGGAGTCAGTGAGCAAAGACTGCGAAGTAACGAGTATCCTATAGCTGTCAGCATTGTGGGTACACGCTTATCGTTGGGAACGTTGTTCACCTCGAAGAACATTAGCAGTCACTCCAAATATGCCACAATGTTTGCAACCTCTGGTCTGAGCTCTTGCATGCATTCAAGGAAAGGAGAAGCCATAATTCCATCTCGTCATCAATTGTGATATATTTGGAGCACTCGCAAGGCACCCAAAAGTATAAGTATACTACTAACAATCTCATTTGTTCACAAGAAAGCACAAGACAACTGCATCATATGTTTAGTTACTGGAGGGGGCCCTCCTACAAAGGGAGGCCTGAACCTAACACAGGCCAAGACTACACAGTTATTACAATGTCAAATTTCAATATATCAAGTGAAGGAGCCCCAGTACAAGTCCGATGAATGGGGTAATGGGCTACTGCCATCGTAACTGCTCTGCTTGTCATCTTATCTAGTACTGATGTGTTTGTAGAGACACACAAGTCAAAATCGTGAAGAAAATCAACAAAACACATAAGATCACAAATGTATTGCTTTCGAACAACAAAAAGTTTGCTAGTGAGGCTTCTTGTTACTCTATTACAAAAACACCACATTACTGAATTGGTGATATTTACAGAGGACAGCATTGTTTTCAACTGGTACTGACCTTTTTTTAATTATGGGTACTCACTTTGTCCCTCTTTTTGTTATTAAAATATATTTTTGTTGTAATATTCATTCATTGTTTTCCTGAGCAGTTATTGTAATTTTTTTAGTGATGGCCTATATCTAGTCTCGATAGAACTATTAGTGGATACTTTCCTATAAAAAGGGGTTTGGAACAGTAATATTTTGGGTAGAAGCAACCATATTCCTTTTCTCATTTTATGCTTCTCTGCTAGAATTTTAACTTTTTCCAGCGCAATTTTGCACATATACTATATTAGACAGGGCCCAACCAAGGGAAAACTGCCATTTTTTCCTGTCAAAGTTTTCTAGTGGTTCCATCATCTTGAACATATACCCTTTGATATTAGCTTGGGGGCCAACCTCCTCAAACCCAAGATGGCAAGATGGCCGCAAAATCCACCAGAATTACATTACTAAGGTATTCATTAAAAAAAAAAGTATTTAATATGGGGTTTACATGGCACTGGAAGCCAATTTTTATGTCTATAATACTTATTTGAGCTTTGTTATCATGAAATATGCTAATTTTGCTCAAAACAGGCATAACAATCATGTACCACATGTCTGGAAATCCTTCACCAACAAAATGAGCGATAGAAACAAGAAATCCAGAGATACTGTTCATTCGCAAGTATCCAAATCACTGTCTGTCTATGAGTCAGATGAGTGGACTGCTCCAATACTACTGCCAGAAGAGGTAGACCACAGCTCATCAACAATGTCACTTTCAGTAATCTCATCCTGTCAGCTCCTTTGTACTCACTATGGCTGTGTCTCAATTTTCTCTTCTTCTTTGGAAGCTGTTCCATGCCCCTCATATCTTCAATATCTGCCATATAATTGATGTCACCTGTATAATCAGAATGCTTTATCAAATTGATAGGCTGTGAATTGTATTACTTATAAACAACAAGTCCAGCAAATGCACAATATTATGTAACTCTTCTGCTATATGATTTACCTGCTGTTAACCTTGTTCTTCTGCTTGTCACTGTGAGGCTGGGTGGGAATTGCGGGCAGGCGAACAATATTGGCCTAATACCATCTTCCATATCTTCCCAACACCTGTCTTTGATAGAAGGTTACTCAATATCTTGCTTCAGACATTGATACCAAATCAAAGCTTGTAAATCACTTCTCTTGAGGTGTTCATTGGTGCTATTATCATCTGGCAAGATACTTGAACTGGATTTCACTTTTTGCTTGTCGTACATTCTGATCCTTGTTCTCACAACTCTTCATGTTCACTTCCAGCATACATACAAGTTCTGAAGAAACTCTTAGCATCAGTGAGGTCTTTGACTGAAGTGAGTGATGTGCCGAGAGGAGATGGTATGTTCCCAGTTTCTCCATCTTCTTCAGTGGTTTTACTTTACCAA
Organism: Cladorhizidae sp. MBARI D1340-BT2; assembly: GCA_028752905.1. Classification (NCBI taxonomy): domain Eukaryota; kingdom Metazoa; phylum Porifera; class Demospongiae; order Poecilosclerida; family Cladorhizidae; species Cladorhizidae sp. MBARI D1340-BT2. Next base: position 10,777,132 of record JAQNBH010000008.1, on the reverse strand, counting down.
CACCGAATGGATAAGAGGTTGTATCACACCCAGTGATGCTGTGATAGGCAGAAAGAACTTGACACATCTTTTCACCAAATCGGTCATTTAGAGCTTTCACACTAACATACCTCTCATGGTCAATCTTCATCAGCCAGTCTTGTAATGGTTTACTGACAGAATAGGTATAGGTCAGGAGAATCAAGACATCTGTATCTGTAGCCCTGACAATTATGGGATCTTTTGACTTTAAGGCCTGGAGGATGAGCATGATGTCAGCTTGGCAGGAGTCAAGCATCTCGATCTTTAGCTGCGTTATTAATCAGGTGTTCTCTTCCTCTGCTAATGTCAGTGGAACTTTCAGCTTGGATCTCACAGCATCAGTCTTGTAGTAATCGACCAGAAATCGAATGAGCTCTGTCTTGTTTGCTTAGTTTCTCATAAATGAATCCCAATCTTTCCCCTTAGGCATACTCTGTTCAGAGCTTGGGATGTGACTTCTTCTTCCAGGTGTACCACGTCGACATTGAGTGAGTTCCTTCGTTGTGGCTGTACTGTATGAATCAAATATGAGTCCCAACTGCTGAGGTTTGGAGTCACATGCTGGCAAGCAAAATTTTAACAGGGCTTCTGCATATTCTCTCCAAGTTTGCTGAGCAGTCAGTAACAGATTTCACAGCAGCCATTCCATCAATAAGCCACTGATTTAGACTCTTCTAAAGGTAGTTTCTCAATGCTGCTTGTCTCAAATCTCTCTCTGGTGTGGCTAGAGCTAGTGGAACAGTAGTCAAGAGATATGAATGTACCTCATCTGCTTTTCCTACCAGTAAACCGAAGGCCTGTCGGTCTTCTTTGAGGATATTAACAACTTTTAGGTCGTTTTTGGCCTTCTCCATCCCAGTTTTGATGTTGAGCCTGGTAATCTTGGTGAAAAAATTGACTCGCTCTTCACCTGTTGCTCTGAGTCTCAAGTCAACAAATTCTTTGAATTTGTGCTCTCCAGCTTCCGTGGATGACATCAATCCTTTTACAACATTACAATGGATTTCCACACCAGTCTTCATATGACGAGCAGGACCATTCAGGAAAGGGTTGAAGTATTTGTCAAGCTGAAGTACTAGATTATGAACCATATTTTGATGCTGTGTTCTAGCCCCTATGGTGGTGTCCTTGTGGGCTGAGGATGTGAGGATATTTAGCCTTTCCTTCAGCGTAGCTCTGAGCTTAGCCATGATATGACTGGTCTTGATAAATGTGTCTGTTGTGCTCTTATTGGTACTGTATCCACCTTGCATTGGACCACCTCTGACCTTCACTTCTCGGTTGATTGTGGACTCAGTTATCAGATCCCCATGGATTGTAGAGGAGGGCTCACCAGACAATGATATGCCGAACCCATTTTCGGCCAGATCATCCCATGCTTCTTTGTTATTCACCTAGATGTCTTGGAATTTGACATGCTGGAATGTAAGGTATCTGGCATAGTTGATATGCCCAAAGGCGAAGCATTTTGGAATTAAGGCCCGTTCTGCTGCTAGGTGTCTTTCGATGCATTTCTCCCTGACTGCACTTATTAGACTCAACATCGCTGAAACATCCATGAGATATTCCACAATCATCTTTGCCTGTGTCCCTTCTGCTGATGTCAATGAAGAACAGATAACTTTGAACTCAGGCAATCGCAATAGTGATTCAAGATTTTCTGGACAAGGGTACTGTCTGAGGCTAGCAATTGCTTCTTAATGTGCAGGTCCAAATTGGTACCGATATTGCTTGCCTTTACGGTACCTAATTAAAGCCTTAAATGACTGTTTGTGCAAACGGACACTTCTGTAGTAATGGCAGCCCTCAATCGCTTGAGCCACAGAACCTTTGGCTATAGCTCCAGCTTCCACCCACCAATCACTGAAACCCAGACCTATTGTACACAAACAACCCTTTGTGTGTATTAATAGTAGGAACTTTTTACAATCATCCACCACTCCTAACTGTAAATAGGCTTGTGATAGGTCTAATTTCGAGAACCTTTCACCACCTGACAAAGCTGAGAAAATATCCTCCACACGAGGTAAGGGGTACGACTCCACATGACATGCTTGATTAATAGTCAGCTTATAATCACCACACACACGAAGATCACCATTGCGTTTTAACACAGGCACAATCGGAGCTGCCCAATCTGAAAATTGAACTGGGGTTATGGTTCCCTGTTTCTCCAGGCGTTCCAATTCTTTCTCCAACTTTTCTTTCATCATATAAGGAACATTCCTTGCTTTACAGAATTTAGGTTGAGCACCCTCTTTGACATGAATCCTTACTTTAGTGCCCAATAAGGTACCTAACCCATCGGCAAACACAGGGGAGAACTTGGCTAGGAGTTCTTCAACCTTATTATTAATGCTAAACTGATCAATCTCGTGCCAATTCAATTTAAGTTTAGCTAACCAATCTCGCCCAATGAGACTTGGCCCTTTTCCTTTTACAACGAACAATGGAAACTCCTCCTCCTGGTGGTCAACCTTAGCAACCACCACTACCCTGCCCAGTACAGGTAAGGTCTCACCAGTATATGTTTTTAAGAGTACCTGGGATCACTCCCGATTTCTTGATACCATTGTAAGTCTCTTCACTCACAATAGAGAATGCTGCTCCTGTATCAATTTCTATTTTCACAACAGATCCGCACAAGTTCATATGCACGAATAATGGCTTGGATGATGTGTCCGTTACTGTGAACATTCCATAAGCACCATCTTCCACCAATCTAGACTGCTCTTCCTCTACGTAATTGGTACTTGTCGAACGATACCGTGACTTTGAATTATCCTGTCCTCTTGACTTCATTTTCGAGCAACACACCCGGGCGATGTGTCCTTTCTTTTTGCATGCTCGGCATTCTGCTTCCTTAAAACGACAGGTATTGGCTAAATGACTGTCACCACCACACCTGAAACAAACACACTTCTGGAGACGAGAAGTAGTAAAAGGCTTTTTAAATGCCTTGCTATGAGTGAACAAGACAGAGGTTCCTTGAGCTCTCTGCAACTGTCGCGTGTCTCTCTCCACGGTCTCCATTGTCTGGGCTAGTTGTAAGCTATGTGAGAAGGTTAAATCAACTTCTGCTAACAGTCGCTGCTGTACTTTCTCATCGTTGACACCGCAGACCAGCCTATCCCTTAACATCTGGTCAAGAGTAGCCCCAAACTCACAAAATTCAGAGAGTTGTCTTAGTGATGCCACGTAATCAGCTATGGACTCATTCTTAGCACGAACTCGAGAATTGAATTTATACCGCTGCATGATCACAGAAGGTTTGGGACAGTAGTGTTTAATAACTAATTCCACAAGGTCAGTGTATGCCATCTCTCCTGGTCTGGTAGGGGAAACTAAATCTCTAATGAGTTTGGTAGGTCTTGGAACCACAAACACTCAATAGGATAGCTAGCTTCTTGTCGGCCTCAGTCACACTTTGCTACGAAGTACTGTTCCAGCCTTTCTATAGGCTCTCCAGTCCTCGTTCGCTGAAGTAAAGGCAGACATTGAACCATGCACTGCCATCTCGAAACTCTTTTCGTAATAATCCGTGACAATCCATTATAATCCTCGTCGCCAAATGTTATAACCTTGTTTAATACCCTAAGGTTATAGTTCTTTCTCTCTTCAACAACCGTGAAAGTCCTTAATCAACTAGTAAACTAACAACCAAAGACAACAGATATTATAAGAAGACATCTTGATTTCACTATCTGTACATCACACGTGACACACTAAAAACGTTTATTTAGAGACTATTGAACAATAATGTCATACAATTCACTTACAATTCACTTAATTATACACAGTTTTCCACAGCCTTCTCCCATGCTTTCCCATTTACTTTTTGTACATGTTGGATGCCATCACATAAATAATCTAAGAATCTAAGAAAGTGAACAGTAATCATGGCGAAGTTTCATAATGACACAAGTGAATTTGTTACTCCCGTGTCTAGGGATCTACAACTTCAAGACTTGAAGGAAGACCTCGAGGAAGAACATGATGAAGAATCTGAAGACAAGGACACGAGGGAGAAGATGAAGGAGCGACTATCAAACAATGGTTCTTCAGCCCACTGCACTTAGCTACAGCTCTTTTGAAGTCAAACTCTACGTACAATTCGGTCCATTCATGAAGAGCATCAAGCACTTAATTAGTTTCGTGTAGTTTTTCTACGTTCATTGCAATAAATCCTTACTCGTGATCTGCATTATATAGGGAGAGACAAAGCACAAAGTTTTCAGGGCAAGGGATATATTAAAGAACAGTCGATATGAAGTAACTCTTTTCATGATCCCTAAACATGTTAGTTGAGGTGCAGTTCTCATCCTTCCATCCATTCTTGCTTCCATTCACTCTTGTTTGCATACCATTAATTGCGTTGTTTCCATAGTAGGAAGTCGGTTATCCGAACACATTGGGACCTTACATTGTTTAACAAGAGAGGTCTTCAGCTTGTCCTTGCTTCTCACAAAATCATGGACAGTGGATTTTCCAAACATTATGTTAGGTTGCTACTCTAACAAAACTTATCTCAATATCACAAATATTGGACAGCCCTTTCTTTCTCTTTTGAGTATATATATCTTAACCATGCTCTCTGCTTTGCATGGAACTAATCAAAAGAAACTGATGGTAGTGGCTCCACATTGGGAAAACTGTAATATGTATAATTATGTAGTGCTTCGAAGAGCTAAAGTTTCGAAGTTTTCGCAGACTTGATCCTAAGCACGAAAATTGTGCCTTCCAATCAAAAGATCTGGTAAAGGGTTTCTATAACCCCGAAAATTATTCTGAAGTTACAACAATCCTCTCCTCCAAAAAAAAACAAGTGCTATACAGACTTCCTTACTGCATTTGGTCATAGCCAATTAGAAGTCAAGCAGATTATAGGCAAGTCAGGAAACCTATTTTCAAAGCTAGTCAGCCAAGCTAGTCAACATAGAAGCACAGTTCTTCACTCACACCTCATCATGGAATCTTGTTAGCATATTCACAAATTTTGATAGTAATTGATCCTCTCTCTAGAACTGCTGGAGGATCTTGAAGGTTTGATCTGCATGAGCCAAGCATTCATTGCTCGTGAACAACAAAAAAGATAGTTACAAGAATGTGAGTCTTTAATAGTGTGGCTAGATCCAAAGCTGAGAGGTCGCCAAACTTTCTTGCTACACATTGAACAAGGCTTTGACGAATGGCTTCTACTGCTTAGTGATGTGAAAGTGTTGAACATCTTTGTAACTGAACTGTAGTGTTAAGCTTGAAAAGCACAACAAGTATTTCATAAAACTTACCAAGATAAGGAACAGAATCAACAGCTTGAGCAGCCCCTAGCACTAGCCTAGAGTAGGACAAGTAATTTTATTTTTGTAACATGCTCTCATGACCTTATGGCAGAAAATTGCTGTTATTATCTCCATAGTCACACAATAAGGTAACTCAACCATCAAGTTTTCATCCAAGCCAGTATTTAGTGGGGCCAAGCCTAGATTGGAATCAGCTGCTGTGCAGCTGATTATTATGCACAGTTGTAAGAAAAGAGCCTCTGCCCTCTCATAGCCTAGTTCTTATATTACAGTAATTAGGTATCTATTTTACAAACTTGGACTTGAATATAGCTTAGTGGTAGGAGGAGATTGTAGGGGGAAGTTGTACGTGGTGTGATAGAAGCTAGTTCTTATAAAATAAACTGTCTTTCTAAATGTTGAACTACATGGTAGGGAAACCTCTTTCTACATGATTTAATGCAGTGTATAGATGGCAGTGAGGGATTAATCTTGTTGCTAATATCTACCACTCCTGCTACCAACCATCACATCAGCCCCATCACTCCCAAACCCAGTTGTCTTTCCTATCTGCACTCCAACACTGTTCAAACATGACAATTGAACCTTCTTGATAACTTAGGCATGACCATCTGCGAGTTCCACTATCTGCAGGTGCCTATTCCAAATACCACAGTTAGTCAAAGCCACACCAGCAGAACAAAAATCATCCCTCGTTCGTTTTTTTTGTTTTTTTTGACAGAAAAGTCAGCGGACTCATCTCACATCAGTCCAATGGACAAGCTCTCATCCAGCTCTTGCTTCACATCCTCCCTCGCCACATCTGCAAGGCTATGTAGCTACTCATTGGAAGAGTACTTTGTATTTTTCTCTCGATCAAGTTCTTTCAAAACGTTGGCACCAAGATCGTGCAGAGTTCTTCAAATTGAGTTGTTCTGATTCTGCCTGTACAGCCTCCCCTTTCACTGTTGCTTAGAAAAATATGGTTAAAACTAGGGAAAAACCCTCTCTTCCTCCAAACTTCTTTCGCTAAATGGATGGCAGTCCCATGCATTTCAGGTGCTATGTGTCACTTGACTGTCTTCCTTCAATATCAAACATGGCTTAGTATTGAAGTGTTAGTACCATTCTGAGGGGAACAAATGCACTTTGGAACATAACAGTCGTCCTCACTTTTCATGACCAGGGGTAAGTTTAGAGGCATGAGGAAGAGAATCCAGCCTCCCTTCGTTTGAAAAGAGGGGAACTACTAGTGGGAGCACAATCAGTGGGAGCATGGCAAGGTCAAGTGCAGCTTGCCTTCTCCAATAAGGATCACTGAAGGCACTGGGCCATGGCTGGTTATATAGCTCCTTCCTTCAGAAAATGCTGAAGACTCAGGACAAAGGTATTCCTTAGTCCTTCCTTCACTATGGATCACTGGAGCGACAGGGCCAGAGATCACACTAGGCTTGCAGCACAGGTCCATTTCTACTCCCCCCATCACCACTCCAGAGTGAAGTCCACCACATCCTTTCTTCCAGGTTGATAGCAGCGCCAACTGCCACAAGAAACCAAAAAGAAAGAGAGAGAGAAACAGCTGCAGCAAAATGCAAGCACAGATTGAATCATGCCCCTCAAACTGCTAATGTGGCACATATGCACCAATGCAGTGTTTAGTTGCAGTTCAACATCATGGCAGCTTGCTACACTGCAGAACTCGTTGCACAATATTAAAATGGAGCAAAGCATGATAAACTTTACTTGCCCCAGACCATTTCTTCACACTAGTCCCAGCCATGCCATTGCCCATGCAAATTGCAAAACTCCACTTCTACGCTGTAAGAACTTAACTAGGTAATTGTGAATGTCCCTTTAGGATCACTATAAGATATTGCATTTTCAGCTTGCCAACTGCTTCCAGAGAGTTTTGAACTACAATAAATAGAACACACTTAATATAAAACCACACCCACAAAAAATAATTCCGGTTTAGCCAGCAATATTTAATAAGTATAAGTGCATTAATGTGATCCTTTTGGGCTTCACAGTATATACAATATAAATATGGGGAATACATTAGGACTAGCTGATGTATGCCACTCTTACCAACAGTGCAACTTGCTTTCTTAATCTCCCTCTTCTCTCCCACTTGCATGGCAACCAACACACTGTACATTTGGAGCAGATCCACAGACGTTGCCAACTTCACATTAACATCCACAGGCCCATGCTTATCATGCGTAGTTGTGATCACACTACGCACTGATCCAATAGGTTGGTCCAAGAGAAAGATTGTGAGAGTGTAGCTGCCGTTTTGAAAGGCACACACTTCAGGGTTCTAAAAGAATATATTCTAGGTTCCATGTGGTCAATTTGTTATCCTGCTTCATTACTACAATGGTTTTGGGAAATCACAAGCACATAAAGCTGGATTCAATACAGTAAGTGCAAATACACCAAACTCCACTCACCTGGACACCCACATCCAGGTCACCATCTATTCAAATTTAGTAAAGTGAGTAATTCTGATTCTCCCTGTACAGCCTCCCCTTTCACTGCTGCTTAGAAAAATATGGTTAAAACTAAGAAAAAAACCCTCTCTCCCTCCCATAATCCCTAGCTTTCAAAACCTCTCTCCCTCCCATATTCCCTGGCCTTCAAAATCTCTCTCCCTCCCATGTTCCCTGGCCTTCAAAACCTCTCTCTCTCCCATGTTCCCTGGCCTTCAAAACCTCTCTCCCTCCCATGTTCCCTGGCATTCAAAACCTCTCTCCCTCCCATGTTCCCTAGCCTTCAAAACCTCTCTCCCTCCCATATTACCTAGCCTCCAAAACTTCTCTCCCTCCCATATTCTCTACCCTTCAAAACCTCTCTCCTCCCATATTCCTTAGCCTTCAAAACCCCTCTCCCTCCCATATTCCCTAGCCTTCAAAAACTCTCTCCCTCCCATATTACCTAGCCTCCAAAACCTCTCTCCCTCCCATATTCTCTAGCCTTCAAAACCTCTCTCCCTCCCATATTCCCTATCCTCTCCCTCCCATATTCCCTAGCCTTCAAAACCTCTCTCCCTCCCATATTACCTAGCCTTCAAAGCCTCTCCCTCCCATATTCTCTAGCCTTCAAAACCTCTCCCATATTACCTAGCCTTCAAAACCTCTCTCCCTCCCATATTCTCTAGCCTTCAAAACCTCTCTCCCTCCCGTATTATCTAGCCTTCAAAACCTCTCTCCCTCCCATATTACCTAGCTTTCAAAACATCTCTCCCTCCCATATTCCCTAGCCTTTGCATTGCACAATCGTGTCACATGAACATGTACAGTTCTTGAATCCAAAGAAGCATGACTTGTTTCAACAGTTAGCTTTTTGTCGACAGAGAGAGATTCTTTAGAATCTAGTTAGTTTCTTGTTTGTAACTTGTACCTGAAGACGCTGAGACTAAGAAGGCTGCCCACAACAGTGATGAGAGCATAGGGAAGGATGCCATTAAGATCATCATTCAGTCATGTTCAGTCACACCCTGCTGAAACTTTCAACGCTCTGGAAATCTTACTGCTGTGGCTGGAAATCTTCTTCTTGTGAAAAAATGGCATGACACTGCAGCTCGGATGAGACGAGAATTATTGAGGAAAATCTCCATCTTTCTTTTTTGTATTTTCGTGTGTTGTTTCCAAATTTGGGGTGTTCCCAGATACGGTTGTTCATGAGTTATGGGCGCCCTGTCTCAAGATGCCAGAAAAGGGGGAGTTCGAATCATTGCATAACACTGTATGCCACTAACCACACTGAGAGTTTGAGTGTATTGTGAAGTCTGCATAACACTGTATGCTACATCCATGAAAACATTTAAATTCTTCTTAGGGGTGTGTTTAGGGAAGTTAATTCTTGGCCATAGTGATAACTTGAGTCGTACATTACAAAAATCTGATATATCAGCAGCAGAAGGCCAAATTGTTGCAGAATTGACAGTGAAAACACTAAGTAAACTAAGATCAGATGAGAATTTTGTGCTTTTTTGGGAAGATATAACAAAAAAGCTGAAAATGTGTGTGTTGATGATCCCCACCTCCCACGTCGAAGAAAAACTCCTGAAATTGGGAGCACAGAAAGCCATTCATTTCCAGAAGTTCCTGCAGATTATTACAAACAAATCTACATTGAAGCTATTGATCTGATTACCACATGTAGCTATAACCGATAGGTTTGATCAGCCTGGGTTTAAGATTTACAGAAATATTCAAGATCTATTAATAAATGTAGTGAACTCAAGTGACTACAAAACTCAGTTTGATTTAGTTCTCAGCTCAGACTTCAATGGTCAGTTATTGAAAACCCAACTTGAAATTTAATCAACAATTTTCTGCTCAGATGAGGTTGTACTATTAAATGAGGTCTTTGACCATTTCAAGACCGCTTCACCTGCTGAACGTGAATTGCTATCTGAATGTTACTTTTAGTTATGCCTGCATCAAACGCTGTTAGTGAGAGATCCTTCAGTGCTTTAAGGAGAATAAAATCGTATTTGAGGTCCACCATGAACTGAAGTCCGATTAAATCATCTCATGATTCTGCACATTCATAAAGATGCGACTGATAGGTTGGACTTAATTTCAGTTGCCAATGATTTTGTTTCTGAAAGTGAACATCGCTTATCAATTTTTGGCACATTCAAACCCAGTGACCTATAGAACTCAATCACTATGAATTGATAATTCTATCAATCTTTTACTGTTCCTAATTTTACACAATTATTTGTCACTAATTTAATTTTTTAAGAAAAGAATACCACACACAACTATAAATTATATAATACATTATTATTATACACAGTTGGTAAGAGAGAAAATAATTTCAGTTGACTTGATGCTGATGTGTCCAGGTTGATGGACAATTTCTCTTTTAAATTGCTGGGAGTGAGGAGTTCTTACACAGAGATATGACGCCTGCAATTTTTAATAAGAAATGGTAATACTTTTTTTTGTTATGATTATTATATATAATTACAATGAAGTACATACAATATATACCTTCCTTTACTCACTCCCAAACTGGAACTACAACCATCAGCGTTTGGACCATTGCTTCGAATGGCCTTACCGCTTTAAAAATGCTTCCTACGCCCATGTGAGGGATTAATGGCGGTGATCAGCCACACTGGTACAGATGTCGAGCTTTTTAATTGACCAAGAGTCTGGTAAGTTGATGAAAAGCCTCTGTAACCTACTGAATATTATGCAGTTGAAAACGACTCCTTATCAACCTCAGAGCAACGGTGTCCTGGAAAGGTGGCACCGCTGTCTGCAACAGATGCACAGGAAGATAGACAAGGGCCAGGGCCAGTGGGATAAGTTGTCTCTTGGCCTATAGGGTGACGCCCCACATGGTTACTGGTTACTCCCCATATCAGATAGTTCACGGGAAGACTATGAGAGGGCCATTAGAGACCATAAAAGATGGTTGGATTGGGGGAGAAATTAGCTATCAGTCATCAGAGGGATGGGTGTGTGAGCTGAGGAAGAGATTGGAAGAATTATTTAAGGTCGCAAACAGTCAGGAGATGATAGCTAAGTGGAAAGCTAAAGAAGTCTATGTATGACCTTAACACACAGCCCAGGCAACTAGAGCCTGATGAGCTAGTCCTAGTGGCACATTCAAACCCAGTCATACCCCCAGCCTAACCAGTGGGCTACACAGTATCTGGGAAGGGCCTTTGAAGTACTTGCCAAAATGTCAGAATGCAACTACGTGATATCATTTCCTGGTAAAAATATACAAAGCACACTGTACACATAAACCATCTTAAAAAGTGGGTTGAACCAAAAGCAAATCTATTTAGGGTGGTATATAGCAGACTAGGAGAAGATACATGAGCCTGTTGGTAAAGTATAGATGGGAGACCCTTATCTGGCCGAGGCTCAGCAGAGGGAGTTAAGGGATGTTCTCGCTGAGTACCCGGACATAGTGACAACAGAGCTGAGCCTAGCTAAGAATGAGATTGCTGAGATCCTGGTAAAGGATTGTTACCCCATCAGATCTCCACCTTACTGTATTGCACCAAGCATGGCTAAGCAACTAAGGGAGGAGATAGAGAAAGTTTGGTGGAAAAGGACATAATAGTCCCTTCAAAAAGTCCTTGGACGTCTCTCACGGTACCATTATGGAAGAAGGAAACAAATAGAATACGACTCTGTATAGATTACAGGCATCTCGATGAAGTCACAATTAACGACCCCTTTCAGATGCCCTGCATTGAGGACCTTTTAAATGAAGTGGCGGAAGCAACTTGGCTATCCAAAGTGGATTTAAATAAAGGGTTTTACCAGGTGCCCCTGTCAACAGACTCACAGGAGAAGACAGCCTTTTGTTCCCTTTGGGGAAAATTTGCATTCAAACAAATACCCTTTTGGCTCAAGGATGCGCCTGCTGCGTTCCAGAAATATATGCTGAACACACTCTCCCACCTCCCAGGATGTAGTGCGGCGTACATCAGCGATGCAATGATTTTCTCACCCAATTGGAAGACTCATACTGATCACATGCGAGCAGTGCTGGATGCCCTTAGAGTGGCAGGCCTGATGGCCAACTCCAAGAAATGTGTGTGGGGTGCCCAATCATTAGAGTATCTGGGACATCACATTGGCATGGGTAAAGTGAGGGTGCCCGAAGTAAGAGTTAGAGCGATGAAAGATTAATTAAGTTAGACTAACCACTCAAAAAGGGTTGAGGGCATTCCTGGGGACGGCTGGCTACTACCGGCGATTCGTGCCCGATTTTTTCCGGCAGGCTAGGCCCTTGTTCGGAGCCCTGAAAAAGGGATCCCCTGTTAAGATAGTGTGCGGAGAATCTATGAGCGATGCCTTTGTTTGCTTGGCCAATGCCTTATCATGCGAGCACATAGGGAACAGGACCAACTCCCAGTACAAACTAATGCCTCCGTGGAAGGAGTGGGAGCAGTGGTGTCCGTCATGAGGGACAACGAGGAGAGCCCAGTGGCCGATTACTCCAAACAGCTATCTTCAGCGGAGAAAAACTATACGGTCACTGAGCTGGAGTGTCTGGCGGTGGTTAGGGCGATAGTCCACTTTGCCATCCACCTGCTCGGGCATGATTTCACATTGGTGATGGATCATCGTGCCCTAGCAGCCCTCTGTAACTCGGGCAAGCTCAATGGATGCTTGCTGCGGTGGGCCTTGGCACTCCAACTCTACTCATTCACGTGAAATTCCGACCAGGAACAGACCATTCGAACATAAGATGGACTCAGTCAACAGGACTGGGTGGAGACAGTCTCATCAGAAACGGCAACAGTCTTAGGAGGGGGGTGAAGTAGAAGTCCACCCTCCACATACAGCACCAGCACAGCCATCCCATGCAGGATGCATGCCTAGCAAGGTCACCAGGAATCCTGATGAAGACCTAATAAGGAGAGAATGATAAAGCTAACGTATTAAAACCCATCTGCCCAATGATTAATTATCTACTTACCTGAACCTACCTGTATGTAATACATTTGTGTCTTGTCTGTGTATGTCGGCCACCCACTTGGAATTCACCTTAATTACTTCCTGGGAGTATGGGTATTTAAGTCCAGCTGCTAGGACTATCTAGTTGCTTAGACTCACAATCTGAAATCCTAATTATCACTGAAATCAAAAGCCTAAACTTCTCTGGCTTCCAGGGTTAGTTACGATGTCTAAGACTGGTGGCAGCAGCACCAAAAGGAGTCATTAACTCCAGTCCTGACCCCCACAATCTAGTCGAAACATCGAGAGAGTAAAATTCAAGTTGATTATTGACAAGGTCATTGTTTTTGTTATTGTTCACTAAATTATTTGCTACTTTGGGAATCTACTAGGGGGCACTCCTGGGCCTCAAACACCCACATCCCCTCCGATTGACCTTTTGCCACACTATCATGTGTGGGTGTGCATGATCTTAGAATTTAGGCGTGTGTGTTTGTGTGTGTGTATTATCTCTCCTTGCCTCATCTCTCTCTCCCTCCTTGCCCCACCCTAATCAAAACATGTAAAATACCAAAATGTAATGAATTTCTTTAAATGGTTCAACTGCTCTGCAATTTGACTAGCTTGAGTTGAGCAACTTGAAGTACTTCAGTGCATCTAATTACCACTGCCTCTTAAACTGATCTTTTTTAATATAACCTATACATTGCTCAGAGATATATTTGGAAGATAAAATAGAGGTTCATGGTTTCTACATTCATGTTTATTGTGAAAAAATTCATCGGGTACAAACTCAGATTTCGCCTGTTTCAAATCACATACAACATTATTAAAAAATTTCCTTGATGTTGGAGAGTTTTCCTGAGTTACTTGTAGTACAAGGTTGCTCTACATGCCAACCATTGTTGTGTAACACTCATGCGGCAAGGGTCCTTCACTTTCAATAACTTATCTATATACACCTACGCTTTATAACAGTTTCAGTTCCTGCTCACAAGTAAGGTAAGTTGACATGTTATTGTAAGGTTAGCACGAGAATGAAAAATCTATACATGAGTAGGCTGAGTTACAATTGCACATAGTTAGAAAGAACAGGTTTTACACATGCAATGCACTGGATTGGGGTGGTTTATTACCCATCATGGTACATATCAGCATCTAAATTTCATAAGACTTTCCTGGTGTCATTGACTGGCCTATTAGGTTGGGAATGTGGAAAGTTGATTGATTAAACATTGAATTTTTTTCCTTTTCAGTGAGGACAAGATTATTAACCCTTCCCACATGTCAGCAAATACAAGACCAGTCAAATCATTTTCAAGATGGGCCATATCAAAGTAGAACTGAACCACAGGACACAGATGCAAAGGAAAGTTTTATGTGACCGGATTTGCGAAAAACCTGACTTTAACCTGGTGGAACAATAATTACGATGCTAAGACTCGCATGAGAATGGTAGCTAGCTATCGACCATGTGATACAAACCACATCTTGGCATAGGCATCCAGCACATGAACTGGATATGGCAAAAATACAATAATAATAATAATAATAACAACAACAGTAATAATAATATTATTAATAATAACAACAATGTAAATAATAAAATAAGTTTGCTGGTTATTTGTATATAAAACAAATAAATTTAAAAAAATTACTTTAAAAAATAAAAATGCTTGATATTAAAACATTATAAATAACTAAATACAAAAAATTATGGTAACCATGGTGGTTTCAAGTTCAGGCTCCTGAGAGTGGCCTCCCAGCAGCCAGGCAAGTCCAATCCACAATGTCGATTGAACCACTCACACTTGAGTGCTAGGCTGATGTGATGCCTCCTTCACAAGCAGTTCATTCTGTCTTCTGGCCTGGTCTATGATGGTGGCTTCCTCTAACAAAATCGGATGCCCATTCTTCCATGCATGTTCAGCAATTGCAGATTCATCTTTAGCACACTTTTACAGGCATCTTGATGTTCTTTCATTCTGGTCTCCAGTCTTCTGTTGGTCTCCTCTATGTAGTACTTCAAATAGCTACAGTATTTCAAACAGCTGCAAGCAATGCAGTACACAATGCATGAGTGCATATTAGCTGGTAATTCATTTCACTCTGCTAATTTTTCTTTTGTGTGTATGTCTGGCTGTAACACA